>CM062820.1:1532147855-1532667855 GCA_031772625.1 Pinus tabuliformis | reverse complement strand
ACCGCTGAGTCATCTGATAATTAAATACGCTCACCAACTTTACAAAATAGCAGATAAAGAAGTTATTACTGCTGTAAATACAAAATGAATGCTCTTTAATTCTGTCAGAAGACTTTTTGACCTTTGGAGACCACTGAGTCGGTTTGAGCGTTCTGCATAAATGCTGAATGATGTGTCTTTATGCTTTGTCATGCTGTAGCTTTCTCGGCCCTGTTATTTGCAGCTGTCAGTGTTGCTTTAGTGGCCGAATCTTTCTGCTGAGTTGGCTCAGTCCACTTTTCTCTAATCATACTGTGTGCATCACTTTTTCTAAAGGTGATGACTTCTGTCTTTTGATGAAAAGACCTCCCTGTTTATAGCAACATCTGTATCATTCTGGTCCACCACTCCTGTGTAGGCAATTGATGCCTTAAAATTGCATCTAAAGTTTCATCTGCCTCTGTGTATTTGTAGAAGTTTGGAGGCACTTCAAATAAATGTCTAATCTCATTCATAATGAAAAATAAGTTCTCTACTCTGTCGTAGAGACTTTGCCCAGTTGCTGGCCCTGTTACCTCTTAGGTACTTGATCCTTGAGTGATCTGATTAGTGGCAAATGTGTTCACCCTTTTTGCATAGTTCTCATGTGATAGTAGTCTCCCTGCACTATTTAGCAAGCCAGGAAGACCTCTGTTTTGTAGTGCTGCAAACTTGTCCATGAACCTGTTGACTTCTGTTTGCATGTCCTGGCTTCTTCTGTCTAATGTTTCTACCAGGCTTTTCAATGTGATGACCCTCTTTATCAGCTGGATGGTTTCAGTTCTATTGGAGATTCCCATTGCTTCCAGCTGAGGACCTGTGCGGTTATTGAGCACATTGATCATTCTGTTGGCTATCTCAGGCATATTGCCTAGAGATGCCCTTGATCTTTGGACTTCCTTGTGTGCTTTGGCTATGAGTTCTGTTTGCTCATGAATGGTTTCAATATACTGCCACTGGTCTGTGATCGATTGACCAATGTTGACCCATAAGACTGTCTTGAGCTGAGCCACCACTTTGTCAAGTGTAAGCTCTTTCTCCAGCTCCTTTATCTTCTCTTTGAGAGCCTTGACTTCTCTTCCAAATTGTCCCTGGCTTCATTTAATTCTGCCATTTGGGCTTCTAAGGCCTGAATTTCATTCTTCAGCTTCTGCATATCAAGGCTTGGAGCCTGCTCTGTTGTTGGTGCTGGTGCTGATGTAGATGGCGCTGTCTGAGCTGTCTGTTCTATAGGAGGAGCAGTAGTTTGAGGAGGTTCCTCAAGGTTGATTATTTGTGGAGGGGGCTGAGATGTTTGACCTCCTTCCTTCTGTTGCAGGGCTGCCTGCAGTGCAGCCTCTGATTCTCCCAGTTTCTCTTGTGTCTAGATCAGCTGTTTGTATAATGATACCATCATAGCTGCTGCATCTTGGTCATGCCTTAGCTAGGCCACTTCTCCTGTTTGAGGATGAAGAGTTGCTGGGATCTTAACCATTTTTCTTAACGCTGCCATATCTGCATCTATTAATTTCAACAGCGCTTGTATAGTTTTGGTGTCCTTGGGATCATGCCCAAGCTCTATAATGATATCCTCCAATGATTTGATTCTGTTGTCCTTTGCCTGGGAGGATGCTTTCTCCAACTCAAGTTGGGCAGCTGTGTTGTTTAGGCTATTTTCCAGCCTATAATTCACCAATGTTTTGTCTGCAAGGGTAGCATATACCATCTCACCCATTTGATTGTGCAATTCTATTTGATCCATAGGGTGGATGTCCTTTGCAAGGACCTCAAGGTTGGTCCTTATGTAATCAGCTGCAGACTGTGGCTGCAACATGGTTGGCATGAAATGACTAATTACCATTTTGCCCTCTTGCACATCGTTTGTAGACATCAACCTCTGCTGATTTGTAGGAGCCATTTTCAATAAGTGGTTGTACAGCTGTATCCTTATTGGCTCATTCCTCTTTTTAATATCAATAAACTGTTGTTTGATGCCTATTTCCGCTCCCCTTTGCTGGCTTGAGGAGTTGACTTCTCCTCCAACTGTTCTTTCCTGTTCCTGCTGAAAGGAACTTGCAGATGCCTCCATACTTGGTGGGCCCATGCCCAAAGTTTGCCCAATAGGCATTTCTTCCTCAGAGAGGGGATTCATTCTGTGTCTTTTATCCCCGTGAGTTGTGGAGGTGGTGAGGGGAGTCTCATGCTCTCTATCCCTCTTTTTTTCCTTTTCTTCCTTTTGTGGAGTTTGTAGCACTGAGGCCTCCACTGTCCTTTCTTGCCTAGGAGGCACATTCTCCTGAGCCTATTGCTTGGTGGATATTGGGGGTTCAGCTGTTTGTTCTTGCTGCTGTATTGGCTGCCCCTCTTTTTGCTGTTCTTTTTGCTGTTGTACTTCTTCATGAGGTGGCTGTTCTGGCTCCATCTCTTTCTCTTTGCCTTTGCTGGAAGCCTGATCAGTAGCTTTGGCTGCTTGCTGATGTGCTGTAGAAGATGAGGCAGCTGCTCCCACTTGAGTGCCTGGGAGAGAAAATACCTGTGAACAAAGCTCTAAGTCAGCCAACTTTTGGAGATTTTTTACTGCTCTTTGACCTAGTTCTTCTTGTGTGGCAGCCTCCTCTAAGGTGCCTTCCCTCCACTTTAGTTGATTTGCATATTTTTCTATGTGAGGCAACCTTATGTGGTCATAACTGGCCAGCCTATATCTGACCCTTCTTAAACTTATGAAATGATTGGGGTCATATGGTTTCCAAAGGAAGCTGGTCTGTAAGCCAAGGGCTTCTAACATTCTATCTGCCTCTTGCCAACCTTCCTCCCTTTTATTGTAAATGAAGTGGCCTAATTGGTTTCTGACTTTGAGTTGTGCTTTCTTGCCCTTGCCTAAAAAATGGAGTACATCAGCATTCCCAAATTGCCTGAAGTACTCGAGGGCAAACAATCTCATAGGCACATATTTGGGTAATCTGTATGGGGGCAACTCACACCCATATATTCTAATGACTGTGTGGTTTTGGTAATAATAACAATCCCCAATGCTGTATACCTTAGACAACTGAAGAATCCTCTGCATCTCATCAGTTAGTCTTGGAGGAGGTGAGCTCAGAAGCAGAGACATGGCTGGGTGGATGAAGAGGTCTATAAACTCACAATAAGTGTATGGGGAACAAGATCTGCAGTGGAAGGCAGAGGACCAATAAACCACTGACCTTGGATTGCCTTGTGCATCCACTCTTTTCATAGGAAAAGGAAATTTTTCATGCTGATAATATAAGATTAAGTGGTAGATATAGGAGGTGTATCTGAACACCCTTTCCCTTGCCAAGTTCATCAATTGCTCATGTATTTTATCGGATATGTAAGTGGCATAGTCATAACAGATTGGGGACTTGCCAGGGGAAAACATGAGCATCATCACCAGCACAGTTTCATCAACAAATTCTATTGAATTATAGCCCAATATGGGACTAATAATGTCTACAAGGTCTCTGCCCAATTGGTTGAGGTATACATGAGAAATGGGAGGGTACTGCACGGTGTCAGAGTCAATGTACAATTGATTCATCTTGGTGACTTGAGCATCTGTCAGCTTAGCTCCTTGCTTTATCAGATCTACCAGTGATAAAGGAACTAATTTCTTATCAGTATTGAAGTGTAGCATCTCTCTGATGGCTTCAGGGGTGATATAAAAAACAACTAAGCCTGAAGGGTCAAGCACAGCCCTCTGAGTGGGGTCATAGCAGTGAGCACATCGGTGGATTAGGTCAGGAAACTGGTTGACCTGAGGGAGCTTGAAGATAGGGAGGAAAGAGTCCCAAATGCCCAATACATCCATTCCACTCTCATGCTTAATCTTCAATTCATTTAGCAAGTGAATGTGGTACTTGCTATGCATTAGCATTTCCTCTTATATTTGATAATCTAGATCTGCTAATGCTTTCCACTCCAACTCTCTCTGAGGGGCATTCAATGGAGCAATATTCAGGGCCACAGGTGCTACTGGTGCATCCATGGTTAAGTAGTACTATGATTTGTATTAGAACTGGTGTTACTGAACAGAGCAACACAGAGGAGTATTTCTTGGAACAGAGAGGTGAATTACAAAGGAACAGAGGGTAAATGGCAGTGACAACAATTGAAATACTGCACAGAGCACTGATAGAGCAAATGCTTGGCCTGAAAAACTCTCTTCACGGTGAATTAGTGCAGCTCGGGTTCTTAGTTCACGAATGCGCGAACTAACTGTGAATTTCGAGGAATTTGTTTAAACGCAGGTTCTGGAGAGGAATTCCGACCCAACAGTTGGAAATGGACACAGGTTACTGGAGGTTTGCTGGTAAATACAGTGTTTTCTCACTCTTTTTATGCTATCTTTGGACAATAATGGACAAAACCAGGCGCGGAGGGAATGATATCGATAAATACCTCTTCAATTGTCGGCAATGGCTACAAATGCAGGTGGATTGGATGCGCCCACGGTCTCTGGGTCGATTTCTGCAGGTTGGCGATGGATTGGTCGTAAAACGCATGCAAAGCAGAGCAATAGTTGTTTTAACAAAAGTGACAAAAACACGATTTTCGGCGAAAATATGGACTTTTTGGGATTTTGGCGCTTTTTTTGGATGACGTCATCAGGTGGGGTCAAGGTCGGGTGACGTCAGCATGACGTCATCGGGTGACGTGGCGGCCTGTGAGTGATCCACGGGGACTGCAGAGGTGGAGGACATGTCAGAGCGATGGCGGGCGGGGGCGCTGACGCGGTGGTGAGGTGGCGTGACGCTGGCATGACCGGTCAGCGGAAAACCGGAAATGATAAGCGGTATAATATCGCACTGCTCTTTATACGGAAGCGGGATTGTCAGAGGGTGGCCCGATACAATTTGGGGGCGACGCGTGGCAGAGGCCTGACGTCACCCTCTGACAAATTTCAGAAGCTAACTGTAGTACATCGGGGCCGCTCCGAAATTGATAAGGGCCGTCGGATGGGAAAGCCCAGATCCGACGGCTGGCGGGAGGCAGAGGTGGCCGGGCGATACGGTCAGGCGGGACCAATAAAATGTTATTATTTGTGAAATTCGCGCCCGGCGGAAACATTAGAAATGTGGGTTTTCAACTGTGTTATGGGCAAAATGTATTATGCAGAGGTTTATTAATAAAGCCGGATTAAGGTTATTAATCCAAGCAGATCTTGGATTAATCCCAGGATTAATTTATGGCGCTCTTTGGGTCACGCTCAATAGTTTTAGCGCTTAAACCGTTTAAAACCAAACTTAGATCTATAATGCTCGGGGAAGGGGATACATAGGTATTTTGGGGTTTTTTGTACAATTTACATAGTAATAAGGGCAATAGGGGGTATTGGGAGTTAAATAATAGAAGTTAGGGGTTAATATGAGTGGAAGGGGTGGATGAGGAGTGGAAACACCAAGTTGTATGTGGAATCAACTTAGTTTAGGGAGTAGATCAAAATGAAAAGAGTTTTACACAAGAAATGTGGCTTTTAAAGAGACAAGAACCACCACAAGACCTTGATTTTCTTTCATGAACATAGGTAGTATTGGGATGTTAGCAATGAATGTGAAGGGGGAGAAACAGGAAGTTAGACATGCTCCTTTGTTTTGCTGCAAAGTGATGGAGAAAAGGGACTTCTCTATCCACTGATGTTTCCTTTATGTTAGACCAGCAAAATTCAATTGAAAGGAATGACATTTCTGCAACCCCCTCTACCTACCCATTAGCTTTGCCTAGCATTTTTTGTCTCTTCATGGAGGGTGCACTTAGACTTGCAGACCCTCATGTGCCTTTTCTTTTCTTTTGGCTTTTTCTTTTGATTTTCTATCTAGAATTACCCTTATTGCTTCCAAGGTCCCAGATTAAGCAGTTGGGAACCTTATTTCTCTACCTAACTACTGGTCTGCCAAGATTGAACAGTTTGGACAGACTTCTTTCTCTATTCTACAACAAGAAATTGAAACATGGCATGATCCGGATTAAGCTGTTGGATCACCCATCCAAAATTGAGTCAACATCAAGCTATGTACACATGTTACCTCCTCTTGAAAATATGGGATCTTTGCATCACCAAAGCAGAGCATATTTGGAACTTTCTTTGCCAATCATGAAATATGAAACCTATTGGTATAGGTATCTAACAGTGGCTACACTTGGGGATGGTTTTTCCATTTGAAAGGCCAAGAACAGCAGGTCAGAATGCCTTGGCCTATGACTTCTTTCACCAAAACTTGGAGTTTTCCTCCTTGAAATCTCAAAATTGCGCTCTGTCATACTTGTGGAACTTGCTGAACTAGAAGTCCTTTCCTGATTGTGCAAGACTTTTCAAAGTGAGCTATTCACATGCTGAAAGAAAACATTATATACAACAGATTATGTACAGGGGAACAGCCATGCTATGTTCATGGAAAGTAGTCAAAATAGTGCTTCAACATACTGCCATTCACAGGACCTTCATCCAAGTCAGTTTCATCCATATTTTTTATCAAGTAAGTGTTGTTTCCTTGCACTGCTTGGATGACAAATGGTCCTCTCCAAAGGGAATCAAATTTTCCATGTTTTCCTTTATCTTCCCTTCTTAAATCCCACTTGAGGACTTTGTCACCAATGTTGAAATCTTCAGCCTTAGTCCTTCTATCAAAAGCTTTCTTTAACTTTTCTTGTAAAACTTGAACTCTGTTATAAACTTGGTCTCTAGTTTGCTGCAAACATATGATTTGATTTACCCTTCTTTGCACATCATTTGGTTCAGCCTGGCTTTCTTGAAGAAGTTTCATGACAGGGATCCCTAGTGATGAAGGAAATTTGGCTTCTAATCCATAGACTAACTCATATGGGCTGACCCCAATGGATCTCTTGGTTGTTAGTCTATCTGCCCATAAGGCATTGACCAGCTTTTTATGCCAATTCTTCTTATTTTCTTCCAACACCTTCTTTATGATGTTTATAAGGCTTTTATTTGATGATTCAGCAAGGCCATTACCTTGGGGATAGTATGCAGTAGAGTGGCCCAAGGTAATATGAAATTTATGGCAGAAGTTCACCATCTTCTTGGATCTAAAGGCAGCAGCATTGTTTGTTATGATCTTATCAGGACAACCAAATCTAGACAATATGTTATTCTCCAAAAACTGAATGATTGTTGAATCATTTGCCTGCCTACATGGGATGGCCTCAATCCATTTGGTGAAGTAGTCTGTGGCTGTGAGGATCCATCTATGTTGGCCTGAGGATGAGGGATGAATTTCCCCAATGAAATCCAAGCCCCATTGTTGAAAAGGTCTTTCTATTGCAATAGGCCTCAAAGGAAGTGGTAGTAACTTTCTCTTTCCCTCAAACACTTGGCATTTATGACATGAAGTGGTAAATTTTTTGACATCAGAGAAAACAGTGGGCCAATAATAACCTGCCCTCAATATCTTATCCACAGTGGACTTCCAGTACAAATGTCCACCACAATCACCTGCATGAAATTCTTTCATGACATTGTTAGTCTCGTTCTCAATTAAGCAGTTTAACAATATACCCTCATGGTTTTTCCAAAGAAAATTACCATCCATGACACAAAATCTTGAAGCTTTCATTTTTAAGAACCTACATTTAGTTCTGGACAATCCTGGGGGAGCACACAGGTTTTGTAACACATAACATATATCAGAATACCAAGAGGATTGTTCAAAGGCTGCATTGATCTTTGGAGTCGCCAGCTCCGGTTCATTGTCCAGTTGGTTAATGTCTAAGGCTTGAAAGTTTGCTTCAGACATTAATTTGGCCAAACCTTGTCCTTTTATCAGTTTTGTAGGTTTTATTTCAATGTCAAATTCTAAAATGTTGGCAATCCATTTTCCTCTTCTGCCCTCTAAGTTCTCTTGAGTAAGTATGTCTTTCACAATGGGACTTGGTACATAAGCTATAATATGGGAGTATAGGATATAAATCCTAAAATATTTGATGGCTTTGACCAAAGCATATGCTTGCTTTTCCATGATCTGATATTTGAGGGGTGCATCTCTGAGAGCTCTACTAAAGAAAGCAATAGGTCTTTCATTTCCTTGGTCATCTTTCTCTAACGAGACAGCAGCAATAGTATGTTGTGAGGCAAAAGAGAAAATGATAAACTCTTTGTCAAATTGTGGATTTGTTAAGACTGGAGTTTGGGTAAGGGCCAATTTTATTCCTTCAAAAGCTTGATTTGCTTCTACTGTCCATTTTACTTTTGAATCCTTTTTAAGAATGTTATTGAGTAATCTGCTCAATTCTGCCAAATTTGGGATAAATCTCCTTAGGAAGTTGATCTTCCCCAAGAATGCTTGTAATTCTTTGATGTTTCTTGGGTGGGGCATTTGCAAGATGGCCTGTATTCTGTCTGGGTCAATCCTAATGCCATCCTTTGAAATGATGTGACCTAACAGCTTACCTTCTTCTAAACCAAACAGAGATTTCTTAGGATTTAAGGAAATTCCGTATTTCCTACATGTTAAGAATATCTGTCTCAAATGTTTCAAGTGTTCTTGGTCAGATTTTGAGAATGGTGTGATGTCATCTAAATAAATGACAAGGAAGTCATGAATCTCTTTGGCAAAAGCAATATCCATTGCTCTTTGAAATGTAGCCCCTGCATTTTTTAACCCAAAAGGCATTTTGACATATTTGAAGGTTCCCCATGGGGTTGTGAATGTTGTTTTGTCTTGATCATCAGGGTGAACTAAGATCTGGTTGAAACCTGAGAATCCATCAAGTAAAGAAATTCTTGAGGCCCCTACTACTCTTTGCAAGATGTGATCCATCTTGGGTAAGGGGTAATTATCTTTTAGGGATACTTGATTTAAGTTCCTTAGATCAACACAAAGCCTTATTTCACCAGTTTTCTTTCTTGTAGGGACCAAATTTGAAATCCAATCAGAAAATCTGATCGGTGCTATGATGCCAGCTTTAAACATCTTTTGTACCTCTTTCTCAATTGAAGGGAGAAGCATAGGATTGATTCTCATCAATTGCTATTTAAAGGGTTTTTGATTAGGTTTGAGAGGGATTGTGTGTTGGATCACAGAGGTGTCATAGGATTTTAAATCCTCATAACTCCATGCAAAGACATCTTGAAACTCTTTGAAGAGGTCAATGTATTCAGGCTTCTAATCAGGTGGTAAAGATGCAGACAACTTAATTATCTTGGGTTTTTCAATAGTTCCAATGTTGCACTCTTCAATGGCAGCATTAAGGGGCTGCAATTTCGGTTTTCTAGGGACATCATTCGAGTAAAAAATGTCCTCTAATGGGGCTAGGCCTGTTGGAAGAAAATTGTCTTTCCATTGTATAACTTCATCTTCAGCACCAGCTATTTCCTCAGAATGTAATTGTTCAAGTTCTTGTATTTTCTCCTGGTCAAAGTTTGTTGGACGAAGCATTTGATTTGCTGTTTTGAGTGAGATATTTGTTTGGTGCTGTTCACCTAGTATTTGTGAATCACTTGCAGCCTCAGTATCAATATTTAGTCCTGAAAATTCTTGCTGCAAGGTCAAGAAATTGTTTATTTGTGTATCATCCTCAAACACTTTCCAATCCTTGACATTGTTTGGGACAGAAGGTCTGTGTTTTATCTCAGTTGTAAAGCAATGGTGGGGTTCAAAAGGTAGCTTACAAGTGCTTGCAAATGTAGCCAAACTATGAGCATGAAGATTATTGGTTCTGGGAATTTTGGTAATTTGAAATTCAGTAAAAGTTTTAAGCATTTCAGTAGCAGCAGACCTATAAGATCTCAGTCTTTTGTCATTAGTGACAAAATTTCCCTTTACTTGTTGGATAATTAGGTCTGAGTCTCCTAGGATTGAAACTTTTATGGCTTGTAAGGATTTTACTAGCTTGAGGCCTAGTAAGAGGGCTTCATATTCTGCCATATTGTTGGTGCACCTGAAGTTTAGCCTATAAGCTCGGCCCTCTGCATGACTGTTTTGTTTGTTATGTATCCAAACCCCCGCTCCTGCCCCTAATTTGTTGACTGATCCATCAAACTCAAGGAACCATAAGATCTCCTGTTTTAAGGGATTTTCAACATTCTTTCTATAATTTGGGATTACAAGTTGGAGTTGTTGTTTTTCATCTGGTTTATCTTCTAGGAGAGACTCATCAATTGGTTTCTCAATTTGGATCTCTTGGGGACTTGGTTGCTTACTCTCATGCATGTTTTGTTCAAGTGTGACTGATTTATTATCATTCTCAGGGCTTGTATCATCATTGAACAGAATGAAAGAATCTATCTCTGAATGGACTGCATAAATGGGGAAATTCTGAGGCTTTTCTTCACTGCTCACCATGTATTTCATAAGTGACTCTCTATACAGCCTCTTGGGTTGACCAAACACTGAGATAGTGGCATATTACATGTCTAATTGCAGGGAACCTTGGAGTTTAGCCCCCCATGATCTTGATAACAACATTCCATATTTGGGTGGGATATCAGCAACTACAACATCCATTAAGATTGTTTTGTTTCGATACTGGACGAGGGATACACATAGATCCTTTATCAATCCTAAACACTTAACTTGGCTGGAGTCAAATGAAAATAGGTCCTTATAGGGTCTTGTAATGTCTAAGTTGAGTCTCTCCATCACTGATTTAGGCATAAGGTTATGAGATGCACCTGAATCAAACATTGCATTGTGTAATATTTTATCATGAACATGCAAGCTAACATAAAAAGGTAAGATCCCTGTAACTGTTGTCTTTCCATCAACCTCTGGGCCGAAAAGTAGTTTTGGGGTATCATCCAACACATTGACATCATCTTTATTATGGGTAAGTTGAAGGGACTTTTTGATTTGTTGTTTGTAAATGTCATGCTTGGCTAGCTCTGAAAGGGGAATGGCTATCTTCAATTTTCCAATTTCAGCTTCTAAGTCAAAGGGTTTTTCAGCTTGGACCTTGGTGTTGTGGTTGACAACCCTTTCTTTGTTGTTCAAGTTTTTCTCTGGGTTTTCACTCTGATCTTGAGGCTTGTCCTTCTTACTCATCTTCTGCGAAGTCATGCTTGGATTAGGTTGTAAGGGTGATGTAGCCATTTCTTGTTGTTTTGGGGAAGATGTTTCAGTTATTTCTTCAACTGTTACTTCCTTTGTAATGGAATCAGTTTTTTCAATTGGCTCTGTGCCCATGGTTTTCTTAGGCAGAGGAGTGTCCTTTGTTTTCTCAGGCTGTGTCACATTTACAGTTCTGCTCCTTAGCTTGTATTGTTTATGAACTTCATAGACAGCTGTGTCATAGCCTTGTTTAAAGTCAAATGACTCCCCTGACTTGGTTTGAAACTGTTTAGTATCATCATCCTTATGATCTTCTTGACTTAGGAAAACTTGTTGATCATCATTCAGGCCCATTAGGTTAATGTGGGTGTCATCTATTTGTTCATTAGAAGTGGATGCTTCTGTATAGTTTTCTTGGAATGGAGGTCTAATTTCTGGTTCAGAATTGGCTTTACCAACATTAGGATTTTGGTTTCTTCTGAAATTAGGATTCCTAACAGGGTTAGTCTGTGGTGCTTCCCATGATGACTTCCTCTCAACTGATTCTACTCGGTCACCTAATCTCTGCATGCCAGTGATTATTGCATCCAATTTTTGATCCCAGCCTGAAGGCTCTTCTTTGAAGGTGGTCTTTCTCTCAGTTCTTGTCCTATTTCTCTTGGCTATCAGATTGGCTTCCACACTTACTGCTATATCTTGCATTTCAGCTAAAGTTCTGGGAGCCCTTTCCCTTAATTGATATGCCATATCTGAATCAAACCCATCAGGGAAGGTATATAGAGCTAGATCTGGTGGGGGTCTAAGATTTTGGGGAATAGCATTGTAGACATTGTTAAACCGGGCACAGTAGTCCAGGACAGTTTCTTGGGGACCTATTTTGATAGTATTGTATTCAGATAATATATGGAGTGGATCCTTCTTCTTCTCCTATCTGTTGATAAATGTTTGATAGAGGGCTTCAGGGTCAGCTATGGAATTTGGTGTAAGTGACCTAAACCATGTTCTAACATCCCCCGTTAAGCTTTGCACAAAAATTTTCATCCTAACCCCATCATCATCTATTTCGTAGTTTTCAAAGTAGTCCTGCATTTTCTTAGTATGTTGAAGGGCTAGATATGAGCCAGTACCATCAAAGTATGAGATCTTTCTTTGGTACTCTTGAGGCAGTGGGGCTGGATTAGCCGGTAACTGCAGTGGGGCATATCTATTAGCCATGTTAGGTGGGATAATAGGGATGACAGGGATGAATGGGACTAGTGGAGGGAATGGGATGGAAAGGGTGTGTGTATTTGATGGAGTGGTTGAAAGGATACCTTGTGAAGTGGATGAAGAACTAGGAGATTTTGGGCCAGTAGTATGAGGATGTAGAGAAGCTTTGGCAGGGGTTGGAATGTCAGTTTGGAAACCTGCTTCCGAGCTTGAATCTGATAAAGTGCTTTCTGATTTGTGTCTCTTGAGGATTCTTGCAATCAGGTTTGGATTCTGAAACTCAGGGGCTGGCTCAGGATCTGGGTTTGATCTTGTGTAACGAGTTTTCTTCTTAGGAGCCAGCTTCTATAACTTTCTTTTGAGGATTTCTAAGGAGGTAGTGATCCTTTGACAAGGACTGGTCAGCTATAGCAGAACTATATGAGAATTAATACTGAATAAAGATTGACTGAGGCAGATTTTATATACTCCTGCAAATGCAAAGCAGAGGCAGTTTCTAAGGCTGTCTGGCTGTCACTCAGGCTTTATCTACAGCATTAAGAACCAGATAGGAGATTGCAAAGTTTATCCAGTTCCCCAGTGGAGTCGCCATTTATGTTAACACCCAGGTTGTTCCCTTTGACTCCCAAGGGAATACGACCGGGGTAACCACTAACCAAACTTTGGATTATAGGTCCTAGCCTACCTATAATCAGAGAGGGCTCTCTCTTTAAGTTTTAGCTCTGTTTGTGAAGATTTTAGGCTAGTTGTGAATTCAGCTTTTGTTTTTAAGGTTTTGGTTGTGAACTGTTGTTTTGAGAAGGGCATGAAATGCTGGAGGGATCTTTTAGTCCATTGGGCATATGGAGTCAGAAATTGAGTAGGTCCTGATGTCTGTGATGGAGAAAGATTTACTGCAGAGCTAGATAGCTATGCATGATACAATTTTTGGTTTATAAATGAAACAGAGTGAAATGGAAACTTATACACTGTCTGACTGCAAGTTGAAAAGAGCAGATTCTATTCAGTAGCATCTAAGAATTACTGCACAGAAACTGTTAAAGATTTATAGTAATTTGGAGCATTTAAGAATTCCAATTTAACAGATAAACCTGAGGAAAACATTTATAACAAGGAAAGATTGAATTCAAGGTGTCTCCATGGACAAATCCTGAGTTATTCTTCTACTTTCTTGTTAAGATTAGATCACATACATGAGAAATGAAATAAACAAAAATTTAACACAGATAGAGATAGAGAAACTTATTGTATCAAACTATAGCACTAGAATTCCACAGCATTCAATAGATCCAACACAGTATACATCAGAAAAGACAAACTCTGAGATCCCAAAGCTTCTTTGTATTATTTCTCCCAAAATCCAGCCGAGTTCTTTTTCTAAACAAGTAACAACAACCCCTGCAAGCTTATGCGAGGGGGAATATATACAATCGGTTCTACAAAAATATCTGAACCGCTGAGTTATCTGATAATTAAATACGCTCACCAACTTTACAAAATAGCAGATAAAGAAGTTATTACTGCTGTAAATACAAAATGAATGCTCTTTAATTCTGTCAGAAGACTTTTTGACCTTTGGAGGCCACTGAGTCGGTTTGAGCGTTCTGCATAAATGCTGAATGATGTGTCTTTATGCTTTGTCCTGCTGTAGCTTTCTCGACCCTGTTATTTGCAGCTGTCAGTGTTGCTTTAGTGGCCGAATATTTCTGTTGAGTTGGCTCAGTCCACTTTTCTCTAATCATACTGTGTGCATCACTTTTTCTAAAGGTGATGACTTCTGTCTTTTGATGAAAAGACCTCCCTGTTTACAGCAACATCTATATCATTCTGGTCCACCACTCCTGTGTAGGCAATTGATGCCTTAAAATTTCATCTAAAGTTTCATCTGCCTCTGTGTATTTGTAGAAGTTTGGAGGCACTTCAAATAAATGTCTAATCTCATTCATAATGAAAAATAAGTTCTCTACTCTGTCGTAGAGACTTTGCCCAGTTGCTGGCCCTGTTATCTCTGAGGTACTTGATCCTTGAGTGATCTGATTAGTGGCAAATGTGTTCACCCTTTTTGCATAGTTCTCATGTGATAGTAGTCTCCCTGCACTGTTCAGCAAGCCAGGAAGACCTCTGTTTTGTAGTGCTGCAAACTTGTCCATGAACCTGTTGACTTCTGTTTGCATGTCCTGGCTTCTTCTGTCTAATGTTTGTACCATGCTTTTCAATGTGATGACCCTCTTTATCAGCTGGATGGTTTCAGTTCTATTGGAGATTCCCATTGTTGCCAGCTGAGGACCTGTGCGGTTATTGAGCACATTGATCATTCTGTTGGCTATCTCAGGCATATTGCCTAGAGATGCCCTTGATCTTTGGACTTCCTTGTGTGCTTTGGCTATGAGTTCTGTTTGCTCATGAATGGTTTCAATATACTGCCACTGGTCTGTGATCGATTGACCAATGTTGGCCCATAAGACTGTCTTGAGTTGAGCCACCACTTTGTCAAGTGTAAGCTCTTTCTCCAGCTCCTTTATCTTCTCTTTGAGAGCCTTGACTTCTCTTCCCTTTTCAGCTATGCTTTGTTTTGACTTGTCATATTTTTCATTGAGCTTAGCCAAATTGTCCCTAGCTTCATTTAATTCTGCCATTTGGGCTTCTAAGGCCTGAATTTCACTCTTCAGCTTCTGCATATCAAGGCTTGGAGCCTGCTCTGTTGTTGGTGCTGGTGCTGATGTAGATGGCGCTGTCTGAGCTGTCTGTTCTGTAGGAGGAGCAGTAGTTTGAGGAGCTTCTTCAAGGTTGATTATTTGTGGAGGGGGCTGAGATGTTTGACCTCCTTCCTTCTGTTGCAAGGCTGCCTGCAGTGCAGCCTCTGATTCTCCCAATTTCTCTTGTGTCTGGATCAGCTGTTTGTATAATGATACCAGCATAGCTGCTGCATCTTGGTCATGCCTTAGCTGGGCAACCTCTCCTGTTTGAGGATGAAGAGTTGCTGGGATCTTAACCATTTTTCTTAATGCTGCCATATCTGCATCTCTTAATTTCAACAGCGCTTGTATAGCTTTGGTGTCCTTGGGATCATGCCCAAGCTCTATAATGATATCCTCCAATGCTTTGATTCTGTTGTCCTTTGCCTGGGAGGATGCTTTCTCCAACTCAAGTTGGGCAGCTGTGTTGTTTAGGCTATTTTCCAGCCTATAATTCACCAATGTTTTGTCTGCAAGGGTAGCATATACCATCTCACCCGTTTGCTTGTGCAATTCTATTTGATCCATAGGGTGGATGTCCTTTGCAAGGACCTCAAGGTTGGTCCTTATGTAATCAGCTGCAGACTGTGGCTGCAACATGGTTGGCATGAAATGACTCATTACCATTTTGCCCTCTTGCACATCATATGCAGACATCAACCTCTGCTGATTTGTAGGAGCCATTTTCAATAAGTGGTTGTACAGATGTATCCTTATTGGCTCATTCCTCTTTTTAATATCAATAAACTATTGTTTGATGCCTATTTCAGCTCCCCTTTGCTGGCTTGAGGAGCTGACTTCTCCTCCAACTGTTCTTTCCTGTTCCTGCTGAAAGGAACTTGCAGATGCCTCCATACTTGGTGGGCCCATGCCCAAAGTTTGCCCAATAGGCATTTCTTCCTCAGAGAGGGGATTCATTCTGTGTCTTTTCTCCCCGTGAGTTGTGGAGGTGGTGAGGGGAGTCTCCTACTCTCTATCCCTCTTTTTTCCCTTTTCTTCCTTTTGTGGAGTTTGTAGCACTGAGGCCTCCACTGTCCTTTCTTGCCTAGGAGGTACATTCTCCTGAGCCTGTTGCTCGGTGGATATTGGGGGTTCAGCTGTTTGTTCTTGCTGCTGTATTGGCTGCCCCTCTTTTGTTGTTCTTTTTGCTGCTGTACTTCTTCATGAGGTGGCTATTCTGGCTCCATCTCTTTCTCTTTGCCTTTGTTGGAAGCCTGATCAGTAGCTTTGGCTGCTTGCTGATGTGCTGTAGAAGATGAGGCAGCTGCTCCCACTTGAGTGCTTGGGAGAGAAAATACCTGTGAACAAAGCTCTAAGTCAGCCAACTTTTGGAGATTTTTTACTGCTCTTTGACCTAGTTCTTCTTGTGTGGCAGCCTCCTCTAAGGTGCCTTCCCTCCACTTTAGTTGATTTGCATATTTTTCTATGTGAGGCAACCTTATGTGGTCATAACTGGCCAGCCTATATCTGACCCTTCTTAAACTTATGAAATGATTGGGGTCATATGGTTTCCAAAGGAAGCTGGTCTGTAAGCCAAGGGCTTCTAGCATTCTATCTGCCTCTTGCCAACCTTCCTCCCTTTTATTGTAAATGAAGTGGCCTAATTGGTTTCTGACTTTGAGCTGTGCTTTCTTGCCCTTGCCTGAAAAATGGAGTACATCAGCATTCCCAAATTGCCTGAAGTACTCGAGGGCAAACAATCTCATAGGCACATATTTGGGTAATCTGTATGGGGGCAACTCACACCCATATATTCTGATGACTGTGTGGTTTTGGTAATAATACCAATCCCCAATGCTGTATACCTTAGACAACTGAAGAATCCTCTGCATCTCATCAGTTAGTCTTGGAGGAGGTGAGCTCAGAAGCAGAGACATGGCTGGGTGGATGAAGAGGTCTATAAACTCACAATAAGTGTATGGGGAACAAGATCTGCAGTGGAAGGTAGAGGACCAATAAACCACTGACCTTGGATTGCCTTGTGCATCCACTCTTTTCACAGGAAAAGGAAATTTTTCATGCTGATAATATAAGATTAAGTGGTAGATATAGGAGGTATATCTGAACACCCTTTCCCTTGCCAAGTTCATCAATTTCTCATGTATTTTATTAGATATGTAATTGGCATAGTCATAACAGATTGGGGACTTGCCAGGGGAAAACATGAGCATCATCACCAGCACAGTTTCATCAACAAATTCTATTGAATTATAGCCCAATATGGGACTAATAATGTCTACAAGGTCTCTGCCCAATTGGTTGAGGTATACATGAGAAATGGGAGGGTACTGCACGGTGTCAGAGTCAATGTACAATTGATTCATCTTGGTGACCTGAGCATCTGTCAGCTTAGCTCCTTGCTTTATCAGATGTACCAGTGATAAAGGAACTAATTTCTTATCAGTATTGAAGTGTAGCATCTCTCTGATGGCTTCAGGGGTGATATAAAAAACAACTAAGCCTGAAGGGTCAAGCACAGCCCTCTGAGTGGGGTCATAGTAGTCAGCACATCGGTGGATTAGGTCAGGAAACTGGTTGACCTGAGGGAGCTTGAAGATAGGGAGGAAAGAGTCCCAAATGCCCAATACATCCATTCCACTCTCATGCTTAATCTTAAATTCATTTAGCAAGTGAATGTGGTAATTGCTATGCATTAGCATTTCCTCTGATATTTGATAATCTAGATCTGCTAATGCTTTCCACTCCAACTCTCTCTGAGGGGCATTCAATGGAGCAATATTCAGGGCCACGGGTGCTACTGGTGCATCCATGGTTAAGTAGTACTATGATTTGTATTAGAACTGGTGTTACTGAACAGAGCAACACAGAGGAGTATTTCTTGGAACAGAGAGGTGAATTACAAAGGAACAGAGGGTAAATGGCAGTGACAGCAATTGAAATACTGCACAGAGCACTGATAGAGCAAATGCTTGGCCTGAAAAACTCTCTTCACGGTGAATTAGTGCAGCTCGGGTTCTTAGTTCACGAATGCGCGAACTAACTGTGAATTTCGAGGAATTTGTTTAAATGCAGGTTCTGGAGAGGAATTCCGACCCAACAGTTGGAAATGGACATAGGTTACTGGAGGTTTGCTGGTAAATACAGTGTTTTCTCACTCTTTTTATGCTATCTTTGGACAATAATGGACAAAACCAGGCGCGGAGGGAATGATATCGATAAATACCTCTTCAATTGCCGGCAATGGCTACAAATGCAGGTGGATTGGACGCGCCCACGGTCTCTGGGTCGATTTCTGCAGGTTGGGGATGGATTGGTCGTAAAACGCATGCAAAGCAGAGCAATAGTTGTTTTAACAAAAGTGACAAAAACACGATTTTCAGAGAAAATATGGACTTTTTGGGATTTTGGCGCTTTTTTTGGATGACGTCAGCATGACGTCATCAGGTGGGGTCAAGTTCGGGTGACGTGGTGGCCTGTGAGTGATCCACGGGGACTGCAGAGGTGGAGGACACGTCAGAGCGATGGCGAGCGGGGGCGCTGACGCAGTGGTGAGGTGGCGGAACGCTGGCATGACCGGTCAACAGAAAACCGGAAACGGTAAGCGGTATAATATCGCACCGCTCTTTATACGGAAGCGGGATTGTTAGAGGGCGGCCCGATACAATTTGGGGGTGACGCGTGGCAGAGGCCTGACGTCACCCTCTGACAAATTTTGGAAGCTAACTGTAGTACATTGGGGCCGCTCCAAAATTGATAAGCGTCGTCGGATGGGAAAGCCCAGATCCGACGGCTGGCGGGAGGCAGAGGTGGTCGGGCGATACGGTCAGGCGGGACCAATAAAATATTATTATTTGTGAAATTCGCGGTCGGCGGAAACATTAGAAATGTGGGTTTTCAACTGTGTTACGGGCGAAATGTATTATGCAGAGGTTTATTAATAAAGCCGGATTAAGGTTATTAATCCAAGCGGATCTTGGATTAATCCCAGGATTAATTTATGGCGCTCTGTGGGTCGCGCTCAATGGTTTTAGCGATTAAACCATTTAAAACCAAACTTAGAGCTATAATGCTCGGGGAAGGGGATACATAGGTATTTTGGGGTTTTTTGTACAATTTACATAGTAATAAGGGGAATAGGGGGTATTGGGAGTTAAATAATAGAAGTTAGGGGTTAATATGAGTGGAAGGGGTGGATGAGGAGTGGAAACACCAAGTTGTATGTGGAATAAACTTAGTTTAGGGAGTAGATCAAAATGAAAAGAGTTTTACACAAGAAATGTGGCTTTTAAAAAGACAAGAACCACCACAAGACCTCGTTTTTTCTTTCATGAACATAGGTAGTATTGGGATGTTAGCAATGAATGTGAAGGGGGAGAAACAGGAAGTTAGACATGCTCCTTTGTTTTGCTGCAAAGTGATGGAGAAAAGGGACTTCTCTATCCACTGATGTTTCCTTTATGTTAGACCAGCAAAATTCAATTGAAAGGAATGACATTTCTGCAACCCCCTCTACCTACCCATTAGATTTGCCTAGCATTTTTTGTCTCTTCATGGAGGGTGCACTTAGACTTGCAGACCCTCATGTGCCTTTTCTTTTCTTTTGGCTTTTTCTTTTGATTTTCTATCTAGAATTACCCTTATTGCTTCCAAGGTCCCGGATTAAGCAGTTGGGAACCTTATTTCTCTACCTAACTACTGGTCTGCCAAGATTGAACAGTTTGGACAGACTTCTTTCTCTATTCTACAACAAGAAATTGAAACATGGCATGATCCGGATTAAGCTGTTGGATCACCCATCCAAAATTGAGTCAACATCAAGCTATGTACACATGTTACCTCCTCTTGAAAATATGGGATCTTTGCATCACCAAAGCAGAGCATATTTGGAACTTTCTTTGCCAATCATGAAATATGAAACCTATTGGTATAGGTATCTAACAGGCTCATTTTAGCTACCCTTACTATAAGCGGGGTCT
The DNA here is from genome assembly GCA_031772625.1 of Pinus tabuliformis. Taxonomy (NCBI): domain Eukaryota; kingdom Viridiplantae; phylum Streptophyta; class Pinopsida; order Pinales; family Pinaceae; genus Pinus; species Pinus tabuliformis. The sequence continues at coordinate 1,532,647,956 of CM062820.1, read as the reverse complement.
TCTAGGTGCCCTTTTATTGGCTACTACTAATTACCTGTTAGTGTTATGTGTCCAGACTCTTTTCCTCTTGACGCCTTCCTTAGTTTCACCCATTATAAACTATTGGGCTAGGCCTTGCGATCTTAGATGTCATGCGGGGTCCTCCTAATCTTAATCTTATTCATCCACACTTTGTCACCTATACTATCTCCTTGTCCCATTGCTTTTCTCCTGACACATTTATCAGTTACACCTTAATATTCTTCTAGGCTCTCTCCTTCCAGATGATGTCACATTGACATCACCTATGCCATGTATCGAGCACTAGTTAGTCGAAGTGTCACTAAAAAATGGGCCCTTTTGGTGCCTAAAAACTACAAATCTGGCTGCCACGTGTCATGCTCTCATTGGGATGTTGTTGACATTACCTATGACCAATTAAACAATACCACCTATCCCTTGTCAGAGAGGAGAGAGAAAAGGTCTCAAGGCCTTGCTTTTCAACATTTTCCTTTGTAATTTTTTTAAAGGGTTCCTTGCTTTTTTTTTTTTTTTTTTGTTCCAATGTCCTCCAAGCCATCTCTCATTTGGTCGCTACTTTTTTATTTGTTTCCAAGAAATCCTTTGCACTGGTCTAGGCTCTTATGGGCTTAGTTGTTATGTGGGGGCCTCCCGCTTTAGCCATCTACGAATAAACTTCCTTCGTAGTGTTGTTGCATGATCAAATGTGTCCTGGAACCTACCGCTTGACAATTCCTCTATGTGCAGATAAAAAATTAGGAAATTATGCCATCAAGCTTATACCACCAGGATGGTATCATCTGCTAGCTTCATCTCACCCATTACATCCCGATGCTTAAACTTTGTGCACCATATTATTTCTCTAAGATGTTACCTCTAGGCTTCCTCCACCAGGTGGGCTCCACCAATGGTCAATGGAAAAAACTCATGCTACTGCATTGTCACACCAAGTCAACTTGATCCTCTTTTATCCACTTTTCTATCATTTCTATTATGTTTGGATGCTCCACCAACCTTGTCTATGCGACAGAATAGTCTCTAACCTCCTTATTTATGCAAATATTATCCTTTTAGGTCCATAACTTTGACTAACTCTATCATTTATCCAGGAGGCCATTTTCAAAATTCCACATATCACTATAAATATTTTTCCGAGCTCTTTCCATGCGTGTGATTTTCACCTATAATTGAGGTGATAGGATACTTTAGAACTGGCTCCAAAGTATCTGCACCATTACTACTACCATGCTTCTCTTAAACCTTCTTGTTGTGCTTGGAATCTGATCCACTAAGTTCTTGTTTTCCTTCTGTTGACACCTTTTCTATGTGTTTCCATGAGTGAAAACCTATTTCCAATATTCTCCCCCTTTTTAATTGATGGCAACCCTTAGAAAAACATATCAACTTTGATTGTCTCCATTGAGTGTTTCTCCTCGCTAATATGCACTTCTCTTATCCTTAGTTGCTTCTACTATTGTGATGCTGCTGCTGCAGGTGTTTGATTACAAATACCTCTCCTACTTCTTTGGTTTTATCACTATGTATTTCTCCAATTTTCCTTCTTTTGTTTTATCATCAGGTATATATTCCCCTTTGACATTAATGTGAAAGACACCAACATGCACACCATGTCATGTTAATCTTTCAACAATATTTCTATGTCATGTTAATCTTGTTGATTTGGAAGATTTATTTTGATATGCTGATGATACCACAACTACCTTTGTTCCTCTTGAAGGAAGAGCTAGTGTAGGCAGGCAAGAATAATAACTCCCAACCTTTGCCTCAAATCTCAAATTATTCCTTATGAAGTGGCTTGGTGAAAATATCAACAACTTTATCTGTTTTAGTGACATACTCCAACTTCACAATCTGATTGGAAACTTGCTCTCTCCACAAATGATGCTTGATTGGATTATACTTTGTCTTGGAGTGAGAAGGGAGATTCTTTGAAATGCTTATGGAACTTGTGTTGTCACAAATAATGAGTGTAGGATGATGATAGAACACTTTTACATCCTGCAAATTCTACTTAATCCACAATAGTTGAGTGCAACAAGTGACTATTGCAATGTATTCTACTTCAACTATGGATAACGAATGGATGCTAGCTTCTTGCTCAACCATGAAACTAGGAATTTTCTAAGAAAGAAAGCGCCACCACTTATGATATTTCGCTCATCTATGCCACCTTCCTAATAAACATTAGTATAAATAGTTAATGAAAAATATTTACCTCTGGGGTACCACAATCCATGAGCCATTGTGGCTTTGAGATATCTAAGAAACCTCTTGTCTTCTAGTAGATGTCCTTTTCCGGGTGGTTCTTGGAATCTTCCAACTATACCAATGACTTTCATTATGTCTAGTCTTGATGTTGTCAAATAAAAGAGGCTTCCAATGGTGGATCTATATAAAGTCTGATCCATTGATGGAGATTCATTAGCCTTACTAAGTTTACAACTTGTCATCATTAGAGTGCTCACTAAAGAGAATTCTTCCATGCCGAATTTCCTCAACACTTATTTGATATATTTGCTTTAAGAGATAAAAATTCCTTTGGAGGTTTGTGCAATCTACGATCCAAGAAAGTAAGAAAGCTCTCTAAGCATTGGCATCTCAAACTCAACCTTCATATCAACTACAAATTCATTGGTCAACAAATCTGAATCATTGGGAAAAATGATGTCATCAACATATACAACCACAACTATAAGCTTTCCATCCTTTGCTTTGACATACAATTTGTTGTCAGCTACACCTCTTTTGAATCCACACTTGAGTAGGTAGTTATCTATCTTGGAATACCAAGCTCCGGGGGCTTTCTTGAGACTACACAAGGCCTTCTTGAGTTTGCAAACATAATCTGGTTTCTAGTTTCTGTGGCTTCTCGATGTACACTTCCTCCTATAGTTCTCCATTAACAAAGACAAAATTTGACATCCATTTGATATATTTTGAATTTATTAAAGCAAGCAAATGTGAAAGACATTCTTATTGCTTGAAATATAGCAACAGGTGCTAAACTTTCATCAAAGTCTAGTCCTTTTATTTGAGCATATCCTTTGCAAACCAACCTAGCTTTGTTTTTTACCACTTCTCCAAGATCATTCAATTTATTCCTAAACACCCACTTTGTGCCAATGATTTTTTTGTTTTAGGTCTTGGAACAAGTTCCCAAGTCTGATTTTTTTTTTATTTGGTGCAATTCGTCATGCATAGCTTTTAATCAATGTTGATATTGACTGGCTACATCTATTTATTTGTAAGCATCCAATCACAGGAGGCACTGACCCCCTTAGGTTAGCAAGCACCAAATTTCTAAGAGGCACCAACCTCTTTTGAATACAGGCACCAACCTGCTCCTGCCAATGTTATAATATTTCATGCAATTTTGAAATTGAAAATATAGGCATATACATTACAAGTAAAATACCAATATGGTTGGTTTCCATCTCAACTTCGTCTTTCAGTCTATTTTTGTTCCATAGAGTTCCTTTGGTCTCATGAAACTGCTCTTTTCTTTCTTCTCACAACGATATATCCTCAACACTATGCCTTTGTTGTTCTTCTCACAACAACAATGCTACTCACATTACACCAACACTCTCTTGGTGCTCCCGGTGCTTACACCTCTCTATCTACTCACATTGCTCGCACTCCTTAGCACTTCAACAATATGCTCTACATGTTTCTCGATGGAAATCAATGGTTTTGATCCATTGATGAACGCTTCACCAATATGTCTTTGTTTCCTATGTCCATATTGTCGAAGTGTACTTCAGCATGGCTACTTTTACTGCAATTGCATCTACTAGTTGAATTCTATCATAGAAATAAACACAGAGATGGACTTTCAAGTTCTCCATTGAATGCTTATGTAAATATCCATGCTGAGAATTTAATCTCAGGTGACCTGCACATTCTATTGAGATTCCCATGCTTATTTATTTCTCCATAGAGCTTGACATCATGTAGGAATGGCCACTTGTTCCTCATTTAATGTTAGGATTTCGATCATGATTATCTTCTTTATTCATAGGTATCGTCACATTGGACCCTAGTTCATAATTGTTGCCGCCCATTTTTTCATCGCCAAGGGGGGGTGACAACAATTTATTTGAGCCCCCCCTCCCTGACAAGGGTTCGGGGGTAGCTCCCCCGAAGCTAGAAATAGATGTAAAATTTCCTTGTAAAATGTTGTAATTTCATAACCAATCTGAGCTGTTCATTAGGCAGATGATCTGATGGTAGAAGTTATGTTTAATTTAGGGTTTTTTTCCCTAGAAGGAAAACCCTTGCTATATATGAGGGAATTGTATTGCAGTTGGGAAGATGTGTATTATGAGCGACAAAAGAGAGAGGGGATTGTGTGAGAGCGAAGAGGAAATTACATCAGATTTGCTGTAGGTTGTATTTATTCATTTTACTGGATAATATAAAGGAAGGATTGGCTTTTTCTCTATGGACTTAGCCTAAATTGGGTGAACCACATATATTTGTGTCTCTCTTGGTTTATGCATTTTCTATGTTTATATTTTTGCAATATTTATGTGTTCCATTGCTTTGTAATATATAATTTTCGAACCACTGGTAGTAGAGCTGAAGGTCTATTTGGCTAATAAACTCATAGGAGAGAAGGGTTCCTGGTTTGAATGGGAGGAATGGAAAAATATGGTAGGTTTAGGGTCAAAAAATTTAACAGCCAAAACTACCAGCTGTGGAAGATGCATATGGAATATTATCTGTATTAGAAAGATCTATACCTACCATTGAGTGGAAAGACAAAGAAGCTGATGAGTATGACAGACACAGAATGCGATATTCTTGACATAAAGGTACTTGGAACAATACAGTTATGCCTAGCAGTGTTGGTAGCCTTTAATATTTCAAAGGAAATGATAACATAGGGTTTAATGTCAACATTGGCAAAACTATATGAAAAAACCTTAGCCTTAAATAAGGTATTTATCATGAAGAATTTATTTAATATGAAGATGTCAAAAGATGGATCTGTTGTTGATCTATTAGGTCCTTATAATATTGTTGTGCCCATGTAGTCCCCATATTGTTATTATTGTGCCCCATAGAATACCACTATTATTATTATTGTGCCCTTACATTATTATTGTTATGTTGGCTCTGATTATATTATGACCCCTTAGACTCCTATATATAAAAAGGAGGTCTTCTCATTTGTATCATCCAAGAATTGTTCATCTGTGTAATGTAAAGGAGGTTTCCCCCTCAAAGAGGCTGAATTCCAAGGCATTTATCTTTCTTTTCTATCTTTTTTTGATCTCGTTTCATAACATTTGGTATCAGAGCTCTGGATTCTAGGGTTTCGTTGCTCCAAATAGGCCATCGTGGCATTTTCGCTATAAAGTTTTTGCTACAATGTTTCAGAAGCTAAAACAAAGACCCATTTGAGAATGAATCGGTTTAAACCTCAGATCCAAATTTTAGAAATTGTCGCACTATATGTTCGGAGATATGATCTGTGGAAGGTGGGGTTTGTGTAAGCTCCAGAATTTCATCTCAAATAGGTCATCATGGAATTTATGCCATAATAGTTTTTCTACGAAGGTTCAGACTCTAAAATTAAACCCCATTTGAGACAAGATATTGGTGAAGCTCGGATCTGAATCTCAGATCTTCTCTCACTATATGTTCAGAGATATAAACTTAGGTAGTTAGGGTTTTTGTAGACTCTCAAATTACATTCTAAACAGGTGATATTGGGAAAATCGTCATAACTTTCTCTCTGAGAAACAAATTGAAATTTCATAAGAAGTTATAGAAAGAGGATAGACTATAGATTTCTGTGTATATTTTTCAAATCCTCCGGTGGAAAAAGTGACACGTGGCACGTCATACAAGTTCGCTCTACGGAAACATTATATAATCAGGTCATCTTAGGAGATTGGGCATAACGCTTTCTTGGAGAATCAAATTCTGATTAGAATTGCAGGGTTAGAAATAAGACTCAGAGGGCTACAATAGGATGCAATTTCAGAACTTGGAGATCTAAAAGTATAGAGTTATAGTCGTTTCAAGATCAAGCTCCTAAAATCACGAAAAGGAAATATCAGGAAGTTTGATGGCAAGGATCCGGTAAATTGGATACTACAGATGGAGAAATATTTTGATCTAAATGAGGTTCTACTGTTACAAAAGGTAGATATTGCATATTTATATTTAGAACCGAATCAATTTTTATGGTATAAAGGGCTTTGTTCTCGTAAGGCACTTGTCACTTTGTCAATTTTCATGAAATAAATGATAGCACATTATGAGGATACAAAGAGTAACACCTTCTTTAGCCAATTGATCAATCTCGAACAAAAGGGTTCAATGGCAGAGAACATTGAGGACTTTCAAAAATTGAATATAAGGGTAAATTATATTCTAGAGAAGCAAAGGATTGATGTCTTCATAGGTAATTTAAAGGATAACATTCAACATGAGGTTCGTCTTTGGGAACCTGATTCATTGCAAAAGGCATTCCAGTTGGCAAGAAAAATTGAAAGGGAAATTAAGGAAACAAGGAATCACACCACTCACAACTATAATTATGGAAGTGTTTTTTCTCCTAGCCATACACAACCTACAAGGTTTACACGAAAAAATTAGAAGAAAACAGAGAGAAAGGGCTTTGTTACAATTGTGATAGAAAATACACTAAATGTCATAAGTGTGCTGAGAAGAAATTATTTTACATAGATTATGAAGAGGAGGAAGAAAAGGATCAAGAAGCATCAAAAGAAGAGGATATACACCAGGAACCAGCCCCAGAGAAAGAAGAAATGAATCCAATCATATCTTGTAAAGAATTGGTAATAATTACCACTCCTCAAACTTGCAAGATAGAAGGGAATATCAAAAAGAAAAAGGTTCAAGAAGTGAAAGATCACATCGAGAAATAAGAAATGAATCTGACTATATCTTGTAATGCATTGGCCAGAATTACGCTCCTCAAACTATCAAGATAGAAGGACATATCAAGAAGAAAAATGTTCAAGAAGTGAAATATCACATCGAACATCAACAAATGAATCCAACCATATGTTGTAATGCATTGGAAGAAATTACGACTCCTAAAACTCTCAAGATAGAAGGACATATCAAGATGAAAAAGATTCAAGCAGTGAAAGATCACATTGAGCATCAACAACAAGTTCTCCAACTTTTAAAGGATAACGCCATTTTGGTGCAGAATCAAATGAAACAATAGGCATATCAACATCACAATGAAAGAAGTTTTGATGTAGGTGATTGGGTATTTTTACGGCTACATCTCGAGCAAGCTATTTATGAGAAGGAAATGTTGGCAATACTACATGCACTTGAGAAATGGTGACCTTACCTAATGGGAAGACACTTCAAGGTTAAAATGGATGATGATAGTCTTAAATACTTTTTAGAAGAAAGATTTTCTTTAGAAGAACAAAAAAATGGGTCACAAATATGTTGGGTTATGACTTTGAAATCATATACAAAAAAGGGAAGAAAAATGTTGTTGCAGATGCACTCTCAAGAAAGGATGAGGATGTGGAAGCATTGTTTTGTGCTATTTCTATTATCCAACCAAATTGGATAAATGAAGAAAGGGATGAATGGAAGAAGGATGAATAAGTGTGGCCACTCATTCAAAAATCTAGAAGATCTCAGTTCAAACAATATTGTCAGAACTTGATGAGAAAGGAAAAATCATATTGGAGCCTGGAGCAATCACAGAAACAAGAACTCGATAGCTACGAAATCGCTCAATTTTAGAATATCTCATCAATTGCAAGAACTTACTTGCTGAAGATTCCACATGGGAGGTCAAGAATTTTATATAGAAGCATCAATAACTACTCAGGCGTTGAGGACAAACTTTTTGAAGGAGAGGGGCATGTTAGGTCCCTATAATGCTAGTGTAATCCCTTATTGTTATTAGTACAACCCCCTTATTATATTGGTGTGCCCATGTAGTCCCCATATTGTTATTATTGTGCCCCATAGAATCCCACTATTGTTATTATTGTGCCCTTACATTATTATTGTTATGTCAGCTCTAATTATATTATGACCCCTTAGATTCCTATATATAGAAAGGAGGTCTTGTCATTTGTATCATCCAAGAATTGTTCATCTGTGTAATGTAAAGGAGGTTGACCCCTTGACCTAAAAATGGATATTAAACCAAGAAGAAAAGGTATTACTGACTCATGTGCAGGAATGCCTATATTACTTAGTGCAACGGATCAAAAGGATTACGAATAATATAGACAATGAGTAGTTAGAAAACATAACAAACACACACATCAACACAACAAATATCAAGGTGTTCACCAGACTTCCTGGCTACGTCTCCTCGTCCAGCTTTCAGTGTCGACCACTATATTAGGTCTTTAAGAACAAATTATTACAAGGGTGAGCTCAAAATAGAGTCTCAACCAACAATGACATCAAAGGGGGATCTGCTTGAAAACCTCGAGTCTAAAAGAGTACACAGAATCTCCCTCTGTCCTATTCCTCTATTTAATTTGCCTCAATCTAATTGATTGACTGTATTTCTGTGACTGTCTTCAACTGACACCCCTCTTCTGTGTTGCCATTGAATGGCTTTTTAAGCTTATCGACGTTGTCTATTTAGCTCCATTCTCGGGCATTCTGGCTCCCGCCCGATGTCTGTTCAAATCCCTTTGGATCGTTAAACAATCATTGCAAAACACTCTAAGGTATGGTGGCTACCTGTTTTCAAATGGAAAGGACCAGCGCGCGTGAAAATCCAAAATAATCACTTCTCTGTTTACACAGAGAAATACATAGGAAATACTCTAAAAAAAGTGACAATTTCTACCAAGCCAGACTTCAAATGATATTGAATCTGACCTATATCCTATCAGGTTTGTGTTATATCGCTATCACAAGTCACAGTGCTACGGTCATAATCCCTTTGTATTTGGTCCATAGCGGGAATACACAGAAATACATAGGAAAAAGCTTATTATCGGACTTCAAATTTTATATAGCTACATCTATAATTCCTGTCGGGTTCGCCTTGAATGCAATCGCAAGTCGCATCGACTATGGGTCAAACATCAATACACGGGGAAATACAAAGAAATCCGCAAAAAACAGACTTTAAATATATTTAACTCTGACCTATAATCCTTATCGGATCCGGTACTATCGCATGTCCCATATCGTGGGTCTCTGTATTGTTTCCAGTGCACTGGCCAATCACCAATCTCCGATATCAGCGTATCGCATATCGGCCCTTTGCAATGCCATGGGCCATAGTCCATTACCATATATTGTTGCAATGTGATAATTGCAAATCGCATATTGCATGGTCTTCGGGCCTACGAGTTAAGTCCTCCCCTTTGGAATCTATGATGTAATAATGCAATCTCCACCATTGATCTGCATGCTCGATCAACAGTTCGCGTTAAGTCGCTGGATCATGATCACAATTCCCACAAGTCTTCCTCCGATACACTCCGCCAGCCTGCTCCAATGCGATATCCTGATTTAATTTGGGCCGTTGATCTGTTCGATTCAGCGGCTCTTTTGCAATGTTAATTCAACCTTCGCTTAGCTCTATTTTCTGCCTTTCTTCTTGGTTTTTCTTTTGTGATAGTGTTTTCTGATAATATGTATATGAAGACTTAAAGGTTTCAAGATCCATTTTGGATCACGCCTTCCCACTAAAAAACTTTTGGACCATCAAAAGTTGGTTTTTTAGGCATTGATCAAGTGAGGATATAGTTCCCTCACTTGTACAATTTCTATCCATCGTGCCTTGCTTGGATTTGAACCTTTGAGTCCCACTCTCAGGTACTCAACATCCCCTTGATGCGTAGTTCTTACCTTTCTGTCTAGAACTGTGTCCTCCTGTAACTCATTGAGATACTCAAGAAACAAATCCCCAATAGAAGGCAACTGAATTTGCTCTTCAGGATCTTCAATCATTGAAGGTTCATACAATCTCATGTTTTCTGCATTAACAACTAAATAGATCTGCATATAAGCTAGCAAATCAAGGTGAAAAGAATTTTCACCAATTTTATAAAATATCTTGAAAGGTCCATACCTTATTGGTTTTAGCTTCTTACCTTCACCCTGCATTCTGTCTTTGCCGATGTACAGCCAGAATTGATCACCAACTTGAAAACTATTCTCAACTCGATGCTTGTCATGTCTTACCTTGTACTTGGATTGACTTCTTTCCAATTGTTCCTGTACTGCCTCGTGAAATTCCTAGATTTGTTCAATGAACTTGGTTGCTTTTTCCACATCACTGTGTCCATCAACTGCTATGTCTTTACCAAAGACAAAATCCATGGGAGACTTTGGTATAAAACCAAAATAAGTCTCAATAGGAGATATCTGACTAGAAGAGTGCTTGGCACGGTTGTAAGCATGTTGCACATAACACAAATGCTGATCCCAAAGCTTGGGATGCTTGCTGCAATAGCCTTTAAGCAACTGGATCACTATCGTGTTGACCACTTCTATCTGACCATCTGTTTGTGGATGAAATGTTGTGCTTTGCTTCAACTTGGTGTCCATCAACTCCCATAGATTTGACCAAAACTTCCCAACAAATCGAGAATCTCGATCAGATACAATAGAAGTGGGTAACCCAAAATGAACCCATACATTCTGAAAGAACAACTTTTCTATTTGTTCAACTGTAACCTGCTTGTTACATGGTATTAAGATACACATTTTACTGAAGCTATCCACAACAATATACAAATAATGGCAATCCCCCAATAAAATCCATGGAAACACTTTCCCAAGGATGAGAAGGAATTGGAAGTGGAGTGTACAAGCCTAATTTTCTATTACTTGGTTTGCTTGTAGCACACATTGTACATCCTTTGATATATCTAGAAATTGTCTCATGTATTCTTGGCCAATAACAGAACCTTTACAATTGTGCAACTATTTTACTTACACCAAAATGACCTGATATGAGAGAAGTATGTTCTTCTCGAATTATGTTAACTCTTTCAGTTTTTGGAATGCATAACTTTCCCAAATGATATAAGAGTTGGTCCTTTACATAATAATCCAATTCTTCTACTTGCTTGCCATGACTTAAGGTTGCATATACATATTTAAAATCTACGTCTTGAGCATATTGTTCAATGTAACTTTCATGCATTACTGAGTTATGCTTAAGTATAGTAGATGCATTTATTATTGGTCTTGATAATATGTCTACAACCTTATTGTGTATGCCCTTCTTCTATCTGATGATAAGATGAAATTGCTATAGGAAACCCATCCACCTATCATGTCTTGATTGTTGTAATTTAGTTTGTGAGTGCAAATATTGAAGTGGTTGATGATCTGTATGTATGATTGTTTCTTTACCCATTAGGTAATGTTTCCACTTTTTCACACTTTGTACTAATGCATACAATTCTTCATCATATGTGGGATAATTAACTACTGTATAATTAAATGTCTCAGAATGATAGCATATGGGTTTTTCGTGTTGCATCAACACTGCTCCCATGGCATAGTCACTGGCATCTGTCTCAATCTCAAATGGATGTTGAAGATCTGGCAGTGCTAATATTGGTGTTGTACTGATTTTCTCTTTTAAGGTGTCGAAGGCTTTCTGATGTTTGCCTCCCCACTGAAACACTTGTTTCAATCCTGTTAAAGCATGTAATGGAGCTGCAATCAAAGAAAAGTTAGCAATACACTTTCTCTAGTATTGTTATGCCCCTAGGAAACTCCTAACCTCTGTAGTAGATTTGGGTTAAGGCCAGTTCACAATGACTTCAACCTTAGGGGGATCTATCTTCAATTCACCACCCCCTACAATATAACCCAAATAATTTAAATATGTTCTGCCAAATTCACATTTTGACAGTTTTACATAGAGATTTTCTCTTTTTAAAACATCTAAAGTCTACTTTACATGCTTTACATGGTCTTCCCATGTCTTACTAAAAAAAAGAATGTCATCTAAATAAACATTTACAAAATCATCAATAAATGGTCCGAGTACATCATTCATAGCTCTCATAAATGTAGCAGGAGCATTAGTTAAGCCAAAAGGCATAACCAACCATTCATATAGTACTTGCTTTATCTTGAAAGTAGTCTTCCATGCATCTTGTTCTGCAACTCTGACCTGATGATAACCACTTAGCAAGTCTAACTTAGAAAAGAAAACTGATTCTTTCAATTGATATAATAAATCGTCAATACGAGGAAGAGGATAACGATTCTTGATCGTTATTTTATTTAGTGCTCTATAATCAATGCACATTCTCCACGAACCATCTTTCTTTCTCACTAGCACTATTGGAGATCCACATGGTGATGTGCTTGGTCGTATAAACCATTTATCGAGCAACTCCTGTACCTGCTTCTTTATCTTTGCATTCTCTAAAGTTGACAACCTGTACATTCCAATGTTAGGTAATGGAGCATCTCGCTGCAAATAAATGTCATGTACTATTTCTCGCTTGGGTGGCAGACCTTTTGGTTCTTGAAATAGAACATCATACTCTGAAAAAACTTTAACTAAATCAACTTTTTGTTTAGAATCACAACCTTCAAATGCATTGGATTTTTCAGGATCCCTTGCCTTTACAACCATTAGTAAAAATTGCTTACTTGAATTCACAATTATTTTCATCTATCCTGAGTTTATGAGAGAATAGTTGTCTTTGAGTTTATGAGCTCTTACAATATATTCAATTCCATCTTTAGTGAGTTGATACTTATTCTCAGCTCAATAGAAAATAGCTTTCCTATCATACAAGTATGGAATTCCCAAAATAATACCACATATATCCAATGGAACTATATCTAACTCAACCTCATCTACAAATGTTGATCCAATAGCAAACCTAAGTTTACATTGTCTCGTTACTTGTAGCTTTGTTTTATCACACACCCAACCTAATGGATATGGCTTCTCAAGAGGTTTTGTTTGTAATCCTAACTTCTTTACAATTGTTTTAGAAATCAAATTTACTTGTGATCCACTATCAAGTAAAGTATTATTCTTATTGTGCTTTGAAATTACTCTAATACGAAAAAGCTCATTTCTTTCCCTCTCATTATTTTCATTATCAAAAGATTGTGTAGAATTACTTGTGGATGATTCAAAATATTTACCTTTAATACCTGTGGCTGTAACTATTGTTTCATCATCTAAATCTGAACCCAAGTCCTGCTGAATAGCAACAACATTCTTTTTCTCCCTTCCACTGAACTTCTTAGGTATCCATTCTGGATGCAAAGACCAACAATGTGCCTCATCGTGTCCTTCTTTCTTGCAATGAGTGCATGAAGGTTTGTCCTTTTGTACAACGTTTTCTTTCCTCTCCTTCCATTTCAGTTTCTTCTTTTCCTTGCTCTTGCTTACAAAATAGTTAGATGATCCCCCAACCTTTAGGTTTACATTCTTACCTATGGCTTCTAGATGTGTGGCTTGAACTAATACATCATCTAAGTTAGTGGGATTAAACATCAGAATAGTATGCTTTAAATAGCTATGAATACCACCTATATACTTCAATAAAGTCTCAGATGAATCTAATGATATACTTAGATTTAAAGCTTTCTTTCTAAATTCCTGAGTATAGCTTTGTACACTTTGACCCTTCGACTGACGAAGAGTTTGCCAACTCATCATTTCCTGCTAAATGTAAGCCAAATGATAGAATTTATTTTTGATAGTAGAAACAAATTCATTCCAGGTAGAAATGATTTTACCATGTTTTTGTATATCAGCTTGTGTCTTGCCTTCCCACCATACTAGTGCAGTTCCTCCAAGTCGAAGCCTAGCCAACTGAATCTTCCTCCTTTCTAAATCAATGTTCTACACCCTGCAATATACATCAATCTGTCTTATCCAATTATCTAGTTTTTCTGCATTTAGTTCTCCATCATAAATTGGCAAATCAAACTTCACATCTAATTTAATCAAAGAAGTTTTCTTCTTTTTCTTATCAGGGCTATTTTTATGCGAAGAAGATGATGAGGGTGATGAAGGTGATGATGGAGGAGATGGTGGAAAAGGCATTTCTCCTTTTACTTTGCCTTCTGGAGGGGCAACTAGAAAAGGTTACTCTGCTCCTTTGTCTGGTTTGGGTGTTGAAGTGCTTTCACCTCGACCCTTCTTAAATTCTAGATACATCTCTTCCACCATGGCTTGGAGTGCCTTAAAAATTTCTATAAATTGAGATTCTGATCACAGTGGAGTTTCTTCTGCCATTCTCCTCTGAGAATAGACTCTTCCAATCTCTGGATTAGCATCAACAAGTTCACCTTCTCCTAGTCTAAGCTTTAATCTAGCTAGCATTCAAATCTAGCATAAGCTTTTCTAACCTTAACAAAACCAAAACCAAATGCTCTAGTACCACTTGATCTGAAAATGGATATTAAATCAAGAAGAAAAGGTATTACAAACTCATGTGCAGGAATTCCTATAGTACTTAATGCAATGGATTGAAAAGATTTGTGAATAATACAGACAATGAGGAGCTAGAAAACATAATGTTCAGACACACACATCAACACAGCAAATAATCAAGGAGTTCACCAGACTTCCTGTCTATGTCTCCTCGTCCAGCTTTCAGTGTTGACCTCTATATTAAGTCTTTAAGAACATATTATTACAAGGATGAGCTCAAAATAGAGTCTCAACCAACAGTGACATCAAAGAGGTATCTGCTCGAAAACCTCGAGTCTCAAAGAGTACACAGACTCTCCCACTGTCCCATTCCTCTATTCAATCTACCTCAATCTGACTGACTGACTGTCTTTCTGTGACTGTCATCAACTGACCCCCCTCTTCTGTGCTGCCATTGAATGGCCTTTTAAGCTTATCGGCGTTGTCTTTTCAGCTCCATTCTCGGGCTTTCTGGCTCTTGGACGCTGTCTGTTCAAATCCCTATGGAGTGTTAAACAATCATCCCAAAATGATCTAAGGTATGGTGGCCACCTATTTTCGAATGGAAAGGACCAGCGTGGGTGAAAATCCCAAAGAATCGCTTCTCTGTTTATACAGAGAAATACACAGGAAATACTCTAAAAACAGTGACAATTTCCACCAAGCCAGACTTCAAATGATATTGAATTTGATCTATATCCTATCGGGTCCATGTTATATTGCTATCACAAGTCGCAGCGCTACAGTCATAATCCCTTTGTATTTGGTCCATAGCGGGAATACACAGATATACATAGGAAAATGCTTATTATCGGACTTCAAATTTTATACAGTCGCATCTATAATTACCGTTGGGTCTGCCTTGATCGCAATTGCAAGTTGCATCAGCTATGGGTCAAACATCAATATATAGGGAAATACAAAGAAATCTACAAAAACCAGACTTCAAATATATTTAACTCCAACCTATAATCCTTATCAGGCTCGGGTCTATCGCATGTCGCATATCGCGGGTCTTTTTATTGTTTCCAGTCCACTCACCGATCACCGATCACTGATATCAGCGTATCGCATATCGGCCCTTCACAATGCCACGGGCCATGGTCCATTCCCATATATTGTTGTGATTCAATATTGCAATGTGATAATCGCATATCGCATGGTCTTCGGGCCTGTGGGTTAAGTCCTCCCCTTTGGAATCTGCACTGCGATAATGCAATCTCCACCATTGATCTACGCGCTTGATCAATAGTCTGCATTAAGTCGCTGGATCGCGATCGCAATTCCCACAAGGTTGCCTCTGATACACTCCGCTGGCCTGCTCCGATGCAATATCCGATTTAATCTGGGCCATTGATCTGTTCGATTCGATGGCTCTTGTGCAACGTTACTTCAACCTTCACTTAGCTCTGTTTTCCGCCTCTCTTCTTGGTTTTTCTTCTGCGATAGTTTTTTTAGATAATAAGTATATGAAGACTTAGAGGTTTCAAGATCCATTTTGGATCACCCCTCAAAGAGGCTGAATTTTAAGGCATTTATCTTTCTTTTCTATCTTTTTGTGAGTCGGTTTCATAACATGATCATTTAATTTTTTTAATACGGTTACTAGTTAGTTAATTTCTGTAGGGGTAACTATTGATGATGAAGTTAGGGATTTTTTATTTCTATGCTCATTACCAGAAAATTCGAATGGTTTAGTTATGGATATTAGTACCTCTATCTCTGGTTTAGTACTTTAAAGTTTGATGATGTTGTTGATGCAATTCTTAGCAAGGAAATGCGACGAAAAAGCTCCGATGATATATCAGGTAATGCTTTGACTTCAGAGATTAGGGGAAGAAAAATGGAAAAAGGAAAGAGCCAAATATATCGCAGTAAATCAATGAAAGGAAGATCAAATTCGAGATCAGGGATAATGTGTTTGGAATGCGATAAGAAAGGACATCTGAAGAAATATTGTCTTATAAGGGAAGGAGATGTGCAACAAGAAAACAATCATGAAGTGAATGTGACAGGTGATGTGTTGCAAGATTCTTTGATTATTTCATTAGAAAATATTATTGATGCCTAGGTGGAAGATTCAGGGGCCTCATTCCATGTCACACTTGATAGGAAACATTTTCTTGAATATGTTCAAGGAGATTTTGGACAGTTTCATTTGGGTGATGATAAACCCTGTAAAATCATTGGAATGGGTAAAGTTTTCATAAAATAGTAGAATGGAAACCAATGGCTATTGAAGGAGGTAAGGAATGTTTATGACCTAAAGAAAAATCTAATTTCAATATGGCAGTTGGGAGGTGAAGGCTATGTAACTACTTTTACAGATAAAATTGGGAAGGTTAATATAGGAGCCCTGGTAATAGCAAAAGGAGAAAAGGTTGGTACATTGTATTTATGCAATGGTATTTCTAATTTTGTTAATGATTTAACCTCTACTTGAGCAGATACAACATTATGGCCTCATAGGCTTAGGCACATGAGTGAGAAGGGGATGAAGATCCTTCACGCAACAAATTTTTGCCAGGTTTGAAGCATGTTGATTTGGAGTTATGCGAGAATAGTGTTTATGGAAAACAAAAGAGAATTGAATTCCTCAGAGTTGGGAAAGAGAAGAAGAGCGAAAAATTAGAGCTTATGCATACAGATGTATGTGGACCTGCTCAGGTATCATCTCTCGGTGGCTCTCGTTGTTATGTTACTTTTATTGATGACGCAACTAGAAAAATCTAAATTTATTGTATTCGAAATAAATATGATGTATTTGGTACTTTCAAGAAATGGAAAGCTTTGGTTGAGAATGAGACAGGAAAAAGGTTGAAGTGTCTCAGATCAAATAATGGAGGTGAATATTGCAGCAGATAATTTGATAAGTATTGTTCAGAGCATGGAATTTATAGAGAGAAGACAGTTTCACGAACACCACAAGAAAATGGTGTGTCATAAAGGATGAATAGGGCAATTGTTAGGTCCCTATACTACTAGTGTAACCCCTTATTTTTATTAGTGCAACCCCCTTATTATATTATTGAGCCCATATAGTCCCCATGTTGTTATTATTATTCCCCATAGAAGCCCACTATTGTTATTGTTGTTAGCCTACAATATTATTGTTATGTAGGCTCTAATTGTATTGGGACCCCTTAGACTCCTATATATAGAAAGGAGGTATTTTAATTTGTATCATCCAATAATTGTTCATTTGTGTAATGTAAAGGAGGATTCCCCCTCAAAGAGGCTAATTTTTAAGTCATTGATCTATCTTTTATATCTTTTTGTGAGCTGGTTTCATAACATTTGGTATTAGAGCTTTGGATTCTAGGATTTCCCTGCTCCAAACAAGTCATCGTGGAATTTTCGCTATAATGTTTTCTCTATGAGGTTTCAGAAGGTTAAAAAAAAATACTCATTTAAGCTGAAATCATTTTGAACCTAGGGTATGAATTTCATATATTGTTTTGCTATGTTTTTGGAGATATGATCTAAGGAAGTTACGATTTTTGCAAGCTCCAGAATTCCATCTCAAACAGGTCATCGTGGAATTGTCGCCATAATTTTATTTCTGCGAAGGTTCAGACTCTAAAATTAAAATCCATTTGAGATGAAATCTTGGTGAAGCTCAGAGCTGATTTTCAGGTATTGTTTCACTATATTTTTGGAGATATGGTCGAAAACATTTATGATTTTTGCAGGCTCCCGAATTACATCCCAAACAGGTGACCTTGGGAAAATCGTCATAACTTTCTTTCTAGCATCAGATTAAAATTGGGTAAGAAGTTACAAAAAGAGGATGGACTGTACTTCTCTATGCATTGTGTTTAGGTCCAAAGGTTGAAACAGTGACATGGGGAACTTTGTACCAGTTTGCTCTACTGAAAAAGTATATAATCATGTCATCTTGGGTGATTGGGCATAACTATTTCTTGCATAATCCAATTTCGATAAGACTTGTGGCATTGTAAGGAGGACATAGAGGGATACCACAAGTCATAATTCTAGACATTGGAGATCCGAACTTTCAGAGATACAACAGATTCAAGATCAAGATCCTAAAAGAAAGAAAAATAATGACTTTAATTAAGAAAACAAAAACACTTAGTAATCAAAATTGGATGGATGATTTGAAGAATGCGATCGAAGCTAATATAAATATTTTTATCTATGCAATGGAGGGTAATATTGATGGTATGGAAGCATATTGGAAGAAAGGAATGGAAGATTTGAAAAAGACATGGAAGGTTTGAAGGAAGGTGGGACAAAACTGCTACAAGAAAGGCCTCCTAATGGCGAAAATGTAGTATAGGAAACTCATGATGAGAAAAAAAGTAATGTTAATCGTGATTTCATAGAATCTAATGTTGGATTGAAGATCAAGCATATTCCAAATATATATATGAGGAATTTTGATGGCAAGGATCCTGTAACATGGATACTACACATGGATAAATATTTTGATCTACATAATGTGAAAAACACACAAAAGGTATGTATTGCATCTTTATATTTAGAACCGAATCAGTTTGTATGGTATAGAGGGATTTGTTCTCGTAATTTTTTTTTCACCTGGTCAATTTTCATAGAGGAAATGATAGCATATTATGAAAATACAAAGAGCAACACCTTCTTTATCCAATTGATAAATCTCAAACAAAAGGGTTCAATGGTAGAGCACATTGAGGACTTCCAAAAATTGAATATAAGGGTAAATGATATTCCAGAGAAGCATAGGATTGAAGTCTTCATAGGGAACTTAAATGATAACATCCAACATGAGGCTCACCTTTGGGAACCTGATTCATTGGAGAAGGCATACAGGTGGGCAAGAAAAATTGAAATCAAAATTATGGAAAGAAGGAAGCCTACCCCTCATAACTATAAACATGGGACTATTGTTGCTCCTAGCCTTTGACCACCTACAAGGTTGACACCAAAACAATTGGAAGAAAAAATAGTAAAAGGGCTTTGTTACAATTGTGATATAAAATACACTAAAGGTCATAAGTGTGCTGAGAATAAATTAATTTACATAGATGAGGAAGAGGAGCAAGAAAAGGAATAAGAAACGTCAAAAAAAGATGATATACACCAGGAACCAATCTCAGAGAAAGAATAAATGGATCTGACCATATCTTGTAATGCATTGATAGGAATTACCACTCCTCAAACTCTCAATATATAAGGGAATATCAAGAAGAAAAAGGTAATAGTGTTGATTGATTCGGGTAGGACCCATAATTTTATTCATTGTAAGATAGCCAAGGAATTGAATTGCTTCCTATATCCAGCACCAGAGTGTCAAATAATGGTTGAAAATGGAGGAACCATAAATTGTTATGGAAAGTGCCATAATATCAAGCTATCCATGGGAGAATATGTCTTGAATAGTCCAATGCTTTCCATTCCAATGGGTGGTGTAGATGTTGTACTAGGAGTCCAATGGCTACAATCTTTAGGTACGATAACTTTTAATTTTCAAGAACTTTTCTTGAATTTTTTTGGCGAAGGAAAGGAAGTTGAATTAAGGGGTATCGCAAGGAAACTGGGAAAGATAACCAGCTTTAGCAGCATGAAAAATCTTCTAAATAAAGAACATCGGGGCGTAGTTGCATAATTATGTTCACTAGAGGTTCCCGCATCGAAATCATCTATTTCTCCAGATCTCCAAAACATTTTGGACAATCATTCCAAGGTATTTGATGTAGGAATTTACAGGGTAAGTTCCTCAGAAAGAATACCAAAAGGACACTGCTCACAACCAGATCTCAAATCAATACACCAGTATTTTTGACGTGGTTAAAACCCTCAAAGTGCAAGGAGGGAAACAGTCCACGGCCTGTCCCAACGTGGGTACTACAGGAAATTTATTAATCAAAGAATGAAAATTTACATAAGCTTCTCTCATGCACAGATTACCCGAACAATGACCCTCCATGCGCTTTAAATAGAACTCATGGACCAATCGGGTGTCAAGCCACGGATCAAGTGTCGGTAATACCGAGGTGAGAGTGAACCGTCGGATCACTACATATCGTGACCGTCGGATTGTAAGTTACAAAATGTACAACGGTAAAGAAACACACTTTACCTAACTCTAACCTAACTCTATACTAGACCAAGTTGAACTTAACTATATCCTATGTGTCGGAATATCCTAACATCCCCCCTTAAGAACAACTTGGGATAGGATTGAAGGATTTACAAATATGACACAATAGGAGAAGGAAGGAGGCACTAGAGCCTATCCCCCCTTAGTGACAACTTCCTGAACTCCAAGCATATATCGAAGTTTAGTGAACTTCGCCTCTGTGAGAGCCTTTGTGAAGATGTCTGCAACCTGATCATCTGTTGGACAATATTGCACTTCAAGAACATGGTCATGAATGAGCTTTCTGATGAAGTGCATGTGTAGTTCAATGTGTTTGCTGCGCTAATGCTGGACTGGATCTTTGCATAGCTGAATGGCACTTTGATTATCACACCAAAGTGTGGTTGGATGTTGCTGCTCAAAGCCAAACTCTGATAGGATCTGACGAAGCCACAAGGCTTCCTTACTGGCTTCCATGGCACCACGATACTCTGCTTCTGCTGACGAAAGAGAAATGGCAGCCTGTTTCTTACAAGCCCATGTAATAGGTCCTGAACCAAGAGTGAAGACATAACCGGCAGTAGACTTCTGATCATCATGGTCACCAGCCCAATCAGAATCAGTGAAACCAACTAACAGAGGAGCTGCTTTGGCACTGTAATGAATCCCAAACTGTACTGTACCTTGAACATAACGAAGTATTCTTTTAGCTGCTTTCCAATGACTTTCACGGGGGTTTTGCATAAAACGAGCAACAAGGCCAACAACAAAGGAAAGATCAGGACGAGTATGGGTTAAATACAAGAGTTTTCCGACAAGTTGACGGTATAAGGTAGCATCAACTTCAGGAGAAGTACAAGAGACTGAAAGTTTGACTCCAAACTGAAAGGGAGAAGGGGCTGGCTTACAGTCTTCCATGTGAAAATGACGAAGAATATCACAAGCATACTTGGACTGGGAAAGGAAAATACCCTCCTGGGATTGCAAGACTTGAAGACCGAGAAAATAGTGTAAGTGTCCTAAGTCTGTCATTTCAAATTTCTTTTTAAGGCTGGACTTCACATGGTTTATAAGGTTGGGATCACTACCAGTAAGAATAAGATCATCAACATAAAGAACAAGGATGATAAGAGAGTTGCCCACTTTCTTGGTGTAGACAGTATTGTCAAAATGACACCTAGAAAAGCCAGATTCTAAAAGAAAGCTATCCATTTTGGCATACCAAGCCCGAGGAGCTTGCTTGAGGCCATAAAGGGATTTCTTAAGTCGAAAAACAAGGCTGGAGTCTATTTGTATGAAGCCAATGGGTTGTTCCATATAGATTTCTTCCTGCAAGTCCCCATGCAAGAAGGCAGATTTAACATCCATCTGATGGACTTCCCATTTTAAAGAGGCAGCAAGGGAAAGAACAAGGCGGATGGAGTTCATTTTGGCAACAGGGGAGAAGGTTTTAGTGTATTCAATGCCTTCAACCTGTGAAAAGCCCTTAGCAACGAGACGAGCTTTATGTTTATCAACTTTCCCATCTGGTCCATACTTGGTTCTGTAAACCCATTTACATCTAACAAGTTTGCGTCCCTTTGGTAGAGGAACAAGATCCCATGTATCATTTGTCATCAATGAATGATATTCTTCATTCATAGCTGCTTCCCAATGTGGATGGCCTGAAGCTTCTGCAAAAGTGTCAGGATCATGATTTACTGGAGCTTGAGCCAGTAAAGAAGAGGCTCTTTCAAACTGAGAACGTGTACGTCGCTGATCTGTAGGATCACCGGCAAGATCACCTGCTGCATCCCGAGTAGCACGGACCCATCTTGGAAGTTGAGGATCCTGAGAAGGTGGGGGAGGATTATCATCCTCGCTTTCATCATCTGAAGAAGAAATGTTTTCAAAGGTAGAAGAGATAGGAAGAGGTGGCACATCCGCCGGACTAGGCTCGCAGGCCGATTTATTTTCATCAAATTTTACATCTCTTCTAATGATAAAATTTTTGGACTTAAATGGAATAAGTCGATAACCTTTTACATCTTCAGAATATCCAACAAAAGTACATTTCTCACTCTTAGGTTCTAAAGCTTTATGCTTTTTATCTGGAATATGGGCCCATGCTTCACTTCCAAACACACGAAAGTGACTTACATCTGGTTTAATGGAACTCCAAGCTTCTTCTGGAGTGATATTCTCTAGAACCTTAGTAGGAGTGCGATTGATTATATAATTTGCACAATTAATTGCTTCGGCCCAAAAACTAAGACTGAGTCCTTTAGATTGCAGCATACAATTAGCCATTTCCTTTAAGGCGCGATTTTTCCTTTCAGCGACACCATTTTGTTGTGGAGTGTATGGAACAGTATGTTGCATTTGAATTCCAATTTCGGTGCAAAAGTTGATGAATGTGTTTTTAACATATTCTCCACCATTATCAGTTCTTAGCTTAAGAATTTGATGTCCAGATTGTTTTTCAACAAAGGCTTTGAAGGCCAAAAAAGTGTTAAATACTTCGCTCTTGAGTTTTAAGAAGTATACCCAAGTGCGTCTGGAGAAATCATCAATGAAAGTTAAGAAGTACTTGCAGCCAGAGAATGAAGCAACAGGAAGAGGACCACATAAATCACTGTGCACAAGCTGTAAAGGGGCTGAGGCATGCCAAGAGGCACGTTTGTCAAAACTGTCCCGATGATGTTTTCCGAGTACACATCCGGAACAAACACCATCTCTGCAAGATACCATAGGAAGACCTGTCACCATATTTTCTTTACATAGATGCTGAAGGGAGTGATAGTTTAAGTGACCAAATCGCTCATGCCAAAGTTTGCTCACTTCATCATTATGAGCAACAAATACTGAGGGAAGATTTGATGACCTAAAGTTGTGAAACTTATACAACCTTTTGGAATCATCAGCAAGACCAGTAGCTAGAATCTGTTTAGGATCTTTTAGATCCTTGATTACAACATCATGAGGTGAAAATTCAACAATTTTACCTTCACCTGAATGAGTTATCTGATAGACAGATAGAAGGTTGCAGGATAAGGTTGGAACACATAATACATCATTAAACTGACCATTGTCTAGATGAACAGTTCCAGTCCCTACAACATTAAGAGATCTATCATCACCAATATATATATTTTTGGTGTTACAATCATTTAAAGAAGAAAACATGGCTTGGTTTTTGGCCATGTGACAAGAGGCTCCAGAATCAATGAGCCACTCATGAGAATGAGAAGAAGAAGAAGATACATTTAATGCATAACCAGACTGAGATGATTGATAATGACATGTAGAAAGTGCCATTCCGGAAGTTGAAGTTGAAGTAGGCTCCACATGGATGTTATGTTTCTTCATTGCGGCTTCCAAGGCTTCCATCTTCTTAAAGCATTTAGATTCTAAGTGGCCATCTCGATTACAAAAGTTACAATGTCTATCAGTCTTCTTCCATTTGTTTTTATTGGTCTTATCATTTTGCTGAAATGATCTTTCATTTTGAGGCTGAGATGGTTTAGGACCATTCTTTTGAGGATATGACTTCTTAGGATTCTTTGAATTTGGTTGCTGCTGGGCGGCTAACGCTTTCGTGGAAGAGTTTCCAAGATTAAGAAGACCAAGGTGTAAGAGTTTTTCTTGTTCTCTTATTAAGGAATCACAAAAGGAGTCAAAGGAAGGGGCCTTGTATTCTTGTCCTTGACAAATGAAAGCTTCCCTTGTAGAATGGAAAGTGGAAACAAATACAGAGTAGGCTGGTCCCAACTTAGTAAGGATGGAATAAATAAGGTTACCATCTTCTTTCTTAACTTTAACACCTTCCAAGAGATATCTAAGGGTCTTGAATTTGGACAAGAAATCTTCAATGCAAGAAAAATTATTAGGATCCAAAGTAAGCAGCTCATTTTCAAGTTGATGGGCTCTAATTTCATTTTTAATCCCAAAAACTTTAGCAAGTTTTTCTAATGCTTCATGAGGAGTCTCAAGTTCTGCAATGTGGAATCTAAGATCAGGAGAAATAGACATCCCTATCAAACCACGTGCTTGATCTTGTCTATTTTCCCATTTTGCCGCCTTTACTTCATCTTTTGGTTTCTTCTCTTGGTCTGTGGCTATTCTGTAGAGACCTTTACTTCTAAGTAAATCTTCCATGTAGGCTACCCATTGGAAGTAGTTAGTGCTGTCAAGAATGACTTGGCATGGACTTTCCATTTTTAAGCTAAAGATGCTGAAAGTAAGTGTTCCAATGGATATATCTCGAAAAAATAGGCGGTTTTAAAAAAAACGGCTCTGAAAAAGGCTTCCGGATGAAGAAGTTATGGCTTTTTGAAAAAAAATTGTTGACGTTGCCGGCAAAGTGCGCGAATGTGCGGGAATGAAAAAATCCGCCCCCACAAAATGGAGACTTGAACCCAAGACCTCTACTCTCTTAAAATAGCTTTGAACCAATTGATCTATACAAAAAATTTGAGAGAGAGAGAGAGAGAGAGGGGGGGGGGCCTTGGTTTGCGTGCTTGCCTTGAGAAAGCTCTTTTTCCCTACAAAACACAAAACACAAAACCCAACACGAATATGCAAAGAAAAACGAACCTTGCGGCTCGAAGTTAGCTTTAGCCAAAAAACTAGAAATTTTTAAAAAAATCTCAAGGTTAGCTTTAGCCGAAAAACTAAATATTTTTCTCAATGTTTCTGATTTTCCGAGATCACACTAAGGTGCAGGGAAAAGAGCATACGCATGAGAAAAATCCTTCCTTTCTGTTTCTGATTTGCCCAGATCGCACAGAGTCGCAGGGAAAAGAGCATACGCAGAAATGAAAGGTATAGATTCGGTTTAAAAAAAAGGCTAAATAAACTGAGACCGAAATAAGCAGAGAGAAAATAACAGTAAACTGCAAAAAAAAACACTGTATACCTCCCGATCTGAAAAATGACGCAGTTAGGGCTACCGGAAACCTTTTCGCGTGAAACGAAAGGGGTTCCTCACTGGAACAGATGCTCCGAACGCAACAGAGCAGTCCTCTCAGCCCGAAAGCAGTCAGAAACAGCAGATCTAGGAAACACCAGCCGCATGCAGTTCTACCGGCTTCAGATTTGGATCACCAACGGACGCGGCCCTCAAATAGCTCTGATACCATGTAGGAATTTACAGGGTAAGTTCCTCAGAAAGAATACCAAAAGGACACCGCTCACAACCAGATCTCAAATCAATACACCAGTATTTTTGACGTGGTTAAAACCCTCAAAGTGCAAGGAGGGAAATAGTCCACGGCCTGTCCCAACGTGGGTACTACAGGCAATTTATTAATCAAAGAATGAAAATTTACATAAGCTTCTCTCATGCACAGATTACCCGAACAATGACCCTCCATGCGCTTTAAATAGAACTCATGGACCAATCGGGTGTCAAGCCACGGATCAAGTGTCGGTAATACCGAGGTGAGAGTGAACTGTCAGATCACTACATATCGTGACCGTCGGATTTTAAGTTACAAAATGTACAACGGTAAAGAAACACACTTTACCTAACTCTAACCTAACTCTATACTAGACCAAGTTGAACTTAACTATATCCTATGTGTCGGAATATCCTAACATTTGAGACTCCCAAAGGCCTCCCACCTATTCATGATCATGATCATGCTATTCATTTGATTCCAGGGAGTGTTCCCCCAAACATCATGATTTACAAATATCCATATGCCCAAAAGAGTGAAATTGAACTTATGGTTGTAGAAATGCTAGAGGTTGGTTTAATTCAACCTAGTCAAAGTTCTTTCTATGCTCGAGTGGTATTGGTACACAAGAAGGATGGATGATGGCGCATGTGTCCAGATTATAGGGAGCTAAACAAGCTTACTATTAAAGATAAATTTCATGTCATTGATGAACTATTGGATGAATTACATGGAGCAATTTACTTTACCAAGTCAGATCTTCATTCTAAATATCATTAAATCAAAATGAAGATTGAAGAGAGTCCAAAAACAACATTTAGAACTCATGAGGGTCATTATGAATTTTTTTTCATGCCTTTTGCCCTCACCAAAGCATCTTCTACATTTCAAGGTTTGATGAGTTCCATTTTCAAACCCTTCCTTAGAAAATTTGTGTTTGTATTTTTTGATGATACACTAATCTACAACAAGTCTTGGAAGGATCATGTTCAACATGTTGACATGGTGCTCAAACTATTGGAGGAGAAACAATTATATGCAAAAAGCTCCAAATGTTTCTTTGTAGTACAAGAGGTGGAATATTTGGGTACTTACTTAGCTCATAGCTCATCTTATCATCCTCAATCTGATGGGAAAACAGGGATAGTGAACAAATATTTGGAAGAATATATTCGTTTCTTTGTATCTGATAAACAGACACAATGGGTCAAGTGGTTGCCTCTAGCTAAATGGTGGTATAATAGTTCCTTCCATACTGTAGCAAAAATGACACCATTTATGGTACTTTATGGATATCATCCACCCTCCATCACATCATGTTTAAAAGAAGATTATAAGGTTTAAGCAATGGAAGATCACATCGAGCATCAACAACAAGTTCTAAAACTCTTAAAGGATAACCTCACTTTGCCGCAAAATAGAATCAAACAATAGACATATCAACATCGTAGTGAAATAATTTTTGATGTAGGTGATTGGGTATTACTATGACTACAACCATACAAACAAATGTCCCTCAAGCAAGATAAGAAGGATAATAAATTATCACCAAAGTATTATGGTCCATACAAGGTGTTACAAAAGATTGGTATTATGGCATACAAATCGAAGCTTCCTCCATCTTCTTGAGTGCACCCAGTTTTCCATGTTTCATGCTTAAAGAAGGTTATAGGTGATAAGATCCCAGTTCAAACAATAATTGAAGAACTTGACGAGGAAGGAAAAATCATATTGGAATCAGAAGCAGTCACAAAAACAAGAAATCAACAGCTACAAAATCGATCAATTTTAGAGTATCTCATCAAGAGGAAGAACTTACTGACCAAAGATTCCACATGGGAGGATGAGAATTTTATACAGAGGCATCCAAAACTACTCAAGCCTTATGGAAAATACTTTTTGAACAAGAGGGGCATGTTAGGTCCCTGTACTACTAGTGTAACCCCTTGTTGTTATTAGTGCAACCCCCTTATTGTATTATTGTTCTCATATAGTCCCCATGTTGTTATTATTATGCCCCATAGAAGCCCACTATTGTTATTGTTGTACCCCTACAATATTACTGTTATGTAGGATTTAATTGTATTGGGATCCTTTAGAATCCTATATATAGAAAGGAGGTCTTTTCATTTGTAGCATCCAAAAATTGTTCATTTGTGTAATGTAGAGGACGTTGTCCCCTTGAAGAGGCTTATTTTTAAGTAATTGATCTATCTATTCTAACTTTTTGTGAGCTAGTTTCATAACAACAATCATGGAGCATGCAAGGTGCATCAGATTGCATGCAGAATTTCCTTTTCAATTTTGGGCAGATGTATTAAATGCTATCATTTATCTAATAAATAAAGGGCCTTCAAGTTCTTTGGATGGAGGTATTCCAGAGGATGCATGGATAGGTAAAAGGGTAAACTACTCATTTTTAAAGACTTTTGGTTGTGAAGCCTTTGTCCACATAAATAAAGAAAATAGAACAAAGCTTGAGGAAAAATCAAAGAAATGTACCTTTATTGGATATGGTGTTAATGATTTTGGTTATCGCTTATATGATTATGAAAATCACAAAATCATTAGGAGAAGAGATGTAATATTTAATGAAAAGGTTTGGTATAAGGATCAGATTTAAGAAAAGAAACAGGTAAAGGAAAACAAAGAATACACATCACTTGATGAGATCACAGAAAAAGTAAAGGTGTCGGAAATTCATAATGATCAACAACCAAAACAACAAAAACAACCACAATAGCAATTGACATGTCAAAAACCTGAAAGTGGTGTTAGAAGCTCTACCAGGATAAGTAGACCCCTTGAACGATACTCTCCTTCATTATATTGTGTATTTTTGATTGATTCTGGTGAGCCAAAATGTTATGAAGAAGTAGTGTAGGTAGAAACCAGGAAGAAGTGGGAGCTAGCCATGAAAGAAGAGATGGAATCCTTGGTACATAACCAAAGTTGGGACTTAGTCAAGTTGCCTGTAGGTAAAAAAGAATTATGGAATAAATGGATTTACGGGTTGAAGGAAGAAAATGGGGGTAGAAAAAGGTATAAAGCTAGACTTGTGGTGAAATGGTTTGCAGAGAATAAATGTATATACTTTGATGAAATATTTTCTCCTGTTGTTAAAACGACTTTAATTAGAACTATTTTAAGTCTAATAGCAGCAGAAGATTTGCATCTTGAGCAGTTAGATGTAAAGACAACCTTTCTCCATGGGGATTTGGAGGAAGAGATCTATATGCAACAACCACAAGGATATGAGGTCAAAGTGAAGGAGAAAATAGTGTGCAGGTTGAAGAAGAGCTTGTATGGCTTAAAATAGGCTCCAAGGCAGTGCTATATAAATTTTGATAGGTTTATGTCTAAACAAGGTTATACTAGATGTCACTCTAATCATTTTGTTTATCTCAAAAAGAAAAATAATGGAAGCTATATTATATTATTATTGTATGTAGATGACAAGATTGTTGCAGTGTCTAACATGCAGGAGATAAAAGTGCTCAAAGGAAAATTGGCAAATTCATTTACAATGAAGGATTTGGTTGCTGGAAAACAAATCCTTGGTATGAGAATAACTAGAGACAGGAAAAATCGCAAATTAACATTGTCTCAGAGTGAGTATATACAAAAGGTGTTGGAAATATTTAATATGCTGAACACAAAAAAATTACTACACCTTTGGCTGGCCATTTCAAACTAAGGAAATGTGTCCCAAGACTTAGGAACAGATGGATTATATGTCTAAAGTTCCATATGCATCAATAGTTGGAAGCTTAATGTATGCAATGGTATACACAAGGAATGATATTGCACATGCAGTGGTAGTTGTAAGCCGGTATATGAAAAATCCAAGAAAAGAACATTGGATGGCAGTGAAGTCGATTCTTAGGTATTTGAGAGGTACCACATATCAAACATTATGCTTTGGTGGTTCAAACATTGCTCTACGTGGATATGTTGATGCAGATATTCAAGGTGATAGAGATAATAGGAGGAACACCACAATGTATGTGTTTACTGTAGGTGGAACAACTATCAGTTGGGTTTCAAAATTAGAGAGTGTTGTTGCATTCTCAATGACGGAAGTAGAGTATGTTACTGCTAAAAAGGCTAGTAAAGAAATGATTTGGTTACAAAGGTTTTTGGATGAATTGGTTAAGAAGTAGGAGTTTGGTAGGTTATACAGTGATAGCCAGAGTGCCATTCATCTTGAAAAGAACTCAAAAGTTCAGCCTAAGACTAAACATATACAACTCAAGTACCACTTCTACGGTTAGTATTGGAAGATGGGCAGTTGAAGCTGGAAAATATACACACTAGCCATACTCATGAAGATATGTTAACAAATTTGTCACGAGGGAGAAATTGAGATTCTGCTCATTTTCAATTGGTCTTCAAATATGATGATGAAGATGAGAAATAGCAAGGTCCAAAGTGGATTCATTGTCTAGAAAATGAAGCATTGGTGGAGTTTCTATAATTAGTCTCCAAGTGGGAGATTATTAGGTGTGGAGCTTTATTATTTTCTTTATTCAGAGGTATCTCCGCATTGGACCCTAGTTCATAATGTGGCAGAAATGCCTCCCATTTGTTCACTACTAGGGAGTTCTATGGGGGTGAAGACGATTTTTTTGAGCTCCCCCACTGGCAGGGGTGTTATAGACAATTTTGTGCCTGGCAGCATCAGGCATGAATTGTCAATAATCCAAGGGATCCAAAGTCCCTAAACATGATGTTCCTACCCCTAGAGGAACAAGGTCAGCAAACCAACAGCTCTCAGATCAGTTCTCCACCTGAAAACGCTCAAAAACAAGCAATCCTGAAATCAAAGCAGGTGCTCCACTAGGCTTCTGCGCTGAAACTCAACTCCTCCATGGTGTACCTGCGTTGCAAAGCAGGTAGAACAAAGGCCACCTGCGCTGAGCGAGATGGGACAAGTGGCACACTGAGTCATTGCTCTGGAATATTCCAAAAATGACACTTGGATCAGGGATTTCGCCTTGTGATGAGTCAGAGGCTCTGTTTCTCCAAGTGGAAGCAAGGTTCTCCAAGTGGACTCAAGAACTGAAGATCAACTGAAGAGAGAGAGGACACAAGGAAGCTACACATCAGTTGCAAGCTGACTCATCCTTTCTCAATTCATCTATATATTGAGCTCTCTCCTATGAGCTCAGGAGGCTGGAATTTTGTGCAAAGTAATGATATGCTGTTGGTTTCACTATAGAACTATTGGGTGATTGCTTGAAGGAGGTGAAGAGGAGAAATTCTTTCTGCTGGGAGGTGTTGCTGGATTGGGGCCTTCAATGGTTGTAACACTCTCAGAACTTTACTTCTTCCATTAATAAAAGCTATTGAGATTCCTCTATATGCATTTGTTTCAATGATGTATTGTGATAATTGTATATTTGATTTATGCTAATCCTTGAATCAGTTATGATTGCATGCTTCTTGTAGTTTCCTTCTTTGTTATTTTGCAGGATCTCATTGTAGCTGGGCCAGCAAAAGAGCAAGGAGCTGGGAGCAAGCAGCAAAGAGAAGAGTTTGGATTCGACATTAAGCGCAAGGCAACGGTTAGTGCATTTCTTCATTCTCTCTTGCTTTCGTAAAGAAGTAAACCTTAAGTAGTTTTCTATACAGTTGTTGCTGAGGTACTATCACCCTTAGAGTGGGATAGGGTCATCCGAGTCGGATACTTTTCCCTACAACAAACTGGCGACTCCACTGGGGATCGTATCTGTTTGATTGTTTGTAGTATTTTGCTATTCATTTCCTGAACAAAAGAGTACCAAATCGAAAAGCTTTTGACTATATCAAAAGCGAAGTAGAGGGCAGCTACTCTAGCTCATTTCTGAGCATGTTCATGATTTGAAGAGCTGATCTACAAGGATCCTTGTAAGCTCTTAGTGATATCTTTTCATCTTCCTTGTCATCCCTTAGTGTGTGCTTGACTGATAGCTTCTGATTTGAGCAAAAACTGTGAATTTTTGAGAAAATTGTGACCCGGAAACTGTGAAAACGCAACTTTCATTTTCCAAAGCAGGTAGTACACAGGCTACCTGCTTTGCAACGCAGGTCCCGAAGGGGCTACCTGCGCTGAGAGCCAGACTGGCTGTGCAGCACCTGCGTTGGCCCAATTTTGCCTTGTGCATTTGGGGTTTCCTCCCTTTTTCTTGCCTGTTTTCACTATAGATTTTGCAGCCAGTTACCAGTCTTGTACCTGTTCTGAAACCAACCTTACTTGCCATCATTCCGCCTCTGTTATATAACGAAATTGTACTTTTTCTTTTGTATTTCTTACATCATTTACAATTTCCCATAACGAAAGTGAACTAGTCTTGCTTTGGCCTCTTAGATCTGAACCTGTGTTAGGCATTTTGCTGGTCTAAAGAGTTAGCTTGTTTGCTGTCCATAGCTGATTAGTCTTTTTTCTTTCGTCATTATGGTTTGATTTCATGTATTTCCAGTGATTAAACAAGTAAATCTTAAGGTGTCTTTTGATTTTGGACAAACTTGTTTGTTTTCGCTTTAAATCGAAATCAAAGTTAAATAACAACTTTCTTTTTGTAATACATCAACATTAAGAAAGGGAAAAGAAAATACATGCATTGTGCATTTTGCATCTGAAAAGTTTGCATGTGATTTAGGAGAAAGTGCATTAGTTTGTGCTGTATGATCTGTGTGAAAAGATATGTCTTTCTTTTCCCTCAGTAGTTAATATTTTCATCAGTCAAAAAGATTTGAAAAAGCTTGCTTCTCATCTTAGGCTGCATTTAGGAATTTGTCATATACATCTCGTGGTGAACCTTGAAAGGCAAACTTTAAAAAGATCAACTTAAAATATACTGAATGAACCTAACAATGCTTTGAAACATAACGCAAACACATAGAGGTCTAAGCTAGAGACGTGTTCCGGCATCGTTAAACATAGTGACTGTCGATCTCGAAGAAGGTGGGTGATTCCTCCTGAGAGTCGGTGGCACTAATACGGACTTGTGCTCCCGCGTACCGTCGAGTATATATTGGGAGACCCCTATAGGCATATATCCTTTATCCTTAGGAAGCCGTGTCGGCCGCCCTACTGATCGCAATGCAGTGAACACAGCATTCACGAAGATCGACCACCCGTACCGTAAAACGTATTCTGTGGTTTTGCGAAAGGTTTGGCACACCCTCTGCCTAGATCTCCAGAGCAGTTTCTTTTGGCCTTTTTCAAACTCTATAACTGAAAAAGTCCAATCGAGCATTTGTCACTTCGGGCTCGTTAATACATCGAAGGAGACTAGAGTCATCTTTAGCTTTTTCTCGACTCTTAAAAAATGAAAAAGCAAGTTGTGTCTAAAGCGTCGTTAATAAATTTATTTTAAGCGGAATAATCATCACCTTTCCCTCGTTGATCTTCGAAGTTAGTCTACCACAAGTGTAAGTTCTTGTAGAGTCGTGGAAAATCTCTTGGATAGACTAGATATGTCTGAACAACCGTCGACATCCAGGACTGTGTCATCCGACACAGCAGCGGCAGAGCCTCCTGCTGCTATCCCAACAATGTTCGATGGTATACCATCTGTCCCGGAAAGTTATCAACAACAAGCCGGAGTCCCATCAGGGACGATGACATGGTTAGTTCCTATTTCTTCGTCCGGATTATCATCTGGTATTTCTTATGTTGAAACTCAACAAATCAATCCAACGTGTCTTCAAAGGCCAATCTGCCCTTTAAGTACTGGATTGCCACCATATGGATGACAGTATGCCTTTTCATTGTTTCCCCCTGGAGAACAACCATATGGGAGTTTACGACAAAATTCAGGTCAAACTGGAAATACATCCAGCGGATGGGTACCAATACTGCCTCAGCAACCAAGAGTTGCATATTCAATGAAACCAGTCCATCTTGTGTCGAATGTTGCCACTATACCTGGTATGGTGATTGCGTCGCAAGTACAAGCGCTGCCTACTGTATGTCAACCCCAAGTTTCTCAGGTTGCCATACAACAGCCTCTTGTCTCGACATCTCAATCACAACCTCAGGTCAGTGCCTCCTTATCTGGAGCGACTCAGGATCAAACAAGTACTGTGACTCCTCATCTTGGTCAATCATCTAGTATTGGGCATCAGCAAATGGTCCAACAACCAGAGCTGGTTCGAACTCAACAACCGCAATTGCAGCAATCATATCAAGGACCTGAGCAACAAGTCTTTGTAAGTAATGGGCAACCATACTATGATGGTTATGCCCATCAACCTTGTCAAAGTTGCCAACATTATGCTGGTATGCAAAGACCCACTGCTCAGGCGATTCCATCTTATCCTGGATATGCTTCACCTAACCTGAATCAACAGTTGCCCTTTGTAGCAACTCTAGAATTACCAGATCTAAACCGGCTGACGAATGATCCAATTGCTTATGCCCCTTGGTGGCCAGCGATTCCGCATAAACTTCCATCAGACATTCCTAAATTTAATGGAAATCCAGGTGAAGACCCGTCGAATCATGTGATGACATTCCATCTATGGTGTTCATCAAACACCCTGAATGATGATTCGATAAGACTTCGCCTTTTTCAGAGGACGTTAACGGGTCCAGCGGAAAAATGGTACATTGAATTGCCTAGAGCTTCGTTCGACAACTTCAGTGCCTTAGCTACAATCTTTTTAACCCATTTTCAATTACCGATAAGGTATGAAACGGGAACAGAACTCCTTACCAACTTCAAACAGACAACGGCCACTCATATATCTGATCATATACATGAATGGCGACGTCGTCATAGGATGGTAAAAACATATGTTCCCGATCAGCTATTAGCTGAATGGTTTATAAAGTCATTACTTCCGACCATAACGGAAGATGTGGCCAAGGGGGGAGTCGTAACAGAAGAGCAAGTTATAGCTCGTGCGCAATATCTAGACTTGGTTTATACTCAGTCTGGCACGCTCTACGACAAAATACCTGATGCCCCTAGACCGGAATTCTCAATTCCTCCTCCTCCTAAATCAAACAATGACTCTCACGCCGCAAATAAAAAACTTCTTGCCTCAGAAGTAAATTCCATGTCGACCGACAAGGGCAAACAACTGAAACAACCAGGGGGCAAGAAGAAAAAGACAGGGAGAAAAAGGAAACCCCCGGCAGGGTGTCATATATGCGATGAGGATCATTGGACGAAATATTGTCCACATATAGCTGAAGTTAAGAAACTCTTCAAGAGTTCAAAAACCCCAGCAGTATTGACTGATCCGTTTCCTAATCCAGGTCAAAATCTGGTTGCTAATCAAAATGCTTCCGGATCCCAAGTGCTTATGTTGTCTACCTCAAAGCAACAGAATAATGCTTTGACAAGGAATAAAGATTACGGGAATCCAAAGCTGTCGAACAACAAGGTTAATGAACGACCCAGTAGTTCAACAACAACTTTGACCGAAGTTGTGCCACCCATCGTTCCTGAGCCAATGATAAAGTCGCCAAAGGGAGTAGTACACAAATCGACATTTAATCCTCGTGCCAAAGGAGCACAGAATTATAATATAGTAAAGGACCTGGCCCAATCGCCGTCCACTATGTCGACACTTGAGGTACCACAAAATTGCCCCTCCCAAGAGCAAGCTTTATTATCAGCAATAGGTGGGATTGGCCCAATGGATTCCAATCTTGTGGCCTTTGATCATAAAGGATATGACCCTCAATTACCAGCTCAACTAGCTTTCCTTATTCAAGTGAAAGCCCTCAACAAAACTGTTCATCGAACAATTATTGATGAGGGGGCATATACATGTCTTATGTCGATGAGTTGCTGGGAAGATTTAGGCTCACCACCCTTGTCGAAATCGTCAACGACGTTAAAAGCATTTGATGGACGATCATACACTCCATACGGGATTTTAAGTAACTTGCAAGTTGAACTGGGGGGCAAAACAGTAGGAATTGATGTTGAAGTAATTGATGGAAACCTCGATTACAACATCCTACTTGGAAGACCATGGATCTATGCCATGGCCGCAGTTGTGTCGACCTACTTCAGGAAGATTGCATTCCCCTTCCAAGGAGGAATTACAATCGTCGACCAACAAACTTTTCTCCACAACAGTTCACAAGTTACAGGAAGCATTCCAATGATCCATGGAAGGAATCATTTGCTCCAAAATATCGGAGTAGGTCTCCTAAAAGACCCTGCCTTAATGGGTACTTTCGCCCTACCGCCTCCAAGTAATCTGGCGGGAGTGGCCACGGTGGAAACCTACAAAATGAAATCTAATCCAATCTTCTGGTTGGATTCGGAAGATTCCTAAATATTTTGTCGGCATGGATCATTCTCGAGGATAGTTCCTATCTTGTGTCAACCTCATTAAAAAAATGAAACAAATCCCCGAGGTAAACCTTCATTCCAGCCACCGAGTTGGATGCAATGAAGCTTGGGGGGCATGCACCTCGATTTGCATTATTATGCTGGGGGCATGCAAACTTATCCTCGAGCAGTTTTAGCACACAGTTCATGCTCGTTAAAAAATAAACGCAAGATCCGAGCAGTTTTAGCACATAGTTCATGCTCGTTAAAAAATAAACATAAGTTGTGAGAAATCTTCCCCTAGAGTTCGAGCTCACCCAGAAAAAATGAACTGGTAAATAACCTTGGTAAATGTAACCTTTGACAGCCATATTAAAGCCCTTGGTCATGTTCTTGCAGTCTCACCTCCATCCGTTCATTTGGCCAATCGTTCATCTCCATATGTTTGTTTACCCATTTTGAGGAACAGCTGCGAAGAGTGATTTCACTAAGCCATCCTTGTGACACTGCCGTGATTGGAATATTCCAACCTGTACCTGGAATCTGCTGCTACCCTGTTCATCACTCGTTCCTCAAAAGATGAGTCTCCTTTGAGCTCTTTTCTCCTGACTCGTAAAATATGAAAAGTTTGCCGAGTTTTGGCCTTCCAGCTCGTTAAACGACCGGAAGAGCTATCCCTCCTCTAGATTTTAATCTTTTTGGACCTGAGGGATTATTGCACAAAAAGATCGAGCGCTTGTTTTGTTCGACTCGTTAAAGCAATCGAAAATTCATCCCTTCTGTATTGTTTTATACTTTTTCGGACTTAAGGGATTAGATGACGAAAAAGGAATTCTGGAGTTGACTTTATGTACCTTTTCAGACTCTCTAAAAATGAAAAGGACCGAGTTATCCTTGTCGTTAGACTCGTTAAATTCATTAAATAGCGACAAACTTGTCTTTAGACGAGAACGAGTTTCCCTATCGCTAGGCTCGTTAAAACATAGCGATGGGCTTGCCCGAAGGGCAGGTTATAGAACAAGCATATGTTATCCTCCTCAAGCTTGACAAAAATAAAGAGGTACTGGTCAGCAATGACTGGGGAAAAAATTGGGAGAACCTCACAGCTTTAATGGTAGCAAGTCGCTCTTGAACATGACACTTTGTCCTCCGTATCACATCGGGTTGGGTTGTTTCATTCACCGGTCTCATCACCATGGTCCTCGCCACACCATCCACATTTGGGGTAATGCTACCGATCCATCACATCAGTGTCGTTATATGTTCAAGAGATGTTGTTCTGCAAAGAGTCAACCGTGTCCCATCCACTGCCATACATTGTCCTTCATCCATTTCATGACCACCACCCTGAATCATACATCACAGTTTGTTCTCACCTCATCACAATCACTAGCTCCGTTCCGTGTCACTGATGTGGGATTCATTAAGGCCCTCTTTTGACGGATCGCTCCTTGTCGACATCAGCTCATTATCCAAGGAGTTGATCTAGGAACAACCCCTTCAGTACTTTGAAGCTTGCATGGCTCAATGGCAAGTTTCTCACTTCCGGCGACAGGTATACATCAATGACCTTCGACCAAAAGATTTTGCATGGTGGTCGACGCCAAGTCCTTTATTCCCACCATGTGAATTGTACTGTCGTACCTTGAGGGTCATCATCCTTATCGGTGATTCCTCTCGCGCTTGTTAACGGTTTACATCATTGACCGGTAATCAAGCGATGTCTTTCCATGTTCGACTTCAAGAAATTCTCACATGGATCGACTTGTACATCGAGTGAAGATCAGAAGAGATTGAAGACCCAGGATCTAGTTTCATCCATCCGGGCTGCGATATATATTCAGGATATAAAGACATTTGATGTGTACATCATTACAGCAGATGATCATCCTTCTCAAAGGATGATAATTTCAGCAGAGAATTATCAGTCTACCATCAGACGATCGTCTGTTCTATGTACCAAAATGAATTTATAAAGCTGAGCATGGGAATGCCCGCCTCAGCTAGATCATGAAAAAGTATGAAACATAATGTATTGTATTGTATCTTATTACAGTACACTTCTCAGCAGATTGAATGAACTTCGGATCCTCCTAATAAAGCATTTCACCCGATAAACGACCTCATACTTTAGGGGGCATCTGTTATAGACAATTTTGTGCCTGGCAGCATCAGGCATGAATTGTCAATAATCCAAGGGATCCAAAGTCCCTAAACATGATGTTCCTACCCCTAGAGGAACAAGGTCAGCAAACCAACAGCTCTCAGATCAGTTCTCCACCTGAAAACGCTCAAAAACAAGCAATCCTGAAATCAAAGCAGGTGCTCCACTAGGCTTCTGCGCTGAAACTCAACTCCTCCATGGTGTACCTGCGTTGCAAAGCAGGTAGAACAAAGGCCACCTGCACTGAGCGAGATGGGACAAGTGACACACTGAGTCATTGCTCTGGAATCTTCCAAAAATGACACTTGGATCAGGGATTTCGCCTTGTGATGAGTCAGAGGCTCTGTTTCTCCAAGTGGAAGCAAGGTTCTCCAAGTGGACTCAAGAACTGAAGATCAACTGAAGAGAGAGAGGACACAAGGCAGCTACACATCAGTTGCAAGCTGACTCATCCTTTCTCAATTCATCTATATATTGAGCTCTCTCCTATGAGCTCAGGAGGCTGGAATTTTGTGCAAAGTAATGATATGCTGTTGGTTTCACTATAGAACTATTGGGTGATTGCTTGAAGGAGGTGAAGAGGAGAAATTCTTTCTGCTGGGAGGTGTTGCTGGATTGGGGCCTTCAATGGTTGTAACACTCTCAGAACTTTACTTCTTCCATTAATAAAAGCTATTGAGGTTCTTCTATATGCATTTGTTTCAACGATGTATTGTGATAATTGTATATTTGATTTATGCTAATCCTTGAATCAGTTATGATTGCATGCTTCTTGTAGTTTCCTTCTTTGTTATTTTGCAGGATCTCATTGTAGCTGGGCCAGCAAAAGAGCAAGGAGCTGGGAGCAAGCAGCAAAGAGAAGAGTTTGGATTCGACATTAAGCGCAAGGCAACGGTTAGTGCATTTCTTCATTCTCTCTTGCTTTCGTAAAGAAGTAAACCTTAAGTAGTTTTCTATACAGTTGTTGCTGAGGTACTATCACCCTTAGAGTGGGATAGGGTCATCCGAGTCGGATACTTTTCCCTACAACAAGGGGTTCAGGGGAAGTGCCCCCGAAAATAAAACTAGATGTAAAATTGCCTTGTAAATTGTTGTAATTTCGTAGTCAATCTAAGCCATTCATTAGGCGGATGATCTGACAGTAGAAGTTATGTTTAATTTATGGTTTTTCCCCTAGAAGGAAACCCCTCTCTATATATGAGGGAATTGTATTTCGGCCGTGAAGATGTGTATTCTGAGCGACAAAAGAGAGAGGGGATTGTGTGAGAGCAAAGAGAAAATTACAACAGATTTGCTGTAGGTTGTATCTCTTCATTTTTCTGAATAATATAAAGGAAGGATTGGTTTTTCCTCCATGGAAATAGCCCAAATTAGTGTGAACCACGTATATCTGTGTCTCTCTTATTTTATGTGTTTTTTGTGTTTATATTTCTGCAATATTTTATGTGTTCCATTGCTTTGTAATATATAATTTTCTAACAATTAATTCTTCCAGGCATGTACAGAAAACAACTGATTGCTTTCTCCACTTCTTCAGTTCTTCTCTATGAATTTTTGTCCCTGTTGCCTTATCTTAGAGCCTTCTACAAATTCAGATAACATAGACAATCAACTCCGCCGATCTACATTTAATTTTTTTAGCTGTCGACTTAACCATCTAAACTCACTGTACTGCTTCATCAGAACCCAACATATCATAAATTACACAGGCAAAATGTTACGATATTTCACTGCTCTGATATCCTTGGCCCCCTTTACCTTTAGCTCCTTTGGCATTTCCTTTTTGATAGGACCGAGACCTGTGACCGTCGATTTAGCACTATACCAGAAACCTTTTGTATCATAACTTCAACACACAAGGTGTTACGATATTACTTAGTATCGATATCCTTAGCTCCCTTTGTTCAACCCTTGGTCCCTTTAATATCCATACGACCATCTGCCAGGTAATATCGGAGCTTCCTTTATCGTGACTTCTCACCCATCAATTGCACAAGAGTTACGATGTTCTCATCCTTCGATATTCCGACCTCCAATATGCTAACATCACTTCCACACTTTAGTTCCTTGGGCCCTCTGACATGATGCCACGTGTCCTACAGGAGGAGAGAGAATGTGTCCCAATTAGCCTTGGTTTTGCAGAAATTCCGTCGTAAACTTGTTTTTCATTCCTAGGTGCTTTTAGCAATATCAACCCTACTAGATATCACAACTTCTTAAAATATTTTTGTTAAGAATTTTCGATATTCCAATATATTTGGCCTCTCATATTATGATGACCTCTGAAATTCCGATATCTCAGTCTCCAATATCATCTTCTCTGATGCTCTGATATGGCCTGCTCTGATGCTTCGATATTCTTGTCTTTGGGGTTCCGATATCAGGTCCCGAGGTGCTCTGACCTTTGATATAGCCTTCTTAGGACTTCAAGTCCCTAAACATCGGAAAACCATCACGTTTAATCCAAGAGTCCATTTTTAGAATCCCAAAAATTGTTGGAAAGCTATTCCAAATCACTATCCAATGAAGAGGGTTCAATGTAGGCTTTGAGCCCATATGCTACGTATTATATGGTTGCAAAATCTTCTGCCACGGTTTTTCTCCTAAACTCTCTTTCTTGTGCCTGGAATCATGAACTCCCAACCACCATAGTCATGATTTTATGGCTTCTCCTGTAAGACTTCTACTAGGATGATTCTCAACATGAATCCTACAACTACCATGGGATTCCATCTGAACAATCACTATAGACATCATTTTGTGGCTTTTCCAATAAGCCTTCTACTGTCATGATTTTCCACAGAGCAGTGAAACAAACATGGGATTCCTCCTAGAATCCCAATCATCATGCTAACCCTGGTTGACATCAATGCCAACACTAACACAACCACTAGCCATTGGGACACCACCAATTGTCCAAAAATATCCCCCTTTGGCATTGATGCCAACACCATAAGATCCCCCTTAGGCTAGGCATGGTCTTCTCCGATGTCTCAGTAATCTTCTCCCCCTTTGGCATCAATGACAAGGAATAATTCTTGAATGCTCCCCCTGAACCATTGTAGCCTACTCTTCCATGGATCCCACATGCTAAGTAGCTTCCACCACCTACCAAAATGAAGTCATTTGGAAGGAGGAGTCACAAATCCTATCTGTTGCTCGAGATATTGAAATGGTTCTCTTACCAATGGCTTAGGAAAGATATTTGCAAGTTTCTCTTTAGTGGCCACATATTCAATTCTGACAATATTGGCTACAACTTGTTTCCTCAAGAAATGGAACTTGATATAAATATGCTTAGTCTTTGAATGCATAACTGGATTTTTGGAGATGGTGATGGCACTCGTGTTATCACAAATTATTTGAATAGGGTCAGTTAGCTCTACCTGAATATCTTTTAAAGTCTACTTCATCCATAGAATCCGCGTACAATGGATAACAACCACAATATACTCTGATTCAACAGTCAATAAAGAAATGGAGGCTTGTTTCTTGCTGACCCATGACATCAAGCATTTACCTAAGAAGAAAGCTGCACGAGAGGTTCTTTTCCTGAGATCAAGATGGCTAGTCGAATCTCCACCAGTGTAGTCATTCAACTTTAATTCTTTCCTCTTATCCTACTACATTCCATACTCTGTTGTTCGTTGAAGATATTTGAAAATTATTTTGACAATAACAACATGAATTTCACATGAGAAAGCCTAAAATCTGGCCACAAGACCCACAACTTGCATGATGTCTAACCTTGAAGCTGTAAGATACAACAAACTTCTTATCATGGATCTGTATTTAGTTTGATTTACCAGTGGTATCCATCTTCTTTGCACAACTTGCAGCCCATAGTCATAGGTGTGCTTACTGGCTTGCAATCTTCCAACCCAAGTTTCTTCAGAGTTTCCTTGAGATTTTTGGGTTGAGATATAAACACTGCTTATGGAGACTGAGTAATTTGCAAACCCAGGAAGAAGGAAAACTCCCCGATCATGGAAATTTCAAACTCAATTTGCATAAATTTCTCAAATTGATGCCCCAATTGTTCCATGCCACTACCAAATATTATATCATCCACATACACAACTACAATTAGTAAATGGTCACTTTCATACTTTACATATAAATTGTTGGCAACTGTATCTTTCTTAAAGCCTTGTTGTTGAATGTATTTATCCATAATTTCGTACCAAGCTATGGGAGCCTATTTTAGTCCATACAGAGCCTTCTTCAATTTTGATATGAACCCTTCATCTGTGGCGAGTATAAATCCTTCTGGCTCCTCAATGTAAACTTCTTCTTCCAAATCTCCATTGAGAAATGTAGACTTCACATCCACCTAATATACCTTGATGTTTTTATGGGAGGTAAGAGCAAGAAATATTCTGATAGCTTCCAGTAGTGCTATTGGTGCAAAGGATTCCTCAAAATCTACTTCTATTTGGGCATACCCTTTGCAACCTAATCGAGCTTTGTTCCTAATTACTTGAACCTGCTCATTCAACTTGTTTTTGAAAAGCCATTTGGTTACAATATTTTTTTATCTCTAGGCCTTGGAACAAGCTCCCAATTGTTATTCGTTTTAATCTGGTAAAGTTCTTCATTCATAGCATTCACCCAAAACTTGTCCTCACTTGCTTGGCTGAGATTCTTGGGTTGAATATACGACAACATATTCAGACTTGCATAACTTCTATTGCCAACAAGGTTTCTCTTGGTTTGGACACCATGTCTCTGATCTCCAAGTATTTAACTCTCAGGATGTTCTTTCTGTACATACCTAGAGGGTGCTTTTGGTCCTGGATTTGTGCCAACTTGCTCATCTTCACTATCTAAATTTGTTTCGTCTAGATATGTGGATCTCATATCTAAATTTTCTTCATCATATGAGTTCATATTTCTTTTATAGGACTCAAGTTATGAAGTTACTTCATGTATTATCACATCAATGAAGTCCTCAATCTTCTTTTTCCACTTGTTGTAACACTTATATCCTTTACTTTGAGCAGAGTACCCAAGTAATCACTACTAGAAAATGATGAAATTAGTGACTAGGTGAATACAAAAATTCGCCACCACAATTATTTCGAGTGAATTACTACTAAATTTGAGAATTTTTAAGTGACAGAACTAATAATGACTAACTTAAACGACTAATTTGGTGTAGGGATAAAATATATGACTAGATAATAAGTGACTAACTAAAATGACTATTTAGTCCCAGACTAAAATATATGACTAGATAATAAGTGACAAAATTAACAATGATTAAATTAAACAAGACATATTCAAACCTTGTAAACAACATGTATGCAAACCTTTACAGGTGTAGAGCCTCCATGCATGTGTGTGAGGGAAGGTGTTTGAAATCTTATAGTTGGTTTCCATTCATCACCACAGAGGCTTAGGCTATAAGCGGATTGGCCAAGCAACCCTCATAATTTGTTCCTTTGAGTTTTTGGGAAATCTCAAGTTAAAGTCCAACTCGTGCTAATAGATGGTTTCAAAGTT
This sequence comes from Pinus tabuliformis, assembly GCA_031772625.1. Taxonomy (NCBI): domain Eukaryota; kingdom Viridiplantae; phylum Streptophyta; class Pinopsida; order Pinales; family Pinaceae; genus Pinus; species Pinus tabuliformis. Next base: position 1,532,604,341 of record CM062820.1, on the reverse strand, counting down.
GTTTGCTAGGGTTTTTAAACAAGGTCACTAGATCCCAATGAAATAGAGGTGCCTTGGATTTGTTTAAAATTCAAATACCCCATGTCGCACCGAATGGGTGATTGATCACTACCAGCTAGAGGACTTAAACCAAATTAATTGTGGAGGTCAAAACTACAATTGAAGAAAACAACACACATGTGATAATTCACACTAGAATTCATCCTCTCACAATCAAGAGTTGATGAATAAAATGTTAATTCTTTGATGAAGCCAATGAAACCAAGAAGATCCTTATCAACCCTTACTGAAGTTAAGAAAATTTTCACAAGGAGGATGCATATTTCATCCAATTAAAGATTGAAAGACATGCTCTTTTTTATTTCAATGAAAACTTTATGGAGAAACTTGAGATCGACAACTCATTAGAGTGACTTGAGCTACACTTGAGATGAACTAAAATGATTTCCATTGTAACCTAAGAGTATATTCAATATGTTTCAATTCTATAATAATAACATACAATTTAGCAAGGGTCAATACATCTCTAAATACACTTGTGGGGTGGTCACACTCCTTGGGGAAACTACCCTTCTAGATTGAAGGTCATGTTCTTTTTTACTTCTAGGAAAAGTTTAGAGAGAAACCCAAAATTGGTAACTAATCAAATTGATTTGAGCTACACTTGAAATGAAATGGAATTATTGCCAATATAACTCAAAAGTATATCCAATATACTGCAAGTAGATACTAATAACATGTGATTTAGTAAGAAGGGTCAAGACATTTTGAGATACAATTGCGGGGTGGGCCTACTCCTTGGAGGCTTCTGCTTTCCCAGTGTTATAAAGACAGGAAAAATGTCTCATCAGGAATTTGAACCTAGGTGAGGAAATAAAGAACTAAACAAATACTACAACATTGATAATAACCAATTAAACCAACCAACCAATTACTCTTTTTCCCTTAATAAATTTTTTTACCCTAATTTATTACCCCTCTGGGTCAAAATTTCTCAAGTGAGGAAATAAAAAACTAAACAAATACTACAAAATTGATAATAACCAATTAAACCAACCAACCAATTACTGTTTTTCCGTTAAGAAATTTTTTTACCCTAATTTATTACCCCTTTGTTCAAAATTTATCCACAAAATTCTTTCGGAAAACCCCTTATTGTAAATTTTTTTCTAAAAAAAATATCACCCCTTCCTTGTATTTAACCTAATGGACTCTCTTTACAAATACAAACTTTTAATGAAGCATTAAGTTTCTAGTCTTCACTCAAAAGTAAAATATGCATATTTGAAATAGAAAAAATAAAAATGGTGAACATTATTTTTCAAAGCCATCAAAAAGAGAGTCCCATCAGATGATAGTTTGATAGCTTTCAAAACTCGTGCCCTAATTTGTGTGGTATGAAGCAGCAATTACATTCAAAAATTTGAGGGAGGATACAACATAAAGCACTGTAACAATAAGAATGTAAGATGGAGTCCCATGAACACTAAATATCTAGGGGAATAATTCACATAGCCCTTGCGGAGCATGACATCTTGCTGGGGATTGGCATCACAATAATCGTTGTGATAACATTGTTCAAATTTAAGTCTCAGTCTCATTCAAAATCCCTTCAAAGCATATGGCATACAAAGGGCCTTGCCAATAGCGGACTTGAGGTCACTCCTCCCACCTCAGCCGGACCATGGCAGTGATAGTGAAAATTGAACCCGCGACCCACAGTACATGAAGCCCTTGGTTATAGTGAAGGAAGATTCAACCCAAAACCTATATGGAGAGTGGCAGGAAGAATGAGGGCACTGACATGCCAAAAATCCATAATTCAAGAGACAAGGTCATGGTATTTGAGAAGACTATTTTTCTTTTGCTAAAGAACTCTTGAAAATAAACGGTACAAAAAAATCACCCATTGCAAATAATTTGGCGAGTCCATAGTAGGAACAATGAACATTAGGGCTTTCAGCATTGAGGATCAGTTCTTGAAGAAGAACTTATGCCTTATTAACAAAAATTCGAGCCCCTTTTTCCACAGTTTCTGAGCCATTGAATGGTTGATTCAACATTTAGAGGTGTTAAATGCACCTGTTCTTTTCTCCTTTGCTCTTTCTATGGTTCTACTCCCATAGGACAACTTCAATCCTTGTATGAACAATGAAACTAAATGTAAAATGTGGGTGTTTTATGTTGTTACTGAATGTTTTTATGTATAACATGACCATTCCTAACAATTTGAACTATTGCAGGTTTCGTTGGGATGGCCTTCTCTTATGGTCTATCATTGAACATATCATTTGTTAAAAGTATACAAAACCAATATACAGTTGCAAATGACATTGCTTCTGTAGAACACATCAAACAATACATGCACATTCCCAGTGAGGCCCCAGCTGTTATAGAAGATCATAGACCACTGGATACTAGAGAAATTCGTAGTAAGATGGAGTACCTGGCACAAATTCCCTATACCACCAGGAAATAACTTTATGTACAAGTTCCAAGTGAAGGACCAGATAGGTAGCTACTATTACTTTCCATCATTGTATCTGCAGGGGGCTTTGGAGGACTAAATGTAGCTAATAGGGCCCTAATCCATGTTCCATTCCCCCTACCTAATGGTGATATCACTCTGCTTATAGGTGACTGGTACACAAACAATGTTTTAGTAAGTTATTAATCCATTGATACATGTACATCTCTTGAAATTAAAGAGATTGGCTATGTTCAACTTCATCTTGTACACCAAAATGTTCTCTTGGAATGCATCAATCTCTGATTATATTCTATCTTTGGGTAGATCCTTAGAAGGACACTTGACGTGGGAAGATCTATTGGTAATCTTGACGTTGTTCACATTAATGTCCGTGGGCTACCAAATTAAATAGAAATTATAGTGGAACAAGGTAATTATCATTGATCTCTATCATAAGGCAGTTCGTTAGATTTAGTATAGGTGTGTCTAAGTTTTCAACGATTCACAAGATCCAATTTATTTTGATTTTATCTGATGGCTATTGAATCCATTGCTTCTTCTCTTAAGATGTATTTAAAATGACCCATCTGCTCATTAAGTTTTTTGTTCCAATCTTTCAAAGTGATAAGAAATGAATTTGAGATAATGACTATGCACCCATTTAGTTGGGATGCATTTCTTTTATTAAACAGAGTTTGAGAAGTCATTTTTAAGAATATTAGGACGTGAGAAGTAAATACTATGCTCAAAGCTACAAGCCTGCAAAGAAATTCAAAACAAAACATGCAACAAGTTTTCAACAACATGGTAACAACTCATCCTCTTACAATGATCACAATCATGCAGAGACATTTCACACATGCTAAATATTTCCTAATTCGTATGAATATATGTAAGAAAATATAATGAATCAAGCACAATAGGGTGGAAAATACTAGCACAACTTGAATTTGGCTAATGTAAGGATTCCAATGAAATCCTTTAGCACAGGCTCAAATTATTTCATGAATCCAACACAATGAACAACCGAAGACCCAAAACTGACTCAAGAAAGTTAGTGCACAAATAAACACAGAAATCCTCTCTTTACAATGCTAGTCCTCCATCGAACCTAAAACTACCAAGGCATATGCATCCAGTTCTCCTCCTAGATAGAAGTACCAAATGTCCAATATTCTAGAAGCACTTCCTGTGAACAATTGAGGGGCTAGACTCATCATATTCTGATTTTGAAATCCACATCTGCAATACACATAATAAGTGCAGATTTTTAGGTGAATCCAAAACTTTTTCCGTGATAAAATTAAAAATCAATATTTATCAAAATTTAATTTTATCAAATTTGTATCAAATTGGCCTTGATGTCATTCTTATTATGTTGGGCCAACTGTTGGGGATATTGTGGTGGTGGAATTTATTTTTTGATCAAATCTCCCACCCCATTATCCTCCAATACTATCATGATCCTCCCTTTCAAAGAGATGATGTTAGAGGCTCCCTCTAAACAATGATCTACTCTCAATACTTGGTAGGCCATTCTGCTTCCCACAAACAAACTTGTAGTCCTTCACAATAGGCTAAAATGTACAGATATTAATTTAAATCTAAGGATTCCATTTGTATGTGAGGAAGAGAGTTGAGAGAGAAAATAAACCTAGATAACCAATATAGGTTTACAGACAAATAAATCAATCACTCAGAACTCAAATATAATACCTTTTGTATTGATACATATAGTTATAAACCCAACTACACTTATGCACCTCATTATGCAAGCATAGGCTGCACAAAAGTATGATCAATGTTAGTAGACAAATCCTCCATAAGGTCTTAGTAAAGTATTGTTACCGCATCTAGGAAAACAATAACACCTGACACAAACACACTTAAGAATTCAAACATACAACATAAAAAGACATTACAAGCACTAGAAACTGCTTCCAAACTTGGCACTCAAGGAACTTTCACGGTAAGACATGCTGCTGATTCAACATAGTTAGTTGAGTTGCATCTTGTGAGTAATGACTATTTGAGAGATGTAGAAGTTGAAAATATATTTTTCTTTTATTTTTTTTTTCATTCCATTCACTATATGTGGGTTGAAGTAAGTGACCTAAGGCATGTGGCTTTGGTGATTTGTCTTGGATTAATTAGTAGTCTTTGAAAATATGACTTGGATGGCTGGAGACTCCGGGAAGCCTCAAATAAAGCCTCATGATCCCTCTCATATTCTTCAGATGAATTCAGGTAATGATAATGTGAACTTGAGTGGCACAGATAAAAATTTCATTTGAGTGAGCATGCATATATGTATGGATTTATGTTAATTTTAGATAACAATGGTATGTTCTATGCTTAAGAGCAATTTTGCTTCAATTTTATTATTAGCCTAATATCAATTTCTAGATTAGCAATCACATTAACATAATAGTAATATGCAGATAGAACATAAAAAATATCCAAAAGACAAGCCAAGACAAGAGGACACAATATTTTGGGGATGCCACGGAAAAACCCCAATGTGGGGGAAACCCTTTGATAAAATCTTCTTATTATTCTTTAAAAGTTTAGCAGAGAGAGAGTACAATATACAAATTTATTTTCCCAATCACAGTCAAAATTTTTCCAGTCAAATAACAGTCAACATGATGACCTAACCAGAAATTTAATGCTGGTCAACATGGTAGGATATCTCCTCCAAATCAACGCAGGCAAAAATAGTCAACTCGGACTCCAAGGATAGTCTGAATCAGCCCAGAATAGTCTCAAAAATATCAATCACATTTGGTCAATGCAGAGTCAAACCTATGGTTAAACTTGCAACAGTCAACGCTGGTCAAACAACTCTAAATGCCTTGATTTTTGTGCCCATAAATGTGGCTTGCCCAAACAGAATATTTCCCAGGAAAAACACAGTCAAACTCGATCAACGCTAGTCAAACCTTCATGCAATTCTGTCAATGGCCAAAAAAAAATTCCGTCAAACTTCACACATGTGGAGGAGAAGAAGGCCGCCTTGAAGTTGTACGACCCAATCAAATGATGAGAGAGAGATATGTGTGAGAATGAATTATGTCCAAATGAGGTAGATTCACCTTCTATTTATATGCAATGTTGAGGATGAAAAGGCATGTCTTTTGGGCTTCTGAGCCTACATAAGTTTGTTGGCCGACCTTGACAATTTGTCCATAATAGAAATAAATTCGTAATTCCATTTGTACATGTCAGAATGAGATTATCTTTAGATCAATCCTACACCTCTTGGAAAGAGGAATCCAATAAAAATATCTTTTGCATCATATGAGTTGCCAAAGGCGGAGTTTTGCCTTATTTGCCAAATTTAACACTCCCTCTCAACTAGGGAGAACTCCACCTGCCAAACCATTTGTCAATTTGTACCATCTTTGACATCTATATTATACCCTACTATGCTCTGCTCTGCTCTGCTGAACCATGAAGAAATAATGAAGAAGAAATGATCGATAATGTGCCTTACCATTCTCCATTGACCCAGAGTCGGTCTCCAATAATCGAGAGTGTATCATACCACTCTCCACTAACCCGAAATCAGTCTCCATTGATCCTCAATCAATATCAAAAATCCTAGCATAGGGAGTACAGTAGTACACGATGCATCCATCAGTAGTACTATGGTCCCTATCCTCATTTCCCTATTCATTGGTAAGATGAGACGTACTTACCATGAGTCCTAGACTACATGGGTAGGATGTACCACTAGGAAAAGGTGAACCCCTCATTCTACTCATATGCCATAGGAGAAGGTGAAATATTCATCCTATGCATATATCAACATGGGGTATCACAAGGGAAGGTGAACCACTCACCCTGTACACAACACACCACTAAGAGAAGGTGAACCACTCGCCCTATGGTCACTCATCACTCCAAGAAGTACCCCAAGCCCCTCGGAGCTCCCAAAGCTTAATATACATCTCATACGGGACCCTCATAAGAGGGTCTCTCCATGACTCCAAGTCGTTCACGAAAGGTTAAGAAATTGACCTTCCCCACGGGCTTTGTAAGAATATTTGCGACCTGTTCATTAGTCCCAATGTGATGGAGCCTTATTGCTCCCCATTGTACCATATCCCGGATAATGTGGTACCTGATATCAATATGCTTGGAGCAATCACGAAACACGGGATTCTCAGAAGACGAATCCCACTTTGGTTGTCACAAAAGATCACGGTGGTATCTAGCACATGTCCAAACAACTCATTAAAGAGCTTCCTCAACCAAACAACTTCACAGGAGGCCATGCTAGCAGCAATATATTCAGCCAAGACAGTGCTCAAAGCAACCAAATTTTGCTTCTTGCTCATCCAAGATATTGAAGCATAACCTAGAGAGAAGCAACATCCATATGTGCTTTTACAATCCACCACACTGCTAGCCCAGTTTGCATCAGAGTAACGATGGAGCCTCACATTCTCGACAGTGTATCTCAGTCCATAGGTGATTGTGCCCCGAAAATATCTCAAAAGATTCTTGGCAGCAATCCAATGAATGTGATGAGGCTCGACCATAAACTGACTCAATGTATTCACTGCAAAACATATGTCCAGATGGGAGTTCACCAAAAACATCAAGGCCCCCACGAGTTGACGATACTTAGAAGGATTTCCCAACTCGGGGCCAACATCACTTTTGCATAACTTCTTGAAGTTAAGTTCCATCGGAGTAGTCACAGACTTGCAATCCACCATCCCAAATCTTTCAAGTAGCTTCATAATGTGTTTTCCTTGAGAAATGAAAATCTCACCTGGATTTTGCCTAACCTCAAACCCTAAGAAATAATGCATCAGTCCTAGGTCCTTCATCTCAAATTAGGATGCCAACTCCCTCTTGCATTGATGAATGAGAGAGTCAACACCTATTAGAAAGAGATCGTCCACATAAAGTGCCAAGATGAGAGGTCAATCATTCTCAACCTTAAAGTAAAGGTTTAGATCAACTTCATTTCTTGTAAATCCCAACTTCATCAGATAGTTGTCGATCCTCTGATACCAAGCCCGAGGTGCTAGCTTCAACCCATAAAGGGATTTCTTCAACCTACATACATGTGCCTTACGATCTTGGAATTCGAACCCCTCGGGTTGTTTTACATAGACTTCTTCCTTAAGTGAACCATGCAAGAAGGTAGCCTTGACATCCATCTGGTGTAGGTTCCATTTGGTAAGGGCTATGATTGAACAGATGGTGGTATATCAGGCAAGTGGTGAAAATATCTCATCAGAGTCCACACCTTCCTTTTGAGAGAAGCCTCAAGCAATAAATATGGCCTTGAACTTTTCAGCACTTCCACCTGCTCCATGCTTGATCTTGTAGAGCCATTTAGAGGTGACAACATATTTGTCCTGGGGTCTAGGGACCACATCCTAGACATCATTCTTCATAATTGACTCATACTCTTCATTCATAGCATCCTTCCATACTTGGTGCTTCACAACTTCTTAAAATGAGCAAGGCTCTAATTGAATAATGGTGCTCATGGCAGTTACGTACCCTTGGTACCTACTCATCTTCTTACCTTCACGAAATGTCCCCCTTCGTGCAATATGTCTCTCAACATCTTTGAGAGTTTCCCTAAGCCATGAAGGTCTCCTTTTAGAGGAGGAGGGCTCATGAGGAGGTGGATCAATGGGATCCATTAGTTCTTCAACATCTGATATTAGCTCATCCTACATTTCTCCCTGTTTTCCCGTATTTTCTTCTTTGTCCTTCCTTGGAATAGAAAGGTTGCTAATCTTCCAAGGGGAATCATCTTCATCGAAGATGATATCATGACTTATATCCACTTCCTTTTGACCAGGCACATAGATCCTATATGCCTTGGAAGTTTCACTGCAGCCCACAAATGTTCCTTTCTTCCCAGATGCATCCAATTTGCTTCTCTCTTCTTTCAGCACGTGGGACTACCAAAATTTCCAAAATGAGAAACATCAGGTTTCTTACCAGTGAAAACTTATTTAGGAGTTTTGGAGCCCAACACTTGATGAGGGCATCTATTTTAAACGTACACGACAGTGTTGACAGCTTCACCCCATAGGAAGTTCGGAAGGCTTTGATCATGTAGCATGGCACGAGTGGCTTCTATGATAGAACGATTCTTCCTTTCAACAAGACCATTTTGCTCAGGAGTATGTGCAATAATAGTCTCCCTCTTAATGCCAGATTCTCTACAACAGTCATTGAATTCATTTGATTCATATTCAGCTCCATTATTGGTCATTAATATTTTTATCTTCTTCCCAATTTGATTTTCAACCAAGGCTTTGAAATAACAAAAACATGAGAACACTTCGTCCTTCTTATTCAAGAAATATATCCAAAATTTTGGAGAGAAGTCATCCACAAAGATAAGATAATATAAATATCCACCCAAATTTGTCAGAAGCAACATACCAGATAGATCAAAATGAACCAACTGCAAAATGTCAGTGGTCTTGCTATCACTTGAGGGTAATGGTCCCCTTGTATGTTTTCCTTTGTCACATCCCTGAAAAACACCTTCATGTTCTATTTTGAATTCGGGCATACATGTAACCATCTTACTTGCATTGGGTAGGGCCTCCTAATGAAGATCTGCAAATTTCTAGTGCCATAGTTCAGATTGAAGAGGTGTGACACAACACATAACTCCCAATGGACTTCCTCCAACTTGATATAGGCTATAAACCATGAATCCAAGAGTAAATTCTTCTTTAAAATTTCATTTCCAAACACATAACTTTCCATCAATGAATGCCACCTTGAATCCTTTGTCTTCCATCGCCGAGATAGATACTAGGTTCTTCTTTAGATCGGGTACATATAGTACTTCTTGTAGATGAATAATGTTAACTTGATTCAATTGAAGAGTAACATTTCCAACTCCCTTCATGGGATAGGTGGCATTGTCTCCAAGGATAATTTCCAAATTTGTATCCTTTTATACAAATTTGAAAGAGGCTCCCTGTACCCAGTAAAGTGCCTTGGGGCACCACTATCAATCAACCAATGAGGAGAGGTAGTAGAAAGGGTAGATATAAGATAAAATTCTTTTTTATTGTTATCTACAACATTAGATTCATCATACCTAGATTTTCTTGATCTTTTGGGAGGTCAATCATTTCCAAGTTGAGTAGCGAAAGCATTCCTTTTTCCTTTGTTGTTGAACCTGCCATTCCTTTGATTATTGTTTCCACTGAAATTGTTGTGGTTGTTGTAGTCATCATCATGAGGTGTATCCCTTCTATTAGGATACTCCCTAGAATAGTGGCCAAACTTGTTACAAATAAAGCATCTTCACTTCCTTCCATTTTTGAATCTCAGTCTTCCTTGACATTACTTCTTTGAACCTGCATTATTATTCTTTTTAGCATAGAAGAGAATGCAGTAGGATCATTCCCATTTGAAGGCATGTCCATTTCCATCATCCCTGTCTCTTCTTGAGAATGTTTACTCAGTAATTCTTCAAAACCCGGAATCCTATCATTGTTGAGAATAATAATGTTGAACACATGCCATTCACAAGGGAGACCTCCAAGGGCAATGCGAGTGAGGTCCTTGTCATTATAACTTCCCCAATTGAAAGTAGATAATTTTTTTTATGTCAGTAATCCTCACGAAGTAGGATTGGATATCTTCACCTTTTCCCTTCTTTATGTCCTTGAACTTGTTCTTGAGAAAAAGGATTTGGCTTGCATTGCTAGCTTTGAACATGCCAAACAACCTGTCATATATCTCCTTTGATATGTTCAAATCGGAGATGTAAGCAACTAAACTATTATGAATAGAATCCTTGATGATATTCTTGGCTTTGACTTCACCTTTCTTGTACTTTGTCTTAGCAGCAACCGATGCATTTGAAGGAGGTTCAATAATTTTCCCTTGCACATAGTCTATAACATCTTGCTTTTCTAAAGTCAAATCAAGAGACATCTTCCATGCATGATAATCAGACTTATCATGAAGCTTGTCATCATATTTGAAAAGGACGTGGAGGCCATTGACTCTTGTCCTTGATCAATAGATCTCAGTGATTTCTCTTCTCACTCTTGCTTGGGCTTTGTCTTCACCTCAGCTTTGATATCATGTTAATTTTAGATAACAATGGTATGTTCTATTCTTAAGAGAAATTTTACTTCAATTTTATTATTAGCCTAATATATATTTCTAGATTGGAAATCATATTAACACATAGTAAAATGCAGATAGGACATAAACAATGACCAGAAGACTAGCCAAGACAAGAGGACATGATATTTGGCAGATGCCAGGGAAAAACTGTTAAAATTGTCAACTAGGGCCAAACTCCATGAGAGTCACCTCATTTATTGTAGCTGATATTTTTCCTAGATTCCTCTTGTTGAGAGGTGTAGGATTGATCTAAATATCATCTGATTCTGACAAGTATTTATGGAGATATGAATTTATTTGTAGTTACTTGACAAATTTTCAAGGCTGGCTAGTAGTTAAGTGTGTGGCACACATGCCCAACGTTGCATATAAATAGAGGAAAGGCTGAGTCATTATTTCATCTCATCATCTCTTCTTCTCTCTCACTCTCCTTTCTTGTTTGGGTTAACAAAGGAGCAGCTAGTGGGAAAAGAAGGACACAGCTACAAGGAGGAGGATGTAGCAAGGAGAAGGACACAACAAGGAAGGGATGCAGGTTTTTTTTGCGTTGACCTAAGGTGTAGCCAGCAAATAGGGAAAAATTTGACCAGCAAAGAGCTTCATTTGACTGTAGCCTTGTGTGTGGAGTCTCCCTCAAGAAATCCACAAATCAGATCTGTTGTTTGGAGGGCTAATTTAACCACAAAGTGACCAATGCAAATCTGGTTAGGGCTAACTGCAGGGCTTCCTGAATGTTGACCAGATTTGACCATGTTTCTTAAGTTGTTTCGGGTTTTCCTTCATATCCATTGAAGGCTGGGTTGTCTAAGGTTGATCCTAGACTATTTGTGAATCATTTGATTCACTTTGCAAGTGCTGGTTAGGGCATCTCTTACTGCTGTCATAAAAATTATAGATCTGATATATTGTACTATTTTTGTCTCTGCTGAACTATTGAATATTAAAGAAGAATTGATCAACGGGTTTCCCCGCATTGGGGTTTGTCCCTGGCTAGCCACCACATCTGGTGTCTCATGTCTTGGCTTGTTTTCTGTCGATATTTTAATGTTCTATCTTCACTTTACTTTATGTTTATGTGATTGCTAAACAGTGGCTAATAAGAAGAAAAGAAGTAAATTGCTCTAAGCATAGAAAATACCATAATTTAACATAGTATCAGAGCTGAGGTGAAGACAAAGCACAAGCAAGAGCAAGAGCAAGAGTAATCACTAAATAAAAGGTTGGAAAGGCTATCTTAAAGAAATCATGGGGTCCTCAGCACACTTCCTTGTTAAAGAAAAACTCCGTGAGAATTCTGACTATCACGGATGGAAGATGTCTCTCGATCTAACATTAGAAGAGTAGGAAGTGTTGGACCATGTGAGAGGAAGAATTGTTTAGCCTCCATCAGATGCATCCATTGTTGTAAGGAACAAGTGGACCAAGGGAGAATTCAAAGCAAGGAAGATCATCCGGGACTCTATTGACAAGCGCCTAGTGGCCTATGTTTCCGAGCTGACCACCTCCAAGCAAATCAACGATAGACTAGTGAGTTTATTTAAAGTTAATGATGCAAATCAAGTTTTGTTCCTTAGAAATAAGCTAAAAGAAATTAAGAAGGGAAAATATGAGAGTATGCAAGCATATTTCTTAAGGATCACTGAGATCATGAATGATCTCCTATCTATTGGGGAAGTAGTTACTGACATGGAAATGCCACTCACAACTCTTGGAAGACTGCCACTTGAATTGTATATATTCAAGACTACTCTTCTCAACAATAATGTAATTCCCAGATTTGAGGAATTGATGGCAAGATGCATTCAAGAAGAAACAAGGATGGAAGAGCAACAAATGCCCGCACTTAAAGGCCATCCCTCTTCCTTTTATTCTCATGCTAAAAGAAGAAACAAGTCTAGGGCTAAATCCAAAGGAAAGGTTGGACCGAAGGGTGGAAGAAAAGGATGATGTTACAATTATAATAAAATGGGACACTATGTGAGGGTGTTCCCTGATAAAAGGGACTCACACCATAACAATGATCAAAATCACTCTCAAGGAAATCAAAGGAATGGCAGGTCCAATGGTAGAGGTAAAAGAAATGTCGAAAATCAAGGAAGAGGACAACCCTTCAAGAAGGCAAGAAACTCCAGGTATGAATCTAACGTTGTTAATAATAAGCAAGATGAATATTATCTACTAGCAACCCTCTCTACTATTACTCCCCCAGACTCGCTGGGAAATTGGCTTATTGATAGTTGTGCCTCAAGGCACTTCACTGGTTACAGAGAAGCTCTCTCTAATATGATAGAGAAGGAGACCAACCTGGAAATTTTTCTTGGGACAACTCAAAATATCCCGTGAAAGGCGTAGGGAATGTCACTCTTCAATTGAATCAGAGAAATACAATTCATTTACAAGATGTATTATATGTACCTGATCTCAAAAAGAACCTGGTGTCCATTTTGACAATGGAAGATGAAGGCTACAAGGTGGCCTTCATCGATGGCAAGGTACGTATATGGAAAAATAACTTTAAAGATGCTTTCACTCTTGGGTTTCGAGTTAATTCATTATATCAGGTTAGAGGAAGTCCGATGGGTTTCATGTCTTGTGACACATCTCTTCAGTCCAAACTATGGCATCAAAGGTTTGCTCACCTTCATTATAAAGCTCTACCCAATGCAAGACAAATGGTGACAGGGATGTTGTTACAGGGAAAAGTGTCTATTTAGAACTGCTCTATCCCACTAAGGTGTGACAGCTGCCTTAGAAAAAAACAGAGAAAAACTACTTTTGTTTTTCTTTTATGAATTATAGATAGAGAGGAACAAAAAGACCAACCTCTGTCTTGCGCTAATCCTTCGATTCGATTCCTCTCTTCTTTGATAGTCCTCAGCTACCTGCTCCCTTGCACGCCCAGCTTCACAAAGTACCTGTAAGATCACAGAAGCATAGCACTATACAAAGACATGGATCTATAATCATAAACAATCTAGGATCAGATGTAAATTGACCATACAAATGTAACAAGCATCAATGATACAAAAGCATGGAGGAAAACTCAAATAGCTTTTATTGATAAACAAGAAAAGAGCCAAGAGGAGTTACAACCAGTTGTTCCAACCCAGCATCAACCTCCCAGCAAAGAAGCCCCTCTTCACCTCAAACAAAGCTTAGATCACCCAACAATCTGATGTTTTGTCTCTAGAAACCAATGGCAATTCCTTACAATATGCAAAATTCCAGCCTCCTGGATCTCTGGGATGAGGGATCCATATATAGATATCTGTAAGGGGGATGAGTCAACTTGTGATTTGATTAGTGTCTTCTCTCTGATAGTTCTTGCTTCCACTTGGAGACTGATGGCCTCTTACTCAACCTTGGTCGAATTCAGTGAGGCAAGTGTCACAGGAGAAGATTCTGGAAGCTTCCATTGCCTCTCCACCTCGCGGAATGACACTGCCATTTGTCATTTCTCACCCATCGCACCCCACAGAAGGGACTTTTGAAATGAAACGCACCCTCACAGTGTATTTAGGTGAGATGCAACGCACTTAGCCAGTGGAGCAGCTGCAATGATCCTGTTTTGACCAATTCTGAGCAGTTTCTCATGGAGAACTTCTGGGAGAAGCTGTAATCTGTTGACCTTGTTCCTTTAGGGGTTAGAACAACACTTTTAGGGACTTAGGAGCCCTTGGTTTATGGACATTTCATGCTTGGGGTTGTAGGGCCCAAAAATGTCTATAACAGTTGCCCCCTAAAGTATGAGGCCGTTAATCTTTTGGTGTCGAGTGAAATGCTTTATTATGAGGATCTGAAGTTCTTTCAATGCTGGGAGGAGACCTGTAATAAGATACAATACAATACATTATCTTCATATTGTTTTCATGATCTAGCTGAGGCAGGCATTCCCATGCTTAGCTTTATAAATTCATTTTAATGTACATAGGATAGACAATCGTCTGAGTGTAGACTGATGATTCTGATAGAGTCATCATCCTTTTGAGTGGATGATTATCTGTGCAGCAATGATGTACATTTAATGTCTTTATTTCCCTAAATATATATATCGCAGCCCGGATGGATGAAACTAGATCCGGGGTCTTCAATCTCGTCCGATCTTCACTCGAAGTACAAGTCAATCCATGTGAGAAATGTTCTGAATTCGAACATGGAAAGACATCGCTTGATTACCAATCAATGATGTAAACTGTTAACAAGAACGAGAGGAATCACCGATAATGATAATGACCCTCAAGGTACTGCAGTACAATTCACGTGGTGTGAATAAAGGACTTGGCTTCGAACACCACGCAAAATCTTTCGTGCGAAGGCCATTGATGCAAACCTGTCGCCAGAAGTGAGAAACTTGCCATTGAGGCATGCAAGCTTCAAAGTACTGAATGGGGTGTTCCTAGATCAACTTCTTGGATAATGAGCTGATGTCGACAAGAAGTGATCCATCACAGGAGGCCCTTAATGAATCCCACATCAATGACATGTAACGGAGCAAATGATTTTAATGGAGGTGAAAACGATCTGGTGATATAAGGTTCAGGGTGGCGGTCATGAAAGAATAGAGTATAATGTATGGTAGTGGGTGAGACACAGGTGAATTCTCTGAATGACTTCTCTTGAACATATCGGCGACGCTGATGTGATGGATTGGTAGCATTAACCCCAAATGTGGATGGTATGGCGTGACCATGGTGATGTGACCGGTGAATGAAACAACCCAACCCGACTCGGACACAGAGCGGAAATGTCATGTTCAAGAGCGACTTGCTACCAACAAAGTTTCTTTAAGTTTTCTTCCCAATTTTTCCTCAGTCATTGCTGACCAGTACCTCTTTATTTTTGTCAAGCTTGAGG
Source organism: Pinus tabuliformis (assembly GCA_031772625.1). NCBI lineage: Eukaryota > Viridiplantae > Streptophyta > Pinopsida > Pinales > Pinaceae > Pinus > Pinus tabuliformis. The sequence continues at coordinate 1,532,588,875 of CM062820.1, read as the reverse complement.
AGGATAACATATGCTTGTTCTATAATTTGCCCTTCGGGCAAACCCATCGCTATGTTTTAACGAGCCTAGCGATAGTGAAACTCGTTCTCGTCTATAGACAATTTTGTCGCTATTAATCTTTTTAACGAGTTTAATGACAAAGATAACTCGGTCCTTTTAAATTTTAGAGAGTCTGAAAAGGAACGTAAAGGTAACTCCAAAATTCCTTTTTCGTCATCTAATCCCTTAAGTCCGAAAAAGTATAAAACAATACAAAAGGGATGGATTTTCGATACTTTTAACGAGCTGAACAAAACAAGCGCTCGATCTTTTTGTGTAATAATCCCTTAGGTCCAAAAAGATTAAAATCTAGAGGAGGGATAGCACTTCCTGTCCCTTTAACGAGCTGGAGAGGCCAATGGCTCGGCAATCTTTTCATATTTTACGAGTTAGTTGAAAAGAGCTTAAAGGAGACTCGTCTTTTGAGGAACGAGTGATAAAATGGGTAGCAGCTGATTCCAGGTAAGGGTTGGAATTTTCCAATCACGGCAGTGTCACAAGGATGGCTAGTGAAATCATTCTTCGCAGCTGTTCCTCAAAATGGGTAAACAATCAAATGGAGGTGAATGATCGGCCAATGAAAAAGTGGAGGTGACGGTGCAAACACGACCAAGGATTCAACGGCTGAAGTACTACATTCACGATGGTTATTTACCGGGGAATAGTTCATTTTTTAACGAGGTTAAACGCGGGTGGAAACATTTGCTCATGTCTTATGTTTATTTTTTAACGAGCTTGAACTATGTGCTAAAACTGCTCGATTGAATGGTCCCATTTTGATTTTACCATAAATAGCTTTGTTCTTTCAAAGATTGTACTGTATTTGAAACTGCTTCATCAAACTAGTCAGAAATGAACAATATATTCTTGAAAACGAGTTAGAACACTAATATTTTACTTTGAACTACGTAAAAAGTAATGAAAAAATGTTTTTACCTCTCATTTTACCATTTCATTTGAACTTTGGTTTGTTGGAGCTTTGGAGGTGCTTTCCCCCCTTGATTTTCATCAGCTGATTTCGGGAGATTCTGTGGACGATTCTCAGCGCCGTCTGGACCAGGTAGGAGCTAAACCTGAGCTCTTTCATTTCATGGTTTCTATTTTGCATTTTGAGCTTGATTCCTAGTTTTTCTAAGCCCCCGAGGTTTGAAAAACTCGTTCTGCCTTCAGTGCACCCTCTGTGTATCGAAAGGTGCGTTGAATGTTGGCCAGTCTGAAGGGCAACTGACATGCAATGCACCCAGAGCACTACTGTACGTGCGATGGGTGCAGAGAAGGAATTCTGTGCACAATTTTTGATGGAAATTTTGCCTGTTTCTTACCAAAATCAGGATCTAACTCTTCTCTTCTTTGTTTTTCAGAGATCTTTGGAGTAAGATGACCCTTACATGGCGAGAAAGTGAGCATGAAGAAGAGGACATGCTTGCCCTACATGATCTAGTTACAGTAAACGCACTGCGGAACTGTGGCTTGCTGAAGTTTTTCCGCATTTCTAGCATGAGACAACAGATCAACTTACTGCAGTATTTGCTCGATGCTTGGGATCCTACCAACCAGGTTTTCCAGATCAGGGGAAAATCTATCCCCTTGACTGTAGTAGACATCTATTTCTTGATTGGCTTGTCGAGGCGAGGTGCCCCCATCTCTTTATCAGGTTCGGCCCGAGGAGGCGACTCTGTGAGAGATTATGTTCGACGGTACTGCAGAGAAGGATCTCAGCCGAGTAAAGATGGCAAGATCATCATCCATGATGTCATTGACAGGTCCCTCAGGACTATTCTATTTACTTTTGGTAGGATGGCCGGTGGTGCGGCTCTTCATGTAGCCAACCGATCTTATATGCAGTATGCCTTGGAATGCCTCCAACCGAAGGTGTTCAACTGGTGCGACGTAGTACTTCTTGTGATGAAAGAACAGTTGACCAAGATAAAGAGCGGGAGGTTGAAGAACTTTGGGTATGGTTCTATTTTGACCACCTTTGCCTTGGAGAAGATACCACTGATGCAACCACAGTATATTGCACTCGATTTACCTTCACCTACTGAACCACGTATGCAGAGATGGGTTGACCATATGTCTAGGCATGCTGGTCAGTCTCAGATTTCATTTTCTGATACCTTCTTCAGGTGGTTTGATCATCAGGAGATGGTTTATTCTGAGTATCCATATGCTGGCATGGAATTCCGGGGTGATCCAGATTTAGTACTGCCGGATGGCGAACAGTGGGGCGCCATTGGTAAAATCTTTGACCATATTCTTGTTTATCGTTCTTTCATTTATAATGTTCTTGTGCTTTATTTTATCAAGACTTTAATCAAACTCATGTGTACATGCAGATGTTTGTCCTGTTCGTCCAGTAGTTCGCCTGAGAGTTCCAGCTGCCACCCTAGTAGGAGAGGCTGTCGGAAGGGCTATCCTTCATGACCTCGATGTGGCTGAGACTCTCACAACGTTACAGGAGCAGCTTGAGGGCCTCACTCTTGGTATTCCAGATGTGAGGACCGATGAGCTACCTTTGAGGCTACAACGGCATACTATTGGTGTGCCAAGACGATGGACTTGTCTCTTACGCATGATCGCACAGGCTGTGACTTGCTATCACGAGCATCATTAGACTAGGGTGCCCCCTAGCATTTTGAGTTTTTGGGTCATTTGACCGATTTTGTCTTGGTTACAGAACATTATGTGTAAACCATAAACAGTGATATATATATTTTTGATTTTCGAAGTTTTATTTTTGTTAAGTTACATGATCCAAATGCAAACATTGATGATATGTTTCTTTTTATAAATTTTGCAAATGTCTATCTAACACATAATTTTCTAATGAGTCAGTTAATGTGTTTAAGTTTCTAGAAATGTGTTGATATTGAATAAAATCAAATTTTCTTTCCAAAATCTTAACCCTTAGGAACATGTGATAAATAGCTGGGTTTCAGACAGAATATATACCATTGAGTTGTAGTATTACGAGCTGTGAGTCTAGCCTGACAATTAGTCGGCGTATACCATGTGTGATGGCATCAGAGAGAAGTTCTATCAACGTGCTATATTCAGCGATGTTATTTGTTGATCGACCAATACATACCCCTCTGAAACTTACTAACTCGCCGCTTGGATCAAAAATAGCCCAGGTTGTGGAAGATAGGTTCCGCGAACTACGACTTGCTCCGTCGGCATATCCAACACATGACTCCAATAGGTTTGACATCTACAACAAATGTAAAAAGTGGATTACTTGACCAAAATAAACACTTTAGCGAAAACAAAAACATAACAAAAGCATACAGGTTACCATTACGCATAGTAACGCTTGAGGTACAACCCATTACGAGGTTGCGCCAGTGGAATTCCGTCATAATCCATTAACTCGTAGGCTCCTTTTGCTAACACTCGCTTAACAATATAGGGGCCCATCCATAAAGACTTAAATTTACCTGCTCCCAATTTATCGGATTCTTGGTCATAAAGCAAGACCAAGTCACCTTCTGAGAAGACACGGGGTTTGACATTTTTGTCGAACTGCACCTTGACTCATTTCTTATGGGCTTCGTTAGCCAAAGCGGCATCACGACGGGTTTCATCCAATTGGATTAATTCCAAGAAACGAGCTTCTTCTTCTGAAGTTCCGGGGAGGAGATCAATTGCGAGTTTGAGAGACAAGATTTCACACTAGATTGGTAAGACTGCTTTCAAGCCATATACCAGTTGGAAAGGTGTAAACCCGGTTGCATTCCTTACCGATGTTCAGTAGGCCCACAAATCTGAGTACAAGATTAGGTGCCACCTTCTTTTGTGAACTCCAATCATCCTTTGCAGCATGCACTTTAGGACTTTGTTGATTGCTTCAACTTGTCCGTTGGCTTGCGGATAATATGGAGTAGAGCTGTTGTGAGACAACCCTAGTTTTGCAGCTAATTCGACCATCATGTGATTGTGAAAATGTGATCCATGATCTGTGACTATAGCCTATGGTACGCCGAATCTGGTGACTACATGATTGAAAAAGAAGAGGGCAGCTGTTTCACCAATATTATCTAATGTAGGCATCGCCTCGGCCCATTTGGTAAAATAGTCAACTGCGACTATGATATACCCATGCACCCCCATCGAGGTGGGGTTACATGTCATGAAATCGATGCCCCATTTGGCGAATGGCCCAACAGCCACTATTGGCCGTAGAGGTGCGGGTGGTCTTCTGGTTTTGCTATCGAAAATTTGACAAGCATGGCAACTTCTGACTGTGGTTATGCAATCTTTGAACATTGTTGGCCAGAAGTATCCTGCTCGTAAGATTTTTTGCACTGTAGCATATCCAGACTGATGCCCCCCACACACGCCTGAATGACAATCATTCAGGACTTTTTCGGCCTCCTCATGGGTGAGGCACCTTCTCAGAACTATATCGATACCACGACGGTAAAGTGTATCACCTACAATCATGTAGTCTTTTGCTTGGTATCGAATACGTTTTTGTTCGGAGTGGGAGGTGTTTGGCCTGTATTTTGGGTTTGGAGATAAATTATTATATCGCCATACCACTCATTGCTTGAAGATATCAGAAACAAATTTTCGTCCACAATTGTTTCTTCGGATGTTTCATCGTTGGACGATGATGGGAGATCGCATAATAATTCTGCGAAAACTAGAGCTTTCTTCGACTTGGATTTTACAAATTCCAGATCAAACTCTTGTAGGATTGCTATCCATTTTGAATATTTTCCCCCCAGCAACTGTCGCGACAATATATAAGTCATGGGGTTGCAATCTGACAGAATGGTAGTTTTCCGAAAGAGGACATAGTGTCGAAATCTCTGTATCGCTTGAACAACTGCGAGTGTTAGCTTGTCAACGTAAGAATATTTGCTTTCTGTATCATTTAAGTTTTTACTTCAATAATATATAGGATGTTCAATTCCATCGACTTCTTGAACTAAAACCATTGCGATAGTCGTATCCACTGCAACCAGATACAAGTTAAAATATTTTTGATAATCAGGAGCGTACATTAATAATGCTTTCATTAGTGATTCTTTTAAAGCATCAAAGGAAGCTTGCGCAACCTAATTCCAGACAAAGGGCACTTCCCCTTTCAAAAGACGTGTATAACCTTTAGCAAGTTCGGTGTAATTTGGAATGAACCTCCTCAAAAAGTTCGCTTTCCCTTGGAGTTTCTGAATCTGAAGCAAATTCGAAGGTGGAGGCAAATTTATGATTGCCTGGACCTTACGTGGGTCGAGACGAAGCCCGTCCTTTGAAACTACAAAGCCAAGTAAACGACCAGAACTGACACAAAATACACATTTGTGTGGATTGAGTCGTATCTTGTAGTGTCGGCAACGTAGAAATATCGCTCTTAAATGATGCGGTTGATCAGTCCGCTTTCGCGAATGAGCCGGAAGGTCATCGAGGTATGGTTGAACGATGTTTTTGATGTCATGGAAGGCATAATTCATTGCCCTCTGAAACGTCGCCCCTGCGTTCTTCAAACCAAAGGGTAATTTTCGATATGCAAACGTGCCCCACAGACAAATAAATGCAGTCTTTGACTGGTCCTGTGGGCGGATATTTATTTGATTATACCTGGAGAATCCGTCGATGAATGAAAAGATTTCGCATCCGGCGCATTCATCAATTATCTGGTCAATGAAGGGTGTAGGGTGGTTGTCTTTTGGACAAGCCTGATTTACATCCCTATAATCAACGCACACTCTAATTGTTCCTTGTTTTTTCATAACAGGGACAATATTCGTTACCCAATCAGTTAGAGGAACCGGGTAGATGAAACCAGCATGGAGAAGTTTTTCAATTTCTGCCTTAATTGCAGCGGCTTTCTTGGGGTGCACCTGCCTTAGCCGTTGTCGTACTGGTTTGACATCTGGATACATCTTAATTTCGTGTTCAACGATACTCGAGTCAATCCCTAGCATTTCATTGTATGACCAAGCAAAGACATCTCTGAATTCGCGAAAAAGAGCGTTATATATTTCCAGTTCTGAAGGAGAACAACATTTGCCAACATAAATATTCTCTACAACATCTGTTTTGGTCGAGATATTTATGGCGATAGTCTCTTCAATATTGGACAAGTTTCGCTCAGAATCCACCGTGTTTACAATATTTGATAGGAAATCAAAGACTGAAGGATGATAAAGGTCATCTTGAGTATCTTCTCCACAATCCGGAAGAAGGGAACGATGGTGGGAATCATTCCATGGTGCTCCTTCAATTACCATTGATTGGACAATTCCTTCGTCAGTGACATGCACTTGCGACCAAGGATCTAAAGGGGTACCATATTCTTTAGACCTATCTATCCAAACGCTTGATGAGTGTTGATTTGGGTTTGCCTCCCACGCTAGGAACATTGATTTCTACAATATTTCCGTTGGGCTTGGGGGTAAAACCATTGCATGATCCATGTTTATATCATTTTCTGAGATCTTTTTAGAAGATATCATATTACAGGTTCCTATCGACGCTACTTCCACTAGGTTGATTGGAGGTGGAAGGGCGAAAGTTCCCATTAGTATAGGATCTTTTAGTAGGCCTACTCCGATATTTTGAAGCAAATGGGGGCTTCCATGGATCATGGGAATGTGTTGGGTCCCTATAATACTAGTGATTACCCCATTACTATTGTATTTATACCCCTTATTTATATTTTTGTGCCCCCATTGCCCCCATATTGTTATTAATGTGCCCATAGAATCCCTCTATTGTTATTTTTGTGGCTTTATATTATTATTGTTAGGTCGGCTGGATTATATTGTGACTCCTTAGACTCCTATATATAGAAAGGAGGTTTTGTCATTTGAATCATCAAAGAATTGTTCATTTATGTAATGTAAAGGAGGTTGCCCCCTCGAAGAGGCTGAATTCTAAGGCGTTGATCTATCTTTTCTATCTTTTCTTGAGCTGGTTTCATAACATTTGGTATCAGAGCTTTGGATTCTAGGGTTTCGCTGCTCCAAACAGGTCATCGTGGAATGTTTGCTATAACATTTTTTCTGTGGTGTTTCAGAAGTCACAAAAAAAACCCATTTGAGAAGAAATCACGCTGAACCTTGGGTCCAAATTTCAGAGCTTTTCGCGTGATATTTTCAGAGATATGATCTGAGGAAGTTGGTCTTTTTGCAGACTCCTGAATTACACTCAAAACAGGTGACTTGGGGAAAATCGTCATAACTTTCTTTCTGAGCATCGGATTGAAATTTTGTAAGAAGGTACAGAAAGAGGACGGACTTTAGTTTTTGTTTATATATTTTTTAGATTCAAAGGTTGAGACAGTGACACGTGGAACTTCATACAATTTCACTCTACTGAACTAGTCTATAATCAGGTCACTACGGGAGATTGTGCATAACTCTTTCTTGGAGAATCCAATTTGGATCAGACTAGTGGCATTGGAAAGAGGACATAGAAGACTACTACAAGTCACAACTTTAGAACTGGATGATTCGAAATTACAGAGATACATCAGATTCAATATCAGGCTTCTACAAAGTGAAAAAAGGTGTGTAGTTTTTTTTTTTAATTTTTGCATAAGCTTGGTTTGAAGGAATTCAAATGGCATAGTAAATCATTATTATCGGTAACTGATGCCCCGAGGAAAGAAAATGCAAACACCTAGTAAGGAACCTGAAAGCTCTAGCATGACTCATGAAGAAGAGGAAGAAATGCTACATGATATATCAAAATTACAAGAACAAGTGCAACAAATGCCACGCTCACAAAAGCTAACAGATGCTAAGATAAATGGCGTGGAATCTAAGATAAAGGGCATGGAAGCTAAGATGGATGATCTGAAGACAGATTTGAGGACATATTTGAAGACAGATTTGACAAATTTTCTACAAGAAATACTTACTAATGGTGAAAAGGTTGTAAAGGAAACTCATGATGTGAACAAAAGAAATGTTAATCATGATTCCATAGACTCTAATGTTGGATCGAAGACCCACCATATTCCAAAAATCGATATGAGGAAGTTTGATGGCAAGGATCCCGCCACATGGATATTACAGATGGAGCAATTCTTCGATCTCAATAATGTGCAAAACACACAAAAGGTACGTATGGCAACTTTATATTTGGAACCAAATCAGTTTGTATGGTATCAATGGCTTTGCTCTCGTAAACAATTTATCACTTGGGCAATTTTTACGGAAGAATTGATAGCACATTATGAGGATACAAAAAGCAACACTTTTTTTAGCCAATTGATAAGTCTCAAACAAAAGGGTTCAATAATGGAGCACATTGAGGAGTTCCAAAAATTGAACATAAGGGTAAAAGATATTCCAGAGAAGCATAGGATTGATGTGTTCATAGGGTCTTTAAAGGATAATATCCAACATGATGTTCGACTTTGGGAACCTGATTCATTAGAGAAGGCATTCAGGTTAGCAAGAAAAATGGAAAGCAAAATTATGGCAACTAGGAAGCATACCACTCACAACTATAAAGATGGAAGTGTTGTTGCCCCTAGTCTTCCACAACCTATAAGGTTGACACCACAACAATTGGAAGAAAAAAGAGCAAAAGGGCTTTGTTACAGTTGTGATAGCAAATACACTAAAGGTCATAAGTGTGCTGAGAAGAAATTATTCTACATAGATTGTGAAGAGGAAGAAGAAAAGGAGCAAGAAAGGTCAAAAGAAGAGGATATACTCCAGGAACAAAGCCTAGATGAAGAACAAATAAATCCGACCATATCTTGTAATGCATTGGCAGGAATTACCACTCCTCAAACCATCAAGATAGAAGGACAAATCAAGAAGAAAAAGGTAATAGTGTTGATTGATTCAGGAAGCACCCACAATTTTATTCATTGTAGGGTAGCAAAAGAATTGAATTGCTTCCTATATCCAGCACCAGAGTGTCAAGTGATGATTGCAAATGGAGGAACAATAAATTGCTCTGGAAAGTGCCATAATATCAAGCTATCCATGGGAGAATATGTATTGACTAGCCCAATGCTTTCCATTCCAATGGGAGGTGCTGATGTTGTACTAGGAGTCCAATGGCTACAATCCTTGGGTACAATAGCTTTTAATTTTCAAGAACTTTTCATCAAATTTTCTACGGAAGGAAAGGAAGTTGAATTAAGGGGTATTGCAGGGAAACCAAGAAAGATAATCAGCTCTAATGGTATGACAAAGCTTCTAAAAAGGGAGCAAAGGGGTGTAATTGCACAATTATGTTCGCTAGATGTTTCCACATTAGAATCATCTATTTCTCCAGATCTCCAAAAAGTCCTGGACAATCATTCCAAGGTATTTGAGACTCCCAAAGGTCTCCCACCTATGCGTGATCATGATCATGCTATTCATCTGATTCCAGGAAGTGTTCCTCCAAACATCAGGCCGTACAGATATCCCTATGTCCAAAAAAGTGAAATTGAACGTATGGTTGCAGAAATGCTAGAGGCTGGTATAATTCAACCGAGTCAAAGTTCTTTCTCTGCTCCAGTAGTATTGGTGCACAAGAAGGATGGATCATGGCGCATGTGTCCGGATTATAGGGAGCTCAACAAGCTCACTATTAAAGATAAGTTCCCCATTCCTGTCATTGATGAATTACTGGATGAATTGCATGGATCAATTTACTTCACCAAGTTGGATCTTCGTTCAGGATATCATCAAATCAGAATGAAGATTGAAGACATTCCGAAAACGGCATTTAGAACTCATGAGGGTCATTATGAATTTTTGGTCATGCCTTTTGGCCTTACCAATGCACCTTCAACATTTCAAGGTTTGATGAATTCAATTTTCAAACCATTCCTTAGAAAATTTGTGTTAGTATTTTTTGATGATATACTAATCTACAGCAAGTCTTGGAAGGATCATGTTGAACATGTTGACAGGGTGCTACAACTATTGGAGGAGAAACAATTATATGCAAAAAGATCCAAATGTTTCTTTGGAGTCCAGGAGGTGGAATATTTGGGTCATATTGTATCTCATGAAGGAGTTAAGGTAGACCCTAGCAAAATTAAAGCCATTAAGGAATGGAAAATCCCCACATCCATAAAGCATTTGCGAGGATTTCTTGGGTTGACAGGGTATTATCGCAAGTTTGTTAAGAATTATGGGAGAATAGCAGCACCTCTAACAACATTATTGAAGAAAGATGCATTTTCATGGACTCCGGAAGCAACAAAGGCCTTTGAACATCTTAAAGAGGCAATGTGCCAAGCACCGGTCTTAGCTACACCGGACTTCACAAAAACCTTTATTGTGGAATGTGATGCTTCAGGAAATGGAATTGGTGTTGTTCTAATGCAAGATGAAAGACCCATTGCTTTTGAAAGTCGTCCAATCAAAGGAAAGTTTTTAAGCAAAGCTATTTATGAGAAGGAAATGTTGGCAATACTCCATGCACTTAAGAAATGGCGACCCTACCTAATGGGAAGACACTTCAAGGTAAAAAACGAATCATGATAGCCTTAAATACTTTTTAGAACAAAGATTATCCTCTGAAGAGCAACAAAAGTGGGTCACAAAGATGTTGGGTTATGACTTTGAAATCATCTACAAAAAAGGGAAGCAAAATGTGGTGGCAGATGCACTCTCAAGAAGGATGAGGATGTGGAAGCATTGTTGTGCGCTATTTCTATTATCCAACCAGATTGGATAAATGAAGCAAGGGAGGAATGGAAGAATGACGAAGAAGTGTGGGCACTTATTCGAAAGCTACAACAAGATTCCAGTACGTCTGATACATTTAGCTGGAAAAATGATTCGTTATGGTACAAAGATCGCTTATACCTCTGTAAGAATTCCCAGCTAAAACAAAAGATTCTTATGGAATTGCACACTTCTCCCTTAGGAGGGCACTCAGGATTTTTAAAAACTTACCACAGGGTTAAGAAGGAATTTTTTTGGGATGGCCTTAAATCAGATATTCAAAAGTTTGTGGTAGAATGTTTGGTTTGCCAACAAAATAAAGTTGAAACAATTAAGACACCGGGTCTATTACAACCTTTATCCATTCCAAGCCAACGTTGGGAGGAGGTTTCAATGGATTTTATCACAGGTTTACCCAAGTCTGAGGGAAAGAGTGTCATCATGGTGGTAGTTGACAGACTTACCAAGTATGCACACTTTTGTGCATTATCACATCCATTTAAAGCCAGTACAGTTTCTACTGCATTTATGGAAACAATTCAAAAGCTACATGGAAACCCAAAGATTATTGTAAGTGACAGAGATCCCATTTTCACTGGAAATTTTTGGACAGAATTATTTTCTTGTCTTGGTACTCAGTTAGCTCATAGCTCATCTTATCATCCTCAATCTGATGGGCAAACTGAGATAGTAAACAAATGTTTGGAAGGATATCTTCGTTGCTTTGTATCTGATAAACAGACACAATGGGTCAAATGGTTGCCTCTGGCTGAATGGTGGTATAACACTTCCTTTCATACAGCAACAAAAATGACCCAATTTATGGCACTTTATGGGTATCAACCACCATCCATCACATCATATTTAAGAGAAAATTCTAAGGTTCAGGCAGTGGAACATCACATCGAACATCAACAACAAGTCCTCCAACTCTTAAAGGATAACCTCGTGTTGGCACAGAATAAAATGAAACAACAAGCAGATCAACATCGCAGTGAAAGAAGTTTTGATGTAGGTGATTGGGTATTCCTACGGCTACAACCATATAAGAAAATGTCCCTCAAGCAAGCTAAGAAGGATAATAAATTATCACCAAAGTATTATGGTCCGTACAAGGTGTTGCAAAAGATTGGTACTATGGCATACAAATTGGAGCTTCCTGCAGCTTCTCGATTGCACCCAGTTTTCCATGTTTCATGCTTAAAGAAGGTTATAGGCGACAAGCTCCCAGTTCAAACAATATTGCCAGAACTTGATGAGGAAGGAAAAATTATATTGGAACCGGAAGCAGTTATAGAAACAAGAACTCGACAGCTACGAAATCGATCAATTTCAGAGTACCTTATCAAGTGGAAGAACTTATCCGTTGAAGATTCCACATGGGAGGATGAGAATTTTATGCAGAAGTATCCAGAACTACTCAAGCGTTGAGGACAACACTTTTTTGAAGGAGAGGGGCATGTTGGGTCCCTATAATACTAGTGATTACCCCATTACTATTGTAGTTATACCCCTTATTTATATTGTTGTGCCCCCATTGCCCCCATATTGTTATTAATGTGCCCATAGAATCCCTCTATTGTTATTTTTGTGGATTTATATTATTATTGTTAGGTCGGCTGGATTATATTGTGACTCCTTAGACTCCTATGTATAGAAAGGAGGTTTTGTCATTTGAATCATCAAAGAATTGTTCATTTATGTAATGTAAAGGAGGTTTCCCCCTCGAAGAGGTTGAATTCTAAGGCGTTGATCTATCTTTTCTATCTTTTCTTGAGCTGGTTTCATAACAGAATGCTTCTTGTAACTTGAGAACCATTGGGGAGGAAGCTTTGTTGATCGACGATTGTAATCCCTCCTTGAAAGGGAAATGCAATCTTCCTAAAATAGGTCGACACAACAGCAGCCATAGCATATATCCATGGTCTTCCTAGTAGGATGTTGTAATCAAGATTTCCATCGATGACGTCAACATCTATTTCTACTATTTTACCTCCTAGTTCAACTTTCAAGTTACTTAGAATACCATATGGGGTATATGTCCTTCCGTCGAATGCTTTTAATGTTGTCGAAGATTGCGACAAGGATGGAGATCCTAAAGTTTTCCAGCAACTCATTGACATAATGCATGTAGATGCCCCCTCATCAATAATTGTTCGATGAACAGTTTTGTTGAGGGCTTTCACTTGAACAAGGAAAGCTAGTTGAGCTGGTAATTGAGGATCGTATCCTTTATGATCGAAGGACACAAGTTTGGAATCCTTTGGGTCAATCCCACCAATGGCTGATAATAAAGCATGCCTTTGGGATGGGCAATTCTGCAGTACTTCAAGAGTCGACATAGCAGATGGTGATTGGGCCAAATCTTCCACTATATTATAATGCTGTGCCGCTCTAGCACGGGAATTAAATGTCGACTTCTGTACTACTCCCTTTGGCGGTTTTATTGTCAATTCAGGAATGATGGGTGGCGCAACTTCTGTCGAAGTTGTTGTCGAACTACTAGGTTGATCTTTATCCTTGTTGTTTGACAGCTGTGGATTCCCATAATCTTTGTTCCTTGTCGATATCAAAGCATTATTTTGCTGTTTTGAAACCGACAACATTAGCACTTGAGATGGGGAAGCATTTCCACTTTCAACCAGATTTGTTCCTGGATTTGGAAACGATCAGTTAACGCTGCGGAGTTTTTCGAATTCTTGAAGAATTTTTTAACCTCAGCTCTGTGTGGACAACTTGCGGTCCAATGATCCTCATCGCATATGAGGCATGGATTTTTTGGTTTCCTATCTCCAGGAGGGTTTGAAGAAGACTTTTCAGGTGATGATTCCTCCTGTTTCTTCTTCTTCCCTTTGCCTTTTTTCTTGCTCCCTGGTTGTTTGGTTTCTTTGCCTTTATCTGTTGATACGGCATTTACTTCCGAAGCAAGAAGTTCATATTTTTAATTTTGACTTGAAATCTTATGGGCATTTTTGGATGTAGCCTTTGTCGATTTCATGTCTGTTGTGCCAATCACGCCATCGCTGGCATGAGAGTCATTGTTCGATTTAGGAGGAGGAGGAATTGAGAATTCTGGTCTAGGGGCGTCAGGTATTTTATCATAGATCATGCCGGACTGAGTGTAAATCAAGTCCAGATATTGCGCACGAGCGATAACTTGCTCTTCTGTTACGACTCCCCCCTTTGCCACATCTTCCGTGATGGAAGGTAGTAATGACTTAATAAACCATTCAGCTAAGAGCTGATCGGGGACATAAGTTTTTACCATTCTACGACGACGTCGCCACTCATGTATATGATCAGATATGTGAGTGGCCATCGTCTGTTTGAAATTGGTAAGAAGTTCTGTTCCTGTTTCGTACCTTATTGGTAACTGAAAATGGGTTAAAAAGGTTGTGGCTAAGGTACTGAAGTTGTCGAACGAAGCTCTAGGCAATTCGATGTACCATTTTTCCACTGGACCCGTTAACGTCCTCTGAAAGAGGCAAAGTATTATTGAATCATCATTTAGGGTGTTTGATGAGCACCATAGATGAAAAGTCATCACATGATTCGATGGATCTTCACCCGGATTTCCATTAAATTTAGGAATATCTCACGGAAGTTTATGCGGAATCGCCGGCCACCAAGGGGCATAAGCGATTGGATCATTTGTTAACCGATTTAAATCAGGTAACTCTAAAGTTGCCACAAAGGGTAACTGCTGATTCAGGTTAGGTGAAGCATACCCAGGATAAGATGGGATTGCCTGAGCAGTTGGTCTTTGCATACCGGCATAATGCATTTGATGCTGGTATGTTTGGTAAGGTTGGTGGGCATGACCATTGTAAAATGGTTGATTTTGACCATTTTGAATGTACGGCTGTCCACTATTAGCAAAGATTTGTTGCTCAGAACCTTGGTATACTTGTTGGAATTGCGGTTGTTGGTATTGCACCAGCCATGGTTGTGAAGCCATGTGTTGTTGCCCGATACTAACAGTTTGACCAAGATGAGGGGTAATTGTACCCGTCTGAACCTGTGTCATTCCACCGGTCGGCGATTGTGGTTGAGTCGTAGGGTCAAGGGGTTGTTGCATTACAACCTGAGAAACCTGAGGTTGGCATACAACAGGCAGCGCTTGAACTTGCGACACCGTCACAATAGCTGGTGTAGTTGGGATATTTGACATAGGTAAGCATTGTTGCATCGAATATACAACTCTTGGTTGTTGAGGTAGTATTGGTACCCAACCGCTTGAGGTAATTCCAGTATAACCTGAATGTTGTTGTGAACTCCCGTATGGATATCCTCCCGGAGGGGATAATGAAAGGGTATACTGCCCCCCATACGGTGGTAATCCAGAACTGAAGGGAATTGTATGCCCTTGGCGGCTGGACTGCCCAAATTGACCTCCAAATGGATCAATTTGTTGAGACTCAACATAAGAGTTTCCAGATATTATTCTGGATGAACAAGCAGGAACTGACCATACTGTCGAAATAGCCCCTGAGTGGGCTCCTTCTAGCGGTTGAGAGCTAGTCGGGACAGATGGTATACCGGCGAACATTGTCAGAGTGATAGCAGGGAGTTCTAACGTCGTTGTGTCAAACGACACAGTCCTAGATGTTGACGGTTGTTCAGACATTTGTTGTCTATCCAAAAGATTACCTAGTGATTCTACAGGAGCTTCCGCTGGTGGTAGACTAACTTCTGATGAAGAAGGATATAGAGTGATCCCGACTCCAAATTGCGATGGAGTACTTGTTGGAGGATCTTCTACAATTTATTCTATGGCAATCAGACCAAGTGGAAGGGGAAGATCGTCAGGTCCGTAGAATATTTCTGGTGCCGAAGAAGGTATGGAATCGGCAGCGATAGATGTTTGAAGAGCAAGACTCTCTGAACCGGTTGTAGATGGAACTGGTTCGGTAACACAAGTGTTTACTCTCAGACTAGGATCAGTATCACTGTCCTTCTATGGCTACTAAACTTCTTCTGTAGAGGCAGGGATTCCAGAAATGTTTGGAGTAACTGGAGTCTCTGATGTCGTTGGAACACTTGTTCTAACTTTAATAGGAGATTTGGAACCGGTTAAACGAGTTCGCTTTGTCCGTACTGGCTTCGATTCCGAAGACAAAGACGATTGACTCGTAAGCCTCTGCGAACGACGGGGTTTCAATTGACTTTCTTCCACAATTGCGGATTACTCGATCAACTAAAATAAAGGGGAAGTATGTTTCCGAATTAAATGAATTTTAGACGCTTTGACACAACTTGTTTTTTCAGTTTTTAAGAGTTGAGAAAAAACAAAAGATGACTCTAGTCTCCTTCGATTTTTAATGAGCCTGAAGTGACAAGTGCTCAAATGGACCTTTTCTGTTAAGGAGTCTGAAAAGGAACAAAAGGGACTTCTCTAGAAATCTAGGTAGAGGGAGTACCAAACCAATCGCAAAACTACAGAATACTTTTTACGGTACGACAGTCAATCTTCCCGAATGCTGTGTTTAGTGCATTGCGATCGATAGGGCGGCAGACACGACTTCCTATGGATAAAGGATTAAGCCTATTGGGGTCTCCCAAAATATACTCGACGGTATGTGGGAGCACAAGTCCGTACTGGCACTTATCGTCTCAAAGTGGAGGAATCACCCAACCATCAGTGAGAACAACAGTTACCAGGCTTTACGACACTGGAATACGTCTCTAGCCTAGACTTCTAAATGTTGTGCGTTAAGTTCCAAAGCGTTGTTAGATTCATTGAATTTATTTTAAGTTGATCTTGTTTATGAAGTTTGCCTTTCGGGTTCGCCACAAGATGTAGATGTAATTCCTAAAATGCAATCTAAGATGATAAACAAACTTTTTATCTCCTTTATGCAATGAAAATCCTAGCTACTAGGGAAAAGAAAGATAGAATCTTTTCACAAAGAGCAAAGAGCACAATCTAAATGCACTTTCCTAAATCAAGCCAATCAGACTGTCTATATGCAAATGCACATGCATGTATTTGTTTTCGACTTTCTTAGTATATGAATGCTAAAAAGAAAGTTGATGCACAAATCTGAATTTCTTTTCAAATGACAAATATCAACAAGTTTCTTTTCGAAATCAAAAAATGGAGACGATTACAACACCTTACGATTTTGAAATGAATACTTGTTCTTGACACTAGAAAATTACAAATTCAGACCAAAAGCAATAGTAACAGGATAATCAACCATCAACAGCAATCAAACTCTTTCCTAGGATTGAAATCGACACTTGCGATAGTTTCAAATCAAAGGGCGACAGTACGATTACACTACTTTTGCAAAGGAGAACTGTAAATGACTCAACAAACACACAAAAACATCTACAGTTCTTTTGTACAAAGGAGGCGGAATAACAGTAAGGAAAATGGGTTTCAAATAGACATATACTAATCACAGGCAGCAAAATTCAAGAATAGAACTGGAAAGAATGAACCACAGGAGTCACAACTGCATAGAGCTAATCTGATCAGCGCACCTGTAACACAGAGAATCTAAAATGCAACGCAGGTTGTCCACTTGGGAAGTGCGTTGAAATTCAGAATCTCTGAATAGTACCTGCACTGGGCCAAAAACGAGACTCTGTTCGGATTCCGGGTCACAGTTTTTGATTCAGTTCTTGGGTTTTGGCCGAGCAAAAAGCAATCAGTAATGCAACAATCAGGGTAGATCTAAGGAGGATCTAAGAGATATCACAAGGGCAATCAGATAGTTTGTGAATCAGTTGTTTAAATCATAAACAGATCCAGTAGATGGATTGAAGTAGCACTTGTCTACTTTGCATTTGTTATGGAAAATGCAGTTCAAATGCTACTTGTAAGTTTATGAAATAAACAACAAAGAATGATAAACAAACAAACAAACTATTTAGCTCCCCAGTGGAGTCGCCATTTTGTTACAGGGAAAAGTGCCTATTTAGAACTGCTCTATCCCACTAAAGTGTGACAGCTACCTTAGAAACAAACAGAGAAAAACTACTTTTGTTTTTCCTTTATGAATTATAGATAGAGAGGAACAGAAAGACCAACCTCTGTCTTGCGCTAATCCTTCGATTCGATTCCTCTCTTCTTTGATAGTCCTCAGCTACCTACTCCCTTGCACACCCAGCTTCACAAAGTACCTGTAAGATCACAGAAGCATAGCACTATACAAAGACATGGATCTATAATCATAAACAATCTAGGATCAGATGTAAATTGACCATACAAATGTAACAAGCATCAATGATACAAAAGCATGGAGGAAAACTCAAATAGCTTTTATTGATAAACAAGAAAAGAGCCAGGAGGAGTTACAACCAGTTGTTCTGACCCAGCATCAACCTCCCAGCAAAGAATCCCCTCTTCACCTCAAACAAAGATTAGATCACCCAACAATCTGATGTTTTGTCTCTAGAAACCAACAGCGATTCCTTACAATATGCAAAATTCCAGCCTCCTGGATCTCTGGGATGAGGGATCCATATATAGATATCTATAAGGGGGATGAGTCAGCTTTTGATTTGATTAGTGTCTTCTCTCTGATAGTTCTTGCTTCCACTTGGAGACTGATGGCCTCTTACTCATCCTTGGTCGAATTCAATGAGGCAAGTGTCACAGGAGAAGATTCTGGAAGCTTCCATTGCCTCTCCACCTCGCGGAATGACACTGCCATTTGTCATTTCTCGCCCATCGCACCCCACAGAAGGGACTTTTGAAATGCAACAAACCCTCACAATGTATTTAGGTGAGATGCAACGCACTTAGCTAGTGGAGCAGCTGCAATGATCCTGTTTTGACCAATTCTGAGCAGTTTCTCATGGAGAACTTCTAGGAGAAGCTGTAATCTGTTGACCTTGTTCCTTTAGGGGTTAGAACAACACTTTTAGGGACTTAGGAGCCCTTGGTTTATGGACATTTCATGCTTGGGGTTGTAGGGCCCAAAAATGTCTATAACAGATGCCTGAGTTCCAAGTAGAGAAAGAAGGTGTATGTCTAGGATGTGCCAAAGGAAAGATCAAAAGGGGACCATTCCCCTCAAGCCAAAGCAAGACCTCTGATATATTGCAGTTGGTTCACTCAAACATATCCGATATGATTCCTGTGAACTCCTTGGGAGTATATTTATATTACCTCACTTTTACAGATGATTATTCTTGCAAGACTTGGATATACTTCTTGAAAAAGAATGATGAAGTGTTCTCCTGGTTTCATCACTTCAAAGCTTTGATCGAGAGTCAAACCGTAAAGAAGATCAAGATCTTACGGACTCATAATGGGACTGAGTATGAATCAAATGAGTTTCATGACTTTTGCAAAGAGGCTGGCATTAAGAGGGAGACTACTACACCATATACTCCTAAGCAGAATGGTGTGGCGGAAAGGAAGAATTGTACGATTGTGGAAGTTGTCCATGCTATGCTACATGATCAAAGGCTTCTGAAGTTTCTATGGGCCAAAGCTCTAAAAACTGCCGTATATGTACAAAACCGATGCCCTCATCAAGCATTGGGTTCCAAGACTCCCGAAGAGATGTTCACTGGTAAGAAACGTAACGTATCTCATTTTAGAATCTATGGAAGTCCTGTATATTTTCATGTGCCGAAGGAGAAAAGGAATAAACTGGGTGCATTTGGAAAGAAAGGAATCTTCATGGGTTATAGCGAAAATACTAAGGGAAATAGAATCTATGTGGCTGGTAAAAGGGAAGTCGAGATTAGCCATGATGTCACCTCTGAAAAAGATATGGCTCTTAGCAAAGTTGACAATCTTCCTACTCTAAGGGGATCTAAAGAACCTGACACCAGGGAACCGAAGGAAAAGGAAGATGAGATGATGCTTGATGTGGAAGAACCTATGGAATCTATTGATCCCCCTCTGCAAGAGCCCTCCTCTTCTAGGAAGAGGCCTTCATGGATTAGGGGGACACATTATGATGCTAAAGGGAATGTTGCAAACACGGGAACCTTCCGAGAAAGTAAGAAGCTAACTAGGTATCAGGGATACTTGACCATCATGAGCATGATCATCCAAAATGAGCCTTCGTCATTCACAGAAGCTATCAAGCATCAAGTATGGAAGGATGTTATGACTGAGGAATATGAATCCATTATGAAAAATGATGTCTGGGATGTGATCCCCAGACCCTAGGACAAAGAAATTTTCACTTCGAAATGGCTTTACAAGATAAAGCACGCTGTCGATGGAAGTGCGGAAAAGTATAAGGCTTGTTTTGTCACTCATGGCTTCTCTCAGAAGGAAGGTATAGACTATGATGAGATATTTGCACTTGTTTCTTGATATACCACCATCCGCTCAATCATAGCCCTTGCTGCTTCGCAAGGATGGAACCTACATCAGATGGATGTCAAGACCACGTTCTTGCATGGTTCAATCAAAGAGGAAGTCTATGTGGAGCAACCTGAAGGATTTGAGATTCATGATTGAGAATCTCATGTGTGCAGGTTGAAGAAGTCCCTCTATGGGCTGAAACAAGCACCCCGAGTGTGGTATGAGAGGATCGATAACTACTTGATGAAGCTAGGATTCACTAGGAGTGAAGCCGACCCTAACCTTTACTTTAAGGTGGAAGATGACAATCCTCTCATTCTGGTGTTGTATTTTGATGACCTCTTTCTAACAGGGGCAAACCCTCTCATTCACAAATGTAAGAGGGAGTTGGCTTTTGAGTCTGAGATGAAGGACCTAGGACTGATGCACTATTTCCTAGGACTAGAAGTTTGGCATAAGCCAAGGGAGATTTTCCTATCTCAAGGAAAATATGTGGTGAAGATATTGGAGAGATTCGGTGTGGTGTACTGCAAGCCCGTAACTACCCTGATGGAGCTTGACTTCAAGAAGTTAAGTGGTAGTGCTGCCGGACCTATTTTACGAAATGCTACTGAGTATCGTCAACTCATCATAGCATTGATGTTATTGGTGAACTCCCGTCTAGATATATGCTTTGCAGTCAACACGTTGAGTCAACATATGGTTGAGCCTCACCACACACATTGGATTGGTGCCAAGAATCTGTTGAGATATCTTCATGGCACAATCACTCATGGGTTGAGATACACTACCGGAGATGTGAGACTACTTGGATATACAAATGCTGATTGGGCTGACAATGTGGTGGACCGAAAGAGAACTTCCGGGTGCAGTTTCTATTTGGGATCTGCCTCAATATCCTGGATGAGCAGGAAGTAGAAGTCGGTGGCTTTGAGCACCGTCGAGGTAGAGTACATTGCTGCTAGTATGGCCTCTTGTGAGGTGGTCTGGTTGCAAAAGCTCTTCAGTGAGCTATTTGGATTTACATTGGATACCACCGTGATCCTGTGTGACAACCATAGTGGGATTCATTTATCAGAGAATCCCATATTTCATGATCGCTCCAAGCATATCAATATTAGGTATCACTATATTCGGATATGGTGTAGTAGGGAGCAATAAGGCTCCAACATATCGATACAGATGAACAAGTCGCCGACATTTTGAGGAAGCCCCTGGGAAAGGTCAAATTCTTGAATTTTTGAGAATGACTTGGTGTCATTCAGAGACCCTCTTATGAGGGTTGAGTATGATGTATTGAGCTCTAGGAGCTCCAAGGGGGCGCGGGGTACTTCTTGGAGTGACATGCGACAACAGGGTGACTCACCATCCCCTGGTGGTGCACTATGTACAAGGTGAAAGGTTCAACCTTCTATGACACCCTGTGGTGACTGTAGGACAGGATGATTAGTTCTCTTGTCGGCTAGAATGATTAGTTCTCTGTGGCGACTATGGAACATGATGATGAGTTCTCCTATGGGCTAGGATGATTAGTTCTTCGTGGCGACTGTGGAACATGATGATTAGTTCTCTTGTGGCAACTGTTGGACAGGATGATTCGTTCTCCTGTTGTTATAAACATATTTCGACACTGCAACCCCAAACTCATATGTCCATAAACTAAGGGCTCCTAAAGTCCCTAAAAGTGTTGTTTCATACCCTGAAAGATCATGGTCAACTGATTACATCATTTTCCAAAACTTCCACCTCAAAAATTACTCAGAACTAGCCAAAACTGGACCATACACACTGCTCCATGGGTAAGGTACGATGCATACTGACTACCAAATTGGTCAGGTGTGATGCATACTAAAATTTCCTTTTTTGGGGTGCGATGAGAAATAATAGACAAATGGCAGAGACAGTTTGTTAAGTGGATAATCATGGAATCTTCCATAAACTTCTCTTGTGACACTTGCCTCTCTGAATTTTCCCAAGGATGAGTAGGAGATCATGAAATCTCCAAGTGGAACCAAGAACTATCAGTGGAATGACACTAATCAAAAACCCAGAGCTGACTCACACCCTTGTAAGACATCTATAAATGGATCCCTCATCTGAGAGATCTAGAGGCTGGGATTTTGGAATTTGTAAGGAAGTGTTGTTAGTTTGTTGGTGAGAAGATACATTGCATTGTTGGGTGATTTTCTTGTTCATGAGGTGAAGAGGGCTTCTACACTGGGAGGATGATGCTAGATCAGACAGCTGGGTTGTAATCCTCTCTTACATTACTAGTAATAAAGTTCTTTGAGTTTTCCTCCATATAATCGTATATTTATGATCTTATTGTTTATGAATGCAATTGTATGGTCAATGTGTTTCTGATTCTGCATTGTGTATGATGTTTTAGATGGAGATGCTTTGATGGTTTTCTATTACTTTGACTCTACAGGTACTCTTTGAAGTGGGACAAGTAGGAAAGGAGTAGCAAATTCTATCAAGGAAGGAGAAATCAAGCTAGGACAAAGCAAAAGACCCAGGTTGGTCCTCTTTTCTACCCTCTAATCTATTAAACTTAAAGGAACTCTCTAAAAGGTTTCATTGTTTGTTTCTAAGATAGCTACCCATCTTAGTGGGAATAGCAGTTCGAATCGAAACTAGTTTTCCCTGAAACAAAATGGCGACTCCGCTGGGGAACGAATAGTTTGTTTTGTTTGTTTATTGTTTGCTTTATAAACTATAGATGGATCCTAAAGTTAGCTAGCTATCCTTCGAAACGCCTTTGCTATGGAATTACGAAGTAGATGAATGTTGCTTTAGTCAATCTCTGGGTTGGTTTATGAATTGAACATCTGACTTACAAAGCATTCTAAGTACCCTTGTGGTAGCTCAGAACCTCATTAAATCTTACCCTTATGATTTGTTTTTACTGTCCATCATTACTCAGCCTAAATCAATGAACTTAGCTGCAAATTTTGAGCAAAAACCAAGCTCAGTTTCGCTCCCTGGTCCATCACACTATCTGTAACTGTGCAACCTAGATGCATTGCACCTCCCGTGTGTTGCAGGTGACATTCATCCCTATTTCCCTATGTTGCAGGTGTGATGATTGAGTGATATTGCTTTCTTCTCTGAAAGTTGGTTTTTCCTCCTTGTTTTCAGCTTTATTCAGTAGTTTTGTTGTACATGATCAGTATCTTCTTGCTGAAACCTTCTTCCTTCACATATTTCAGCCTCCATCAGTTAGGAATTGTAAAAAATTTTATGTATTTGTTAATTATTTACAGTCTTCCTTTGTTGAAAGTAGGCTAATCAAACTGTAGGTTTTATGCAAGTGTCGTAATTATCATTTTCAATCAAAAGAAGAGTGTCATAAATTCTTACTCTTCTAGATAGTTGATTGTACATTTGTCATTGTACTTGATTTGAGTTATTAGTATTTGAAGTGTTGAAAAACAGTTTTCAATTCGAAATCAAAAATTGTCGTCTTAGTCTTCCTTTCGTTTTGAAAAGAAAATTTTAGAAATGTGACTTTGAAAGAAAATAGTTCAGATCTGTACTTAGTTTTCCTTTTTTGGAATTCACATATTAAGGGAACAAAAAAACAAATACATGCATATGCATCTACATTTTAACTGCATGCAAAATTTGATTTAGGAAAGTGCATTTAGTGTGTGCTCTATGCTCTATGCTCTCTGCTAAAACAAAATCATAATCTTCTTTCCTTTGTAGCTAGGATTTTCATTGCTAAAAGAACATAAACCACTGTTTATCATTTTAGATTGCATACTTAGGAATTTCACATCTACATCACGTGGTGAACCTTGAAAGACAAAATTCTAAGCAAGATCAACTCTAAAATAAATCTCATTGAACATAAAAATGCTTTGGAACCTAACGCAACACATCTAGAAGTCTAGCCTAGAGACGTGTTCTGACATTGTAAAACCTGGTAACTTTCATTTTTATCAAAGGTTGGGTGATTCCTCCTCTTTGATACGACAAGTGCCAGTACGGACTTGTGCTCCCCGTACCGTCGAGTATATATTGGGAGATCACAATAGGCTGATATCCTTTATCCTTAGGAATCCGTGTCTGTGGCCCTATCTATTGCAATGCACTGAACACAGTGTTCGGGAAGATTGATTGCCGTACATAAGTCCTTGGTAATTTCTCTATCATTTATCACCAAGGTGTATTTTGTAGTTTTGCGATCGGTTTGGTAAACCCTCTATCTAGATTTCTAGAGTAGTCACTTTCATTCCTTTTCAACTCCTTAAAAGAAAAGGTCCATCTGAGCACTTGTCACTTTAGGCTCATTAAAAATCGAAGGCAACTAGAGTCAACTTTAGCTTTTTCTCGACTCTTAAAAATTGAAAAAGCAAGGTGCATCAAAGTGTATTAAAATTTATTTTAATCGGAATAACATCCCTATTTATTTGTTTATCTGAGGTTGAGATAATGGAATCTACCAATCAAGGAATCCCTCTTGGAGGGAATCCTAGTCCTTTCTCCTCCTAGGGAGATATTGGTTCTCCATATATGGCTACACTGTCCCTTCCAGGAATCACAATCGGCCTGCCAATATGTCTTTTCTTGACCTCTGTCGTTCAAAACACCGTAATTCCTCAACAATCTAATCAGCAACCAGATGATACTGAAGTTACCCCTTTGCCTTCTACTTCGTTTGTTTCTTCGTCCCCATCTTTCGCTTCGCTTGGTGAAACTAGTGACACTTAAAACCAAGTAGCTGAGAAGAAAAAGAAAGGGAAGGAGAAGAAGAAGAAGCCAGCTAAGCAAGGGAACAACAATGCATCATCTAGTGAAAATCCACACACTAAACATTCCAAACCAAAAACTCCATGTGCAATTTGCAAGGGAGACCACTACCATCGAGATTGCCCTTGCATTCCATGAATCTTGAGAGAATGGTCTCCCCGTTTGCACCATTTGGTGTCATCAACCCCTGACAGTCAGGTTGACAGCGCACCATCGACTAGTGAAAATGAAGTCAATAGACAGAAAGGAAAGGTCAGAGTTCCATGTAGGTTATGTGAAGGTGATCATACTCTTCAACATTGTCCTTTTCTGGATGAAGCAAAAAGAATTTTGGATAACTCTCCTGCTTCACTGCAACAACTTCCACCTAGATACAAGAAACTCTTGCCAAGTCCTTCGCTAGTTGAAAACCTTATTGACATAACTCAATTGTCGATCGAATTGCCTATCATTGAAAGTAAACCTTCTGAGTCCACACTAGACCAAAGTCAACTGGTCGAGATGGAAGTCGACTGAGCCTTTCCTTTAGAAGGCCCACCTTTAGATGATACAGTTCCCGAAGAGAATGAGAACGACACCGTTCAAATTATTTTTGTCAATACAGAGTCTAATGAACTTGGGGGCAATCCACCCATTCCTTTACAACAGGAAGAGACCCCCCCAGTTCATGAAACTTATCCAGACATTTATCCGGTACCTCCTCCGAGCTGTCTAGTCGTTTTGTTTGATTGGAATCAACTAGCAAAACCCCGCCTTCCATCTAATGTACCATTCTAAATCATAGTACAAGTTTACAAAATGATCATGTCTGGCACTACTTTAGTGAGTATCCTTTCTTCAACTGCTTGGAAAGTGCTTGGTTCGCCATCACTTTTTCCTGAAAAACAAAATTTGTCAAGCTTCAACAAAGGAACCAGTCGACCATTATGGATCCTTCCAAAGTTGCCGATAAATTTGAGAAAGAAAACCATTCATTTGAACGTGATGGTAGTCCAAGGTCCACTAGATTATAATCTACTCCTTGGACGTGACTATATATATAGCATGGAAGCTAGTGTTTTCACATTCTTTCGAGTGATGTGTTTTCCACATGAAGGCAGACTGGTGAAACTTGTCGACCAACTTTCATTTCCTGGTTCAAACACAACTATGAATCATCCATCATCCCTAAATGGTCTCTTCGCGTCAATAATGTCTCGTCAACCTTCATTCCATCCACCTAATTACAGTGACTAGTTCAGTGAATGTGATGAAGGTTAGGGGGCATGCACCCTAGTCTACTTCGGCAGGTGAACCCAGAGGAAAAAAGAGATTTTCTTGAAAGGTCATAATACTTGGACTGAATAACATTCCCGTATAGGTTATGTAATCATTCTAACACACTTATTTCCTTTGTACAATTGTGAATAGAATATCACAGCATTCACCTTCGTATGTTATGTGATTGGAAGTTCACAGCAATCAACTTTGTCTATTTCAATAGACAAAGCAAAGGAAGAGTTTTTGTCTGTCGACAATAATCTTGCCTAACCGCAAGGACTTCCATTTGGTAACCTGGAAACTCTCCTTTTACTGAAACACCTGGGGGCATGCAAAACTTTGTATGCAAGTGAAAAGCTACCTTTGATTTTATTAGTTTGTAGGTTCTCAACCCTTTAACCTAATAGCTCGGTCATTTCTTGCTTGCATAAAAAGGCAATGAGCACATGTTATAGTAGTGTTCAAGCTCATTAGAAAATAAATCTACCAAGAGACATTATCAAAAGACTGGTAAGAGCAATGTTACCACAAGGTCCAAGCTCATTAAAAAATAAACCTACACTGACCACATGTTGGCACAAGGTTCAAGCTCATTAAAAAATAAACTTGCCTTTGGTAAATAACCTTTTTGATCGCTTTGCTATCAACCCTTTTGAACTTTGGTTGTGTTCCTTCCATCACCTCCATTCATTTGGCCGACCTTATGCTTCCACTTGATTGTTTACCCTTTTGAGGAACATCTGCGATGCGTGATTCTGATTGCCACCCTCTTCACACTGCCATGTTTTGAGAAGTTCCAAACTTACCTGGAACCAGTTGCTACCCAAAAATACCACTCGTTTCTCAAAAACGAGTCTCTTTTAAACTCTTTTTAGACTCGTTAAATGTAAAAATATTGTCGAGCTATTGGCCATTCCAGCTTGTTAAAGTAAATGGAATGCCATCCCTCTCATATATTTTAATATTTTTGGACCTGAGGGATTATCAAACAAAAAGATCGAGCGCTTGTCTTTGTCGACTCATTAAAACTATCGAAAAGTCATCCCTTTTGTATTATTTTATACTTTTTCGGACTTAAGGGATTATGCCACGAAAAAGGACTATTGGAGTCTCCTTTTCATCCCTTTTCAAACTCTCTAAACATGAAAAGGACCGAGTTATCTATGTCGTTAAACTCGTTAAAACAATAGCGAAAAACTTGTTCACCTAGACAAGAATGAGTCTCATTGATGCTAGGCTCGCTAAACACAAAGCAATAGGTTTGCCCGAAGGGAAAATTATAGGCCAGGAATATGTTATCCTCCTCAAGCTTGTCAAAAATAAACAGGTATTGGTCAACAATTACTGGGGAAAAATGGGAAGAAAACTTGAAGAACTTTATTGGTAGCAGGTCGCTCTTGAACATGACACTTTCACTCCATCACCGTGATTGAGTTGGGTTGGGTTTTTCCATTCACCATCACCATTGGTCCTTAGTACCATCCATGCAATTAATGCTACTAGTCCATATTAGTGTCACCAATATGTTCAAGAGAAGTCATTCAGAGAATTCACCATCCAGAAAATGCCTCATCCACTGCATTACATCCTCCCTTCATTTTTCATGGCTGCCATTCCTGAACCTTATATCATCAGATCTTTTTCACCTCCAAAAAAATCATTTGCTCTGTTTCGCGTCGTAGATGTGGGATACATCAAGGCCCTCCTACGATAGGTCACTTCTTGTCGACATCAGCTCATTATCCAAGAATTTGACTTAGAAACAACCCTTTCAGTACTTTGAAACTTGCATGCCTCAATGGCAAGTTTCTCACTTCCGGTGATAGGTTTACATCAATGACCTTCGACCGAAAGACTTTGTGTGGTGTTCGACATCAGCTCATATATTCACACCACGTGAATTGTACTGTAGTACCTTTAGGGTCATCATCATTATCGGTGTCTCCTCTCTTGTATGTTAATATCTTACATCATTGGCTGGTAATTAGGCAATGTCTTTCCATGTTCGACTTCAGAACATCTTTTCACATGGATCGACTTGTACATTGGGTGAAGATTGGACGAGTTTTGAAGACATCGGATCTAGTTTCATCCATCCGGGCTATGATATATTTAGGAAAATAAAGACATCAATTGTACACAGAAGCTGCACAGATAGTCATCTAAGCCAGGGAAGATGACTCTTCATGCGAAGAATCACCAGTCTGCAACAGTGGACGATTGTTTATCCTATGTACATGAAAATGAATTTATAAAGTTGAGCATGGGAATGCCCACCTCAGCTAGATCATGAAAATAATATTATGATGATGTATTGTATTGTATCTTATACAGGTCACCTTCCAGTACGAATACCTCAGATCCTCATGATAAAGCATTTCACTCAACATCAGAAGATTAATGACCTTATGCTTTAGGGGGCAGCTGTTATAGACATATTTGGGCACTGCAACCCCAAACTCATATGTCCATAAACTAAGGGCCCCTTAAGCCCCTAAAAGTGTTTTTTCATACCCTAAAAGATCATGGTCAACTAATTACATCATTTCCTAGAAGTTCCACCTGAAAAACTACTCAGAACTGGCCAAAACTGGACCATACAAACTGCTCCATGGGCAAGGTACGATGCGTACTGACTGCCAAATTGGCTAGGTGTGGTGCATACTGAAATTGCCTTCTGTGGGGTGCAATGAGTGAGAATAGACAAATGGTAGAGACAATTTGCTAAGTGGATGATCATGGAATCTTCCATAAACTTCTCATGTGACACTTGCCTCTCTGAATTTTCCCAGGGATGAGTAGGAGATCATGAAATCTCCAAGTGGAACCAAGAACTATCAGTGGAATGACACTAATCAAAAACCCAGAGCTGACTCACACCCTTGTAAGACATCTATAAATGGATCCCTCATCTGAGATCTCTAGAGGCTGGGATTTTGGAATTTGTAAGGAAGTGCTGTTAGTTTGTTGGTGAGAAGATACATTGCATTGTTGGGTGATTTTCTTGTTCATGAGGTGAAGAGGGCTTCTACACTGGGAGGATGATGTTGGATCAGACAGCTGGGTTGTAATCCTCTCTTACATTACTAGTAATAAAGTTCTTTGAGTTTTCCTCCATATAATCGTATATTTGTGAATCTTATTGTTTATGAATGCAATTGTATGGTCAATGTGTTTCTGATTCTGCATTGTGTATGATGTTTTAGATGGAGATGCTTTGATGGTTTGATGTTACTTTAACTCTACAGGTACTCTTTGAAGTGGGACAAGTAGGAAAGGAGTAGCAAATTCTATCAAGGAAAGGAGAAATCAAGCTAGGATCAAAGTGAAAGATCTAGGTTGGTCCTCTTTTCTGCCCTCTAATCTATCACACTTAATGGAACTCTCGAAAAGCTTTCATTTTTTGTTTCTAAGATAGCTACCCATTTTAATGGGACTAGCAGTTCGAATCGACACTAGTTTTCCCTGAAACACCTGTGGACAGAATGATTAGTTCTCTTGTTGAGCAATCCTACCCATGCAGTCTGGGACTCATGGGAAGTACCTCTCATCTAACTAATGACCAAGGAAATGGGGTTAGGGACCATAGTAGTACTATCAATGGATGCATCGTTGTATATACTGTACTCCCTATGCTAGGATGATCTCCATTGATCTAGGATCAATGATACTGATCTGGGATCAGTGAGAGTGGTATGACACACTCTGAGACTGACTTCGAGTCAGTCGAGGATGGTATGATACATCCTCGATCATTTCTTTTTCTTCATAGTTCGAGCAAAGCAGATCTAGGCCAAGCAGTGCAGGGCAGTGCATTTGATGGCTAGATACTAGCGACAATCAGACGGATTGCAGATGGAGTTCTCCCTAGTTGAGAGGAAGTGTTAAAATTGGCAACTAGGGCCAAAACCCATGAGGGTCACCTCATTTATTGCAACTGATATTTTTCCTAGATTCCTCTTGTCGAGAGGTGTAGGATTGATCTAAAGATCATCTGATTTTGACAAGTATTTATGGAGATATGAATTTATTTATAATTACTTGAAAAATTGTCAAGGTCGGCTATCAGTTAAGTGTGGGGCACACATGCCCAACATTGCATATAAATAGAGGAAAGGTTGAGTCATTATTTCATCTAATCATCTCTTCTTCTCTCTCACTCTCCTTTCTTGTTTGGGTTAACAAAGGAGAAACTAGTGGGAAAAGAAGGACGCAACCACAAGGAGGAGGATGCAGCAAGGAGAAGGATGTAGCAAGGAAGGGACGCAAGTCTACTCTGCATTGACCTAGGGTGCAACCAGCAAACAGGGACAACGTTGACCAGCAAAGAGCCTCCTTTGACTGTGACCTTGTGTGGGGAGTCTCCCTCAAGCAAGCCGTAAATCAGATTTACTGTTTGGAGGGCTGATTTGACCACAAAGTGACCAGTGAAAATCTGGTTAGGGCTTCCTGAACGTTGACCAGATTTGACCATGTTTTTTAAGCTATTTTGGGCTATCCTTCATCTCCGTTGAAGGCTAGGTTGTCCAAGGTTTATCCTAGACTATTTGTGAATCATTTGATTCACTTTGCACGTGTTGGTTAGGGAATATCTTACTGCTGTCATAAAAATTACAGATCTGATATATTGTACTATTTCTCTCTTTGCTAAACTATTGAGGATTAAAGAAGAATTGATCAAAGGATTTCCTCGTATTGGGTTTTCTCCCTGCATAACCGCCACATCTGGTGTCTCTTATCTTGGCTTGTTTTCTGTTGATCTTTTAATGTTCTACTTTATGTTTATGTGATTGCTAAACAATGGCTAATAAGAAGAAAAGAAGTAAACTGCTCTAAGCATAGAACATACCAAAATTTAACAAAAACCCTTTGATCAAATATTCTTATTATTCTTCAAAAGTTCAGCACAGAGAGAGTACAATATACAAATTTATTTGCCCAATCACAGTCAAAATCCATCCAATCAAATAGTAGTCAATAGGATGCCCTAACCAAAAAGTCAATGTTCGTTAATGTGGCAGAATATCTCCTCCAAATTAGCTCGGTCAAACCCAGTCACGTCAAACTTGAAGGATAGTCCGAATCAGACCAAAACAGTCACGAAAATATCAGTCAAACTTGGTCAACATAGAGTCAAACCCGTGATCAAACTTGATGCAATCAACGCTGGTCAAACAAATCTGAATGCCTCGATTTCTATGCCCAAAAGTGTGGCCTGCCCAAACAAGCAACTGTTGTCTGGCCAACGTTGGTCAAACCTTCTTGAAATTTGGTCAATGCCCAAAACATAAAATTGCAGTCAAACTTTACACGTGTGGACTAGAAGAAGGATGCCCTGAAGTTGTATGACCCAACCAAATGAGGAGAGAGAGATCTGTGTGAGAATGAATGATGTCCAAATGATGTATATTCACCTTCTATTTATATGCAACGTTGAGGATGAAGAGACATGTCTTTTGGGCTTCTGAGCCTACATAAGTTTGCTGGCTAACCTTGACAATTTATCCATAATAGAAATAAATTCATAATTCCATTTGTATATGTCAGAATGAGATGATGTTTAGATCAGTTCTACACCTCTTGGAAGGAGGAATCCAATAAAAATATCAGTTGCATCATATGAACTTTCCAAGGTGGACTTTGGCTGTAGTTTCCAAATTTAACAATTTAGGACTAGCAACTACAAATCTAGGTCCAAATTTCTAACATGCACCTTGTTTTCCTAATATTGAACAAAATTTCATGGAGAATCTTGTCGCACGCAATAAGTCAATCTTGCGGACAAGATAGACCTTCCTAGAATCTAAAGAAGACCTAATGACAAGCAAACCAACCAGACACTATCTTTCTCTAAATATGCTTTGATAAACAAATAACAAACAAGTGTTTTTAGGGCCTACCTTAGGTCCAACGCAAGCTTGTGGATGCCCTCGCTCCTTTGATCCAAGTGAGCTCCTTTTCGCGAATCTGCAAACACAAACAAGGCAAACAAATTAAATAGCACCTGAAAAGCCAATTGCATAAAACATATTTAACATGAAAGTCAAGGAGTCCATGTAAAAAATAACATAAGATACCTATTGAGAAAAATGAGTTTGATTGTATTAATTCAAAAGAAGAAGAACTTTACAACCTTTGCCTTGACACTGTACAAGCTCCTCCCAGGGTCCAGCAAGAAGTCTCCTCTACTTTGACAAGTTTCACTCACTCCTCAATGAAGCCAAAAAGATGTGTGATCTCTCCTCTTAAGCTCAACTAGGAAGTCTTGATTTCACCAGCATTTACCCTCAAAA
Organism: Pinus tabuliformis; assembly: GCA_031772625.1. Taxonomy (NCBI): domain Eukaryota; kingdom Viridiplantae; phylum Streptophyta; class Pinopsida; order Pinales; family Pinaceae; genus Pinus; species Pinus tabuliformis. The sequence goes on along the minus strand of CM062820.1, from coordinate 1,532,556,611 downwards.
TTGTTCAGCTTCTACCCTCCCCAGTAACCAGCCCAATGCCTGTATTTATAGTGCAATGGAGGGAGGTTACTAGGTCCTCCTTCAAAGGGATAAAGCCCTCCTTCAAAGGGATAGCTCCTCTCATCAAGGGATTAGCTCCTTCTCTTTTGGGATGCATAAACCACCTCAGAGCGAACAATCCACGTCAAAATTCCTTCTAGAAACCTCTAGAATTAACCCAAAGTGAGTTTTTTAAGATAAAACTTGCGCCTTTTGACTTTCATAGGGCTATGCACCTACACCGTTAGGGACAGAGCGGGCAGGTCCGCAGTTTTTGTACACAGAAGGTGCGGGACCGCAGGTGACCATGAGAGAAAGTGCGGAACCAGAGTTACATTGATTTTTAATGTCTTTCTCTCATTTCCAAAGCTTGATTTGAAGAGCTGAGGTCTAAAACTTGCTTAGGAGGACAGTACAAGTGATGATATACCCATACTGACTGCAAATAATCATGGTGACGATATTTTTGTGTAACAGATTGCCCCCTAAAGTGCAAAGTCTGTACTAGATGAGGATTTCTTATCATTTAGGAAGAGTGAAGTAATTTATCATTTCGAGGATCATCTTGTGGAGAACCCGGTTGGAACCTGTAAAAACATTCAATGCAAGATATATATATGAGATCATATCATCGCTGAGGTAGGCATTCCCATACTCAGATAAAAACTGACTAGAAACTAACTATTGTTCTGATACATGAATGATCTTGTAAAACATCACAAGTATAGACTCATGTGGACACAGTATGGACACAGCCATCTGTTTATGGATAGTCCATTATATAATGAATACAAAATTCCTCACAGCCTGGATTGTGGAAACTAGATCCAGGGTCTTCATTTCTACTTCCCGAAACAGTACGATTCTATCCATGCGAGTAAATGTGTTGATGTCGAACATGGTAGAAACCACTTGATTACCAGTCAATGATGTAAACTGTTAACAAGTGTGAGAGAAACCACCAGTAATGTCAATGGATCTCAAAGTACCCAGTAGAGTCCATGAGATGCGAATAAATGTGTTGATGTCGAGCATGTCACAAAATCCTTTGATCGAAAGTCAATGATGTAAACTGTCGTCAAAGGCAAGAAACCTGCCATTGATGCATGCAGATCTCAAGGTACTGACGATTCCTAGATCATCTTTCTAGATAATGAGCTGATGTCGATAGAAAGCGATCTGTCATAGGCAAGCCCACAACACGAAATCATAGATCAAGTTGAAGAAATTTAGTTGCAAGGACTAACTCAGGGATGGTCAAGATGGATGACGGATATTTTGCAAATGAATGGCTTATTGGAAGTGACCTCTTGAACACATAACGACACGACAGAGGGCTTGGTGACAATTGACCCAAAGTTAATACCCAGAAACTGGCTGAAGACTTTCAATGTGGTTTGATCAACTGTTAGGCAAAGGATTTCCCAACCCATGTGAATAAAAGTGTCGTGTTCAAGAGTGGTTACAAAGTATGACAAACAGGCTCATTTTTCTCTCTTTTCCCCCACCATTTCTGGCAAGTACCTCTTTATTTTTGACAAGCTTGAGGAGGAGAACATTTGCTTGATTATAAGCTCATCCTTCGGATGAGTCCAACTTAGTTTAAATTCGAACCCTAAGAAGGAGTGGTTCGTTCCTGTTTGTAATTGAACAGGTCCTTTACTGTGAAATTTTAACGAGTCCAGTATAGGAGAAACTCGGCGTTTTTCAATTTTAGAGAGTCTGAAAAAACTTAAGAAGACTCCAGGGTTGACCTTTTTCGTAAATTTGTGTCTCCCAAGCCCGAAAAAGTATAAAATAATACTTGAGAGAACCGCTTGATCTTTTACGACCAAGGAGTACTTTTCATTATTAGTGCCTTTGACCCGAAAAAGTAAAAAAAGCGATCAATGACACGTAGTTTTATAACCTATATCGAATTTGAAACGACAAAAATCCGGCAATCTTTTCATGTTTTTATGGTCGGAAAAGAGCTGTAAGTGGACCGTCTTTTAATTCTGTTTTAACGAGTTTAAAAGAAACACTTGGCAATCTTTTCATGTTTTAGGAGTAAGAAAAGAGCTTAAAGATGACTCTAAATGTTTCATTTTTTCGTAAGTTTTAACGAGTTCAAAAAAATGATAAAAATGTACTCATGGTTTTCACTTTTTCATAAGTTTTAATGAGTTGAAAAAATGATAAAAATGTACTCATATGGCCGACTTTCAATTTAACTTACGAGCAAGAAAATACGGAAAGAACTCAGCATTTTCATTTGTTTTACGAGAATGAAAAATAGCAAAATAATCTCGGGATTTTCATGAGTTTAACGAGTCTTGAAAATAACTGAAATTGACTCGAGATAGGTTTCATTTTTACAAAAGCTTGAAACAGAGAAAAACTATGCTTCAAAGTAGTTTCATTTTTACACAAGCTTGAAACAAAGAGAAAATTGTGCTTGATGCCCCCTAAGCATAACTGCTAGAGCGCATGCCCCCCAGCTTCATTTCATTCAACTAAGTACACTTCTGGTAATTAATTGTTAGATGGAATGAAGGTTCATTTACGAGATCATTTGAAAGACTCGAACTACAACTGTAAGAAAATTATGTAAAAAAATGAAATAACTAACCTAAATATACAACTTAACATTTATGAGATCTAGTCAAAATCTCGACTCAATTAGAGGAGGATTTGTTTCATTTTTTAACGAGCTTGACACAGGGAAAGAACTATGCTGGGATCCGGTTTCATGTTTACGTAAGCTTGAAACAAAAAACTATGCTTGTTATAAGTTCGCATGCCCCCAACATAATGGCACAAATCGAGGTACATGCCCCTCAAGCTTCATTGATTCAACCAGGTGGATGAAATGAAGGTTTATTTTCGAAATCTTGGAAAGACTCGTGGGAGTTGTTTCATTTTTTAGTGAGGTTGACACAGGAAAAGAACTATCCTCAAAACCATTGTTTCATTTTTTAAACGAGCTTAACACAAGATAAGGAACTATGCTCATAACTACTCTCTACAATCTACCTATATATCCTAAAATCTACCTGATTCATTTTTTAATGAGGTTGACTCAGTAATAGGAACTATCCTCTAACACCCTGTCTCATTTTTTAACGAGGTTGACACAGGAACAAAACTATCCTCGCTTCTACTCTCTACAATCTACCTATATAACCTACCCTTGTTTCGTTTTTTAAAGAGCTTGACACAAGACAAGGAACTATGCTCAAGACTCCTTGTTTCATTTTTTAACGAGCTTGACACAAGACAAGGAACTATGCTCCAGACTCCTTGTTTCATTTTTTAACGAGCTTGACATAAGACAAGGAGCTATGCTCCAGAAGTTCACATGCCCCCAGCATAATGATGCAAAGCGAGGTACATGCCCCCCAAGCTTCATTGCATTCAACCAGGTGGATGGAATGAAGGTTTACTTTCAAGATTTAACTTGAAAATGGAGTTGTTTCATTTTTTAAGGAGGTTGACACAAGAAAAGAACTATCCTCATACCTGATTCATTTTTTAACGAGGTTAACTTAGTAACAGGAACTATCCTCTGACCAACTGATTCATTTTTTAACGAGGTTGACACAGGATAAGAATTGTCCTCATGGCAGCCTGTTTCATTTTTTAATGAGGTTGATACAGGAAAAAACTATCCTCGCAACTCACTGATCATGGCTTCCAACTGGAAGAAAGACATGCCAATGGACACACCTTGATCATGGCTTCCAAGAGGTCTTCATCAGAAGGAAGAATAGTTCTCTGGAAGGAACACATGTCAAGGGACTCAAAAGGGATAAGAACATCGCGTTCAAATAATCCCATAGAGTTTTCCATGTCAATTACCAGATCTAAATCAAAGGAAGATGAGCAAACAATGAGAGGCTCACTTACATCGGTAACTGAAAACATGGGACCAGTTGCCACATAATTAACCCGTGGCAAGGTAGATACCACTTTAGAATCAGGAAAATTTAGGGGTGTCATATTATTTGTAGTTGAAACAAGACTAGGGAACGAAAGCTGGTCTACAGTCACAATATTTCCATTGTGAGGGAAAGACATCACGCAAAAGAGTGTCGATACGACAGCTTTCATTGCATAAACATAGTCTCTTCCAAGGATTAAATTGAAATCCAAGGGACCTCGAACTACCATAAGATCAATATAAACAGTTTTACCTTCCAAGGTAATAGAAAACTTAGGAAGGATCCCTAAAGGTTCACTAATGGTTCTGTTAAAAGCTTTTAGATTCTGCGTAATAGACGCAAGATGAGGGGAACCCAAAGCTTTCCAAGCAGTTGAGGATAAAATACTAACAGAAGCACCTTCATCTACCTGTGTGCGGTGCATGTCCCTACCACCAACCTTGACAATGATTTGGAAAGGGATCGAGGAAGGAAGATGAGGTTCTGTCAGTCTATTCCAATCAAAGGAAAAGACCTCAGTACTTGGAGGGGGCTCTGTAGAAACGGGTGAAATGCCCCCCGGCGTAGAAGAATCTGATGTAACAGAAAGAACCTAAGCGGTATGAAGTTCACTCTCTGAAGGGAAAGTGGGATCGACCGAATGTGAAATTGAATCGACCACTTGATCAACTAATGGATCATCAACCTGAGTGACATGAGTTTCACTCTCCAATGCAAGAGTGTGATTGAATGTACTTGAAATTAGATCAATCACTTCGTCAGTTGACGGTAGGTTGGGAGAAATTTTACGGTAACCAGTTGGAAATTATTGCTGTGGAACAGTAAGGTTTTCCAACAATTTTGAGGCTTCATCCATGTGAGGGAAAATGTGAGTTTGATGACTTCCTTTGCATAACTTACAAGGAAACCTAACTTTACCCTTTTTCCCAGGAACCTGACTATCACTGGTTGATGGATCAATGGAAAGTTGATGAAATTTTTCTGACCATACTTCTAAGACCTTTAGAATACCAGGACAATTGATAAGGAAGTGGTCACCCTTACAAATCCTGCAAGGGAATTTGGGTTTACGATGCATGTCAGAGTTTTCCTCAACACAACTAACACTTACAGCCATGGTTGGTTGGTTGACTTCTTTCTTATCTTGCTTCTTCTTCTTCTTCTTCTTCTTCTTCTTCTTCTTCTTCTTCTTCTTCCCTTTCTTCTTCTTCTTAGACACCTGGTTACTAGCGTCAAGGCTTTTACCAAGCGAAGAGGAAGAAATGGAGGAAGAAAAATTAGGTGAAGAAGGTAAAGGGTCAAGAGAAGGTTGGTGATGTTGAGATGGTGAACTCTGTTGAGGTGAAGCATTCGGTTGAGGTGGAACAATTGGAGTATTTGGGACCAACGAAGTTGAAAATAACCATATCGATAAACCTACTGTAAATCCAGGTAATGACAAAGTAGCCATATAAGGAGTACCAACATTTCCAAAATAAGGAAAGGTACTAGGATTCTCGTTAAGAGGGGTTCCTTGGTTGGTAAATTCTGGAACATTTGCCATTATATTCAACTTCAATGAATTTTATTAACAATTTAAAACTAAAATTAAAAATTCACAATTCACACCTATGGTCTTTAAAAGTAAAAACAAACAAATTAACATGCGCTATCAAATCTAGGAGTCAAACCACACACAAACAGTAACTTTCCCTACTGAAAACACTAGTTGGTGATGAAATCCAACGTCGCAGCATTCAATACAGAAATGGCGGTTGGAACAGTTACCCCGACAACCTGCTTAATGAATAGACTGGCACAAGTTTCTCCACTAAACCGTCTCGAGTGAAGAGAACCCCCCAGAATATCCAAGTGAGTCTAGCCGATGTCTGCTCCAGGTACAGTGGGATCTTCCCACCACTGTCACCTTAGGAAGAATCCTAAAGAATATGGTCACTAAGGTTACCAACTGAAACAAATATACCTGGAGGAACAGTCTACGATCCGATACGCATGCAAGGGCAGAGTAGCAAGCTCAATCCCCTTGAAGGCTCCTTGACATAATCCAAGGTTTACCAACAAGTGACTCCAGGCTCCTCGACAATGGTTAATCCGAGGTTTACCGTTTTTAATACGTGAATATCTGGCGTCGTTCCCAATGAGGAAGGATTGATTCCCACATTGGTTCAGACACGATCTCATGCTTCTCCTTTAAGAGGAGCTTTCCCAGAGCATAAATGCAACAATTGGATTTCTTCCCTACCACAAGATACAACTACTTGTTTGTTTTTACTGTCTTGGAGAGTTAATTACTCTCCTACTCCAAGACACTAGCCTAAGCTAGATTGGTGGAAAGAGCCCTAAAAATGTAAAAATTACTAGATGAATTTTAATTAAGCGCTGTGTTATTTAGGCTGTTATTACTCAAAGGGGCAAATGGATATGAAACCAATGGTGTTATGACCCGACTGAAAACTGAATGCAATCGAATATGATAATGTAATCTTTTCAATTCGATGAATCCTAACTAAAGTAAGGAGAGAGTTTCCATTCACTTCCAACAATGCAAGAAATTGATCACTAAGAGAAAATATAACAAATTCTCTAATGCACAAATTTCATCAAGAAAAACTAATGCAAATCAATTCCAATTTTTTTTTTTTTTTTCCCTGTTAAAAACAAGCATAAAAATATGTAAATTCAAATCAAAGAAAACTGATCTAAATCTATGATTGATTTTTCAGAATGTAAACTATGCAATTGTAATCTATGCACAATTCACTTGAAAAGTATGCAAATGTAATCTATGCACATTTTTCATTCATATTCTGAAAATGAGAATTCTAATTATGCAAATGTGATCTATGCAAGAGAATTCTCAAACACAAGATGATTCTAATGTAATCTAAGAACCAATCAAGTGCAAGTCAAGAAAATTGGGTGAGAGTTCCAAAGATCAAAAAATAAAAACACTCAAAGGCGATTAACACTCATACACAATTGTGAAAAGACTGAGACAAACCTCCAAGTAAAGACCAAAGGAAATCAAATTAATAATTTCGCAAAAAAGAGACTCAAAACACCCAATTGATAAAAGCTTAAAACAGGAATGCCAATGGAATTAACCTACAAAAAGTTCCTGACAAGTCACATGCAGGTCTGGGTAGGGGAAAACTATACCTAAACAAAAACTAAGCTGACTAAAAGAGAAAATCTTAAGTTTTCCAAAATTTTGACAGGGTCCGCAGGCCCACAGTGCACACAGGTGCGGTACCGCACTGTGTCAAAAGGCTAGGGTACGGTCCTCTCCCAAAGTTATGAAAAACAAAAAATAACCCTGGATCTACAATTTCCACCCAATTCCACACACAACAAGCCAAAAACAGAAACAAAAACAGAGTTTCTCAGGTCAAAGTAAAAACAAGGAAAACAATCAAGTCCCCAGTATGGTCGCCATTTTGTCGCACGGAATAAGTCGATCTTGCAGACAAGATAGACCTTCCTAGAATCTAAAGAAGACCTAATGACAAGCAAACCAACCAGACACTATCTTTCTATAAATATGCTTTGATAAACAAATAGCAAACAAGTGTTTTTAGGGCCTACCTTAGGTCCAACGCAAGCTTGTGGATGCCCTCGCTCCTTTGATCCAAGTTAGCTCCTTTTCGCGAATCTGCAAACACAAACAAGGCAAACAAATTAAATAGCACCTGAAAATCCAATTGCATAAAACATATTTAACATGAAAGTCAAGGAGTCCATGTAACAAATAACATAAGATACTTGTTGAGAAAAATGAGTTTGATTGTATTAATTCAAAAGAAGAAGAACTTTACAACCTTTGCCTTGACGCTGTACAAGCTCCTCCCAGGGTCCAGCAAGAAGTCTCCTCTACTTTGACAAGTTTCACTCACTCCCCAATGAAGCCAAAAAGATGTGTGATCTCTCCTCTTAAGCTCAACTAGGAAGTCTTGATTTCACCAACATTTACCCTCAAAAATGTTGAGCTTCTACCCTCCCCAGCAACCAGCCCAATGCCTGTATTTATAGTGCAATGGAGGGAGGTTACTAGGTCCTCCTTCAAAGGGATAAAGCCCTCCTTCAAAGGGATAGCTCCTCTCATCAAGGGATTAGCTCCTTCTCTTTTGGGATGCATGAACCACCTCAGAGCAAACAATCCACGTCAAAATTCCTTCTAGAAACCTCTAGAAAGTGAGTTTTTTAAGATAAAGCTTGCGCCTTTTGACTTTTACAGGGGTACGCACCTACCCCGTTAGGAACAGAGTGGGCAAGTCCGCAGTTTTTGTACATAGAAGGTGCGGGACCGTAGGTGACCATGAGAGAAAGTGTGGAACCAGAGTTACATTGATTTTTAATGTCTTTCTCTCATTTCCAAAGCTTGATTTGAAGAGCTGAGGTCTGAGACTTGCTTAGGAGGATAGTACAAGTGATGATAGACCCATACTGACTGCAAATAATCATGGTGACGATATTTTTGTGTAACAAATCTTGCAATAATTGCTGAAATTCTATAAAATTCTAACATGAATACGTCATTTGTTCTATCATCAAAAATATTTGTTGGGAAATCCATTAGAGAAACTTACCCCATTGAATTGGATCAGGAATTCAGTAATCTTCTAAATCTCCAAAAGAAGATACTAAACAAGACATAACACTTCCAAAGGATTCTAGCATGGTTATAGCCCTCTCATAGAGTTTTTCAAATGAAAATGCCACAATCACACAAAATCATTTGAATCGTTGGGTTGATGTAGTATCTTTGGTTATGAAGTTCACTTAATGAAGGGCTTGAAACATTCTATAATGCCTTATAATACTTTGGCCTCTACTGTGGTTGTAAAACCATTTTACCTTTGACGGATCCACCATTACTTTACATGCAATTGCGTTAATGCACTGATTGACAATTTTGAGATCTTCAGATCAAGGCAAGAGAGCCTTGGTTGTCTGCAACGTGATGATTGAACCCTTCCAATCATGAAGGATGCATGAGTTGAATAAGATCTCAAGCTTCTCTATAAAGTTTCCCTTTTCCATTTCCTCTGGCAGCTTCTTCAATGTACAAGGTGTCTGGTTTTTCCCCAAATTTCATAAACTTCATTGTTTCTTGTACTTGACCTAATTGCAAAGATTTCTGATATGCCATTAAGAATGTATGGTTGAAGCAACTAGAAGATAATTGTTGGAATTGTTGCATTGGATAGGTCTACTAAACCATTATCCTTTGATGCTTTAAGTATTTTGAGTTCTATGAGTGCTGCAACTATCATGGCAAGAACATAAACAAATGTCCCAAATCCTATCCTTTGGAGCATCGTAATGTCGTGCTTGAGACCTGTAAAATTTTTGGCTAGTGGAACAAAGATCCAATTAGACACAAGCACAAGCACAATAATACTGAAGGCTATGAAACACTGCAAGGATGCAGGAGGGATCTCAATATGTCCAATAATCACTATCCACTGTGCTGCCCTATTTTATGAAGAAAGTAGAACACTGTGCAAATACAACCCCATACATTAAACATGTTACCCAAATAGGAATCAACCGTGCAAAGAGATTGAACTTTTTGGCACTCAATACAGTGTCATGAGATGATTTTTCTAGGAAACCGTTATGACATCCTTCTAACGTTATTTTGGTATTGAACTAGAAACAAATGAATTACATAAACCGACCCCCACTCTAAGTTCTCAACCCAATACATAAACTTGTGTCTTTGTAGTGACCCTATTAATCATTTGCTAAACATAAATGTTATTTATAATGACATCAATTTTCTATCTGAGCCAATGTCAAATGCACTGGAAGGGTAAGGCAACCTCTGTGTAGATATGATACCCAACATTGCAAGAATTCCATGTTCAAGAGAAAATTGAACTTGAACTTCATAATTATCTCTAGGTTCCAATGACATGGTTAAGATTACATGATATAGTTGATAGCAACCATATAGGGAAACATATTTCACTTTGCAGATAACTCCTACATCAACGAAAACATTTGCACCAGGTGAAGTCTATAATACCTTGTACTGGCCTATATTCCGACATTCAACCCCCACAATTGTAGTTTCTAGATGTTAGAATCTGAAGCCTATAGATTACAGAATGAAGAAATCATAGGCTAACATGTTTGTTTATGGTGTGTTCTCATTACATTGTCAAGATGCCATTAGAATTCGTTTCGCCCAAGTGACAAATAGTCATGAGAAAATGGGTGATGTAGTAAATTTTAGGACCAAAAATGCACTCTGATTTACATGATATCAAAAAGGAAAACTGCCAGATCGGTGTAAAACACAGAGTGTTTTATTCAAGGTCTGTAGGTAGAGTTTATATTAAAAAAGCTATGGCCATACCATACAACTTGAGTTTACAAAAATTATGTAGTCCTAGGAAACATTGACTTAAAATTCCCAGCTAATGATGAAGGCTGAAGTAGCCAAAAAAAATTCTATGGAGGCCTATCCATATTTTCTTCTTAGAAGTCCATAGGTATAATGCTTAACATACTAGCATAATGTAAACGATACTCAACAAACACACTAGGTTACTAAAAGAAATTAAAAATGTAATTCCCATTTTGGGCTTTAGTTACTAGGTCCACATAAGTTGTTGGCCTCTAGGTCTTCATATTTCATTATTGTAGAGTTAGTATCAAAGTAGATAGCCACATGTTTGTCTTTAGTGGGGCCTTCCAGTAGCTTTGAGATATGAGTAGTTAGGGTGTATCCATAGAATGATGTATGGAAAAGGAGGTAGAGTATGTTGCTTAGGTTGAGAGTGGAAGATAACTCAACCTCTAGAGGGAGGTTGAAGTGAACCAATGTGCACCCAACCATCATTTATGGACTCCATATTTCAGGCCATTTCCAACTAGTTCCCTCTAAAAATGGTCATGGGGGCCTGAGGTTCATCCTCCCATTCACTTTATGCTAGGAAACACTACATAATATTTCCAAAAATTCCACCAAAAAATGCACTGATAATCCTGCAGAATAACATAAAACTGAGTTACCAATATTTAACCCTCACTCATGGCCAAAGCCCACCTACAATTCTGATGGAATTCTCACAATGATTCTAGCATAAAAGGGTATTAGCCTAACCTCAAATCCATTAACCACAAACAATTGTAATCATTATATAGTTGAACCCTTATCCCTCTCACCAAGGCTTGCTTTGATGTCACATAGTACCAGCGTTCACCCTTGGATGAATCAATTAATCCCACATGTAGGATCCATTTCCACCAAAATATAGTTCTTTAGAGAATGAATCAAATAGACATGCATAAGATTAGAAGGTGAGGCTGTTTAAGTCCTGTCCTCCACATTTCCCTCATGATATGATAATTATTATGGGAAGGGTTTCATGTCTTAATGCTTTGCTACTTCATGTGAGTGGGCACATGGAGATTAAGTCTCTTAACCCCTCCTTTACACACAAAACAAATCCTTATATTTGAAACCTTTAATCAGCCTTTTAGTTTGCTTCAACATTTAGACTTTAACATATTTTGGCAAGCTTTAGGTTTGTAATTAGGGGGATTTTGAAGGAGGGTTTAGATAACCGATGTTGAGTTGTTGATCATTGTCACCTTTCAAACACCTTTGTCTTTTAGTGCATCAACCTTTTAGTTTGCTTCAACATTTAAGCTTCAACATATTTTGGAAATATTTAGGTCTGTAAGTAGGGGAGTTTGAAGGAGGGATTATAAAACCACCATTGAGTTGTTGATCACTATCACCTTTCAAACACTTGCCTTTTAGTATGTCAAGTCCTTGATGGACTTTAAGAGCTTATACTTCATTGGAATATGCTAACAATAATTGTAGTTGTTCTTAGATTAATGTCCATATCTCAACAGTTAGAGAAAATCTATAACATTTATGATTTTACCTGCTATCTAATAGAGATATCCATATATCCTATGGCACATTGCTCAATAATTCAATCTTATATATATCTATATCTATATAGATAGATAGATATATATATATATATATATATATATATATATATATATATATATATATATTTGTTTGTTGAAGTTGAATTCAAAGGGAAAATGTGGAGACAAGTAGTTAGAAGGCTATCTATTGCCTACTTTATTAGGTTGTTGCATTCATCAATTATGTGCTAAGTCTTTTTCTGGAGATAATTTTAGGAGTAATTTTTAGAGTATATGGTGTTGTTTATCAGATATTTTGTATAATGGAGAATATATTTCATGCAAAGAGGGCAGGGAAATATTAGGATTTGAATTGAAAAGGAAAATGTGAGGATAGAGTGGCATAGAAGACTATTTATTTCCCACCTTTCTATGTTGGTGCATTAAAAAATTATGTGCCGCAATTTGGGTGTCCTACATTCAGTGTCTGAACACCAAGGGTGGCTTCTCTCCACTAAATAAAATGAAGTACTTCTTAGAAAATTCACCACTGATAGTTCCTTTTAAAACATAATTCTGGTTTTACATGCAGGACAGGATACCTCCCCTGGCACCTTCTGCCATTGCAGTGCTAACCTCTGATCGTGTAGTGGTGGAGGGCTTCTTTTGCAAAGGCATGATAGACTACTCTTATGATGGCTCTCAGTGGCAAAGGAAGAATATTCATGAAAAACTATACCTTGTGCATAGAGGAGATGAAGTTGGATCCTTTTACATGTCAGACAAACAAGATAGCCATGGTGGCAGATTCTCCTCGCAGACCTATAATTCCAATGGTTTGCAAGATTTTTGGTCACCTTGTTAAATTCAATGATGATTCTATTCCATGGTCCCTCTTCAAAATCACCAGGAGCAGTGGAAATGTGTATTCTTTTTCGTTTTTATAATTGATTTTAGTGGGTTTTTTGGTTCTTTCACCAAAATGTATCCCTATGAAACTCATGCCATTCTAGTGGTATAAGGCCACACCAATCATAGAATGATTAATACTGTGGAGCTCACCAATGACCCAATACTTCCACAAATTTCAATAATATTTTTATGGAATCTAACTTTATGTCTTAATACTTTTTATTTCTTTTAGTTAGCATAATTGTTTTTCAGCTAAAATATTCATGTTTTTTTATTCAACTTTGCGAAAATGCAGGTCACTAGTGGGACCATTCAACTATTATGCAATCGTGGGAACAAAAAGAGGAGTTCCTCCAATGTCTTCAAACATTACAAAGGAAGGGGCTTCTTGGACATGGGTATTCAGTTTTTAGTTCTAGACATAGAAGCCTTGTTCTCCTCTATTTTGCTGAAAATGAAATTCTTCTGCCCTTTTGGTCTTGTTGGTTGTTCATGGAAACTTCAAAAATCATAGAGATTGCACAAATATAATTGTTACCATGGGTAGAGGCTGGCTTGAACAACATACTTTTGAGAAAAATTGCTTCCCATAATTTTTGAAAAACTTATTTTATATTTTATGATGAGAAAATTTTAATAATAATCATAGTTTGTAAATCTAATGTATGTGTATAGGTTTGTATAGGTTTTCTTGTTTTGATGACATTTTTATGCTCAGTCCAAAATTTGAATACTGTAGCTGTTCTAAGAATTGAGCACTTAGGTTTTCAAATTTTGATCATGCTGTGTGCTTCTCTCCATTTTGGCCCCTCATGTTCCATTGCCTCCTAGAATTGATCTTTGCAAGAGTTTGATAAGTAAAGGTCCAGAGAATAAAGCATCATCATTCACACCTATTTCATCTGATCAACATCCAACAATAATAGGTAAACTCAATGTCGTTGAGGAAGATGGTGATGGAAAATTTGAAATGGTGGATGGAAATTCAAAGACTGATGTGACTGAACATGACAGTCTTCTTTTTGCTCCTCGTTAGTTTAAAAACATAACACTTCGTAACTTCTCAACTATTTTTGAGGGAAACCTTCCTGACACTCAGAGCTTTGGTCATATTAATGTGAAGGTTGATGGAAAGCAGCTTCTAGAAATGTGGCACTCATGATTATTTACAACCTAATTTTCAAGGCCCTTGTTATCTTGTAGAAGAACACTTAGCCTACAAACACAATAGGGATTGTCAAAATGGCATTTAACATGATGCTAGTCCAGAGCTCCTTCATGATAGTTATGGATTAGGGTACCGTATTCTGACAATTTTCCTACACTTGACAACGGTAAGGATGAAGCCTTTTCTAGCATGAGTAATGAACAAATCAAGGAGATATCCACCAGTTTGGTACCCTATCTGGGAAATCCACTACATAAGGAAAGGATCATGTCACACTTCTCCAAGCCTAATGACTTAGAAGATCCATCAGCTGGTTAGATTTTCAATGAAAAGTGGAACAAAACCTTGAATGCAGGTAATGAACAGAGTTGTATGGTAGAAGAGAAAGTTTGTGAAGCCTCGAAGGTAGAGGAATATAATTTTTTGAAAACAGGGGCAATGGAGCCATTGGTAACTACAACAATACATAATTTCGATATGAGTTTGAGCAAAATAATAATGTGATTCCTATTCTAAAATCTGATGATGATCATCTGTCCATCCCTCTGGCTGATCCGTATGGTAAAGTGAAGGTTAGTTGCTCCCTGTTTTTCAATTATAGTTTTGAATACCATGGATTTTGTCAAAATTTTGAAATGTTAGGTGAAAATTGAAATTGTGATGAGAAAGAAGAACAATGGTGTATTAAAGTTGAAAAGGTGGATATCTATGCATCTGATCTTGTGGCAAATCTAACTTATGAAGTCAAAACTAATGAAAAGTTAGAATTGGAATGGAAACATGGGATCCAGGAAATGTCTTTGTTCCATTAATAACAAAAACATCTACATATAGCTCAAACACTAGAGACATAGGTCATATATTGTATTTTTTTGATGGACCTCCTATATATGATTCAGATTGTTTCAAGAAATAACAACAAAGACGTTCTTACACCTGAATTTGTCCAAAAAATGACTTGTATGTGCAGAAAAGGGAACAATAACATGGTAAATGTAATGAAGGTAGGTCATATATTGTATTTTTTGATGGACCTCCTATATATGATTCAGACTGTTTTAAGAAAGAACAATAGAGACGTTCTTACACATGAATTTATCCAAAAAATGACTTGTATGTGCAAAAAAGGTAACATTAACATGGTAAATCTAATGAAGCTTTCAACATGAATAGAAGATCCCTTCCTAAAGCACTTCCCAGAACAGACTAGTCACCTCACTTGGAACAAAACAACAACAGGAGGTATAATCTGTATTTTGAAGGTTCCCCGATATATGACATGATGATGCACCCAAAGTAGAATAGTCTTTGTGTTTGATCCAGACCCAGTGGAGGTTGAAAGCTTGTGGACACTAATGGACCTGTAGCCTGAAATATACGAAGGACATATGCCACAATGGGGAGAAAAATTTCTCAACACAATGTCTCTCCAGGATCATATTTTCCCCAAATATGAGTTTCTAGAACTTGCTATGGAACTTCCAGCACACTGCCCAAGTTTTGATTCAAGCCTAATATATCAAAGAGTTTGTGAAGACAAAGTTACGTGTTTCAAAATGAAATCAATAGGAAATAAAATTGTGTCTTCAATGGAAACCTCAGATGATTTTGATGAAGATTTTTCATTTGTAGAAATATCCCCTCGATCAGGTGATGGAGGGCTATCTAATGAGCCTGTAGTAAATGCATATATTGCCACCCTAAAGAGATACGATCAGAATCAGAAAAGAATCTGTGTTGAAATGACCATGACCAATTCTCATCAACCAGTCCAAAATATGATTCAGCTGGACAAGCATCTATAGAAGGTCTAGACCTAAAGAAAATTGGTTATTTCGGCATTCAACCCCCAAAATTATAGTTTCCAGATGTGAGACTTTGAAGCCTATAGACCACAGAATGAAGAAATCAGAGGCTGAGATGTTTGTTCCTGGTGTGTTCTCATTACATTGTCAAGATTCCATTAGAATTTTTTTCTCCCAAGTGACAAACAGTCATGAGAAAATGGGTGATGTAGTAAATTTCAGGACCAAAAATGCACTGTCATTTACAAGATATCAAAAAAGGAAACTGCCAGATCAGTGTAAAATACAGAGTGTTTTATTCAAGGTCAGTAGGTAGAGTTTATATTAAAAAATATATGGCCATACCATACAACTTGAGTTTACAAAAAATATGTAGTCCTAGGCAACCATGACCTAGAATTCCCAGCTAAGGATGAAGGCTAAAGTAGCCAAAAAAAATTCTATGGAGGCCTATCCATATCTGCCTCTTAGAAGTCCATAGGTATATTGCTTAACATACTGGCATAATGTAAATGGTACTCAACAAACACACTAGGTTACTAAAAGAAAATTAAAAATGTAATGCCCATTTTGGGCTTTAGTTACTAGGTCCACATAAGTTGTTGGCCTCTAGGTCTTCATATTTCATTGTTGTAGAGCTAGTATCAAAGTAGATAGCCACATGTTTGTCTTTAGTGGGGCCTTCCAACAACTTTGAGATATGAGCAACTAGGGTGTATCCATAGAATGATGTATGGAAAAGGAGGTAGAGTCTACAGAGGTGTTTCTTAGGTTGAGAGTGGGAGATAACTCAACCTCTAGAGGGAGGTTGAAGTGAACCAATGTGCACCCAACCATCATTTATAGAATCCATATTTCAGGCCATTTCCAACTAGTTCCCTCTAAAAATGGTCATGGGGTCCTGAGGTTCATCCTCCCATTCTCTCTATGCCAGGAAACACTATGTAATATTTCCAGAAATTCTAGCAAAAAATAAACTGATAATCCTGCAGAAGGACATAAAACTGAGTTACCAATATTTAAACCTCACTCATAGCCAAATCCCACTTGCAATTCTGATGGAATTCTCACATTGATTTTGGCATTAAATGGTATTATCCTAACCTCAAATCTATTAACCAGAAACAATTGTAATCATTATATAGTTGAACCCTTATGCCTCTCACCAAGGCTTGCTTTAGTGTCACATAGGACAAACATTCACCCTTGGATGAATCAACTAATCCCACATGTAGGATCCATTTCCACCAAAATATAGTTCTTTAGAGAATGAATCAAATAGACGTGCATAAGATTAGAAGGTGAGGTTGTTTAAGTCCTGTCCTCCACGTTTCCCTCATGATATGATAATTATTATGGGAAGGGTTTCCTGTCTTAACGATTTGCTACTTCATGTGAGTGGGCACATGGAGCTTAAGTCTCTTAACCCCTCCTTTACACAAAAAATAATTCCTTATATTTGAACCCTTTAATCAGCCTTTTAGTTTGCTTTAGCATTTAGACTTTAACTTATTTTGGCAAGCTTTAGGTTTGTAATTAGGGGGAGTTTGAAGGAGGGTTTCGATAACCACTGTTGAGTTGTTGCTCATTGTCACCTTTCAAACACCTTTGTCTTTTAGTACATTGGCCTTTTAGTTTGCTTCAACATTTAGACTTTAACATATTCTGGCAAGGTTTAGGTTTGTAAGTAGGGGGGTTTGAAGGAGGGATTAGATAACCACCATTGAGTTATTGATCACTGTCACTTTGCATAACCTATTTTTTAGTACATCAAGTCCTTGATGGAATTTAAGAGCTTATGCTTCATTGGAATATGCTGACAATAATTGCAGTTGTGCTTAGATTCATGTCCATATCTCAACAGTTAGAGAAAATCTCTAACATTTATGATTTTACCTGCTATCTAATAGAGATATCCATATGTCTTGTAGCACATTGCTCAATAATTCAATCTATATATATATATATATATATATATATATATATATATATATATATATTTGTTTGTTGGAGTTGAATTCAAAGGGAAAATGTGGAGACAAGTAGTTAGAAGACTATCTATTGCCTGCTTTTCTAGGTTGTTGCATTCATCAATTATTGGCTAAGTCTCTTTTTGGAGCTAATTTTAGGAGTAATTTGTAGAGTATATGGTCTTGTTTATTAGAGATTTTGTATAATGGAGAATATATTTCATGCAAAGAGGGGTAGGAAAATATTAGGATTTGAATTGAAAATGCAAATTTGAAGATAGAGTGGCATAGAAGACTATTTATTTCCCACCTTTCTACGTTGGTGCATTAAAAAATTATGTGCCACAATTTGGGGGAGATTTCAACTCTTTTGTATTTGTTAGATAAGGGAAAAACTCTATTGGAATAGGGAACTGTTATAGACATTTTTGGGCACTGCAATCCCAATCATAAATGTCCATAAACCAAGGGATCTTAAGTCCCTAAAAGTGTCGTTCCAACCCCTAAAAGAACAAGGTCAGCTGATTACATCATCTCCCAGAAGTTCTCCATGAAAAACTACTCAGAACTGGTCAAAACTGGACCATCTCACTTGCTCCATGGTCAAAGTGTGCTGCATCGCACCTAAATGCACACGGGAGGTTCGATGCATACTGAAAGCCCTTCTATGGGGTACGATGGGCGAGAGTGGACAAATGGTAGGGTCAATTTGTGAGGTGGAAGATCATGGTATCTTCCAGAAACTTCTCTTGTGACACTTGACCCTCTGCACTCGCCCAGGGATGAGTAAGAGATCATCAATGTCCAAGTGGAATCAAGAACTATCAGAGAGAGGACACTAATCAAATCTCAAAAGCTGACTCACCCCCCTTGCAAACATCTATATATCGATCCCTCATCCCAGAGATCCAGAGGCTGGAATTTTGTATCTTGTAAGGAAGTGCTGTTGGTTTCTTGGTGTAACATCATAGTGTTGGGTGATCTAAGCTGTTCATGAGGTGAAGAAGGGCTTTCTTGCTGAGAGGATGATGTTGGGTTAGAACAATTGGTTGTAATCCTCTTTGCTATTCTTGATTATTAATAAAGCTATTCAAGTTTTCCTCCACATTCTTGTATGATTGATGATATATGCATTTGTGTGGTCAATATATATCTGGTCCTATATTGTTTATGATAGTAGATATCTGTTCTTGTATAGTGTTATGCTGCTTTGATTCCATAGGTGCTCTTTGAAGCTGGGTAGATGAGGAAGCGAGTGGCAAAGACCTATCAGAAGGGAGAGGAATCAAGCAAGGAACCAAGCGCAAGACAGAGGTTGGTCTCCTTTTTTCCCCTCTTATCTACTTCTCATAAAGGAAAACAAAAGTGGTTTTAGTTTGTTTGTTTCTAAGGTAGCTACCAGCCTTAGTGGGATTATCAGCTCTGTATAGACACTAGATTTCCCGATAACAAAATGGTGACTCAGATGGGGAGCGAATAGATTGCTTGTTTGTCTATATTTGTTTGCTTTATAAACTTATAGACGGAGCTTGAAGTCAAGCCAGCTAGCCTTCGAACTGCATTTGCTATGCAAATGCAAAGTAGATCAATGTTGCTTCAGTCTATCTCTAGGTTTTGTTTATGAACTGAACATTCGATTTACAAACTCTCTAATTGCCCTTGTGGTGGCTCTAGTAACCGCTTTAGATCTACCCCTGTGATTTATTTACTGATTACCACTTGCTCGGCCTAAATCCCTGAACTGTGCTGCAAACTATGATCAAGAACTGGATCAAAAGTCTCGCACTGTACCATCGCACCCTCTCTTCAAGGATATCAGTATCCATTGCACTTCCCATGTGCTGTAGGTGGGATGCATACTGGAATCCCTGTGTAACAGGTGCGCTGATCAGAAAGGGCTAATTTTTCCTCCAGACTTTGATTTTTTCACTCTTTTCAGCTCTATTCAGGAGTTTTGCTGTCTGTAGCTAGTATACCTCTGTTGGAAACCCCCTTCCTTGCCATTATTCCACCTCCATTGTGCAAAGAATTGTAAATGTTTTTATGTATTGTGAGCCATTTTTAGTTCTCTTTTACAAAGAAGTAGCGTAATTGAACTATCGTTTCTTGATATGGAAGTGTCGCAAGTGTCGTTTTCAGTCATAGAAGAGAATCCGGTTGTTCTTGATAGTCGATTACACTGTTACTCTTGTATTTCATTTGAATTAGTAGTTTTTCAAGTGTCGAAAGAAAGTTTTCAATTCCAAATCACAAAGTGACGTCATTATCTTCATTTTGTCTTGAAAAGAAGCTTGTTAGAAATGTCACTTTGAAAAATAATTCAGATTTGTGCTTAGCTTTCTTTTTATCATTCAGACATTAAGAAGGCTGAAAACAAATACATGCGTGTGCATTTGCATTTAGACTGTTTGTGGGTTTGATTTAGGACAGTGCATATAGTGTGTGCTCTCTGCTCTATGTTGAAAGAATATCGTCTCTCTTTCCTTAGTAGCTAGGATTTTCATTGCAAAAAGAAGATTAAACGATTGTTTATCATCTTAGATTGCATTTTAGGAATTGTATATCTACATCATGCAGTGAACTTGAAAGGAAAATTTCTTAAGCAAGATCAACTGTAAAGTAAATTTAATGAATCTAAAAACGCTTTGGAACCTAACGCACAACATTTAGAAGTCTAGGCTACAGACGTATTCCGACGTCGTAAAGCCTGGTAACTGTGGTTTTCATTGCTGGTTGGGTGATTCCTCCACTTTGAGACGATAAGTGTCAGTACGAACTTGTGCTCCCACGTACCGTCGAGTATATATTGGGAGACCACAATAGGCTTTATCCTTTATCCATAGGAAGCTGTGTCTGTCGCCCTATCGATCGCAATGCACTGAACACAACATTCGGGAAGATTGACTGTCGTACCGTAAAAAAGTATTCTGCAGTTTTGTGATTAGTTTGGTAATCCCTCTGTCTAGATTTCTAGAGTAGTCTCTTTCGTTCCTTTTCAGACTCCTTAAAAGAAAAGGTCCATCTGAGAACTTGTCACTTCAAGCTCATTAAAAATCGAAGGTGACTAGAGTCATCTTTTCTTTTTTCTCGACTCTTAAAAATTGAAAAAACAAGTTGTGTCAAAGTGTGTAAAATTTATTTTAATCAGAATAAAAATCACCTTTCCTACGTTGGTCTTAGGTTGAGAGAAATGGAGTCCACCAACCAAGGATTTCCACTTGGAGGAAATCCTAGTCCTTTCTCCTCTTGGGGAGATGTTGGTGCACCCCATATGGCCACATTGTCGCTTCCAAGATTGATAATTGGCTTGCCCATATGGCTCGTCTCGACCTCTGTCATTTAGAACACCGTGATTCCTGAACAATCAAGTCAGCAACTAAATGATACTAGGGTTACCCCCCAACCTTCTACTTCGTCCTATTCTCTCTCTCCTCCTTCCCCTTCACTTGATGAAGCTGGTAAAGCCAAAAATCAAGTAACTGAGAAGAAGAAGGAGGAAAAGAAGAAAGAGAAGAAGAAGAAGGAGCCAAAGGCGAAAAGGGGCAACCAGGTGTCTTTTAGCGAAAATCCACACACTGCACCGTCCAGGCCTAAATCGCCATGTGTCATTTGCAAAGGAGACCACTATCATCGAGATTGTCCTTGCATCCCTCGAATCCTAAGGGATTGGTTTCCCCATTTGCACAATCTGGTGTCATCAACCTCTGATGATCATGTTGAGAATACACCGTAAACTAGTGAAAGTGAAGCCCCTGGAAAAAAAGGAAAATGTAAATTTCCTTGTAAATTTTGTGAAGGCGATCACGCCGTCCACCGTTGTCCCTTCTTAGACGAGGCTAAAAGAGTTTTGGATGACCATCCGGTTTCACCATTACGGCTTCCTTCTGGATATAAGAAACTCTTTCCGAGTCCGTCACTAGTTGAAAAATCCAGCTGACATGCCATTGTGATCGGCCGAAGCGTTTATCATTGAAGATGAACCCTCTGAATTGACACCAGACGAAAGTCAAAAGGTCGAGGCGGCAGTTGACCCGGTCTTGCCTTTAGAAGGTCCATCTTCAGATGATACAATCACCTGAGAGATCAAGAACGACACCGTTCAAATTCTTTTTGTAAGCACAAACTCCGATGAACATGGGGGCAGTCTACCCATTCCTTTACCACAGGAAGGAAGTTTGTCAAAGTCATATCCGGCCGTTCATTCGGTCCCACCTCCAAGCAACCTAGTTGTTTCCTTCGATTGGAATCTACTAGGCAGACCCCTTTTACCGGCCAGTGTACCATTTCGAATCATTGCTCAAATATATAGAATGGTCATGGCCGATACCATCATAGATGAAGGGGCTTCTATGAGTATCCTTTCCTCAACTACTTGGAAAGTGCTTGGTTCACCATCGCTTTTGCCTGAAATGAGAAATCTAACAGGCTTTGACAAAGGAACCAGTCGACCGTTAGGGATCCTTCCCAATGTGCTGATAATATTGAGAAGGAAAACCATTCACATGAATGTAATGGTAGTCCAAGGACCCCTGGATTATAATCTACTCCTTGGACACAGCTATATTTATTGCATGGGAGCCATTGTCTCCTCACTCTTTAGAGTAATGTGTTTTTTGCATGAAGGAAGAGTGGTCAAGCTCGTAGACCAGCTTTCATTCCCCGGTTCACACATAGCAGATAGTCAAATACCATCCCTGAATGGTCTTTTTACGCAAGGAATGTCTCATCAATCCCCAGTCCATCCACCTGATGAGTGCGAGTGATTCAGAGGACATGACTAAAACCTAGGGGCATGCACCCTGGTCTGTTTCGACAGGAAAACCTTGGGTATAGGGTAGGTTTCCACGAAGGATATATGACTGGTTTATGAGATTAGACTGGAATAAGATTCCTTCACCAAAGTTATGTGAGTGGAGCCAGTTGCACCACTCACCTTTGTTTATTTCGGTAGACATCGCCGAGGAAGTGTTTTGTCTGCAATACGAATAGAACAATCTTTGGTAACTTGGAAATTTTTCGCTATACCCGGGGGCATGAAAACCTTTTGGCGTGCAAGCAAAGAGAGACCATTTATTTTTTAAATTTGTAGGTCCTCTAACCCTTTAAACTCGTAGGATTGGTCGTTTCCTAACTTGCATAAAGAAAGGATGCAGGGAAAAGCTTTGAAAAAATGCCATTTTAAATGAGACATCCTTATTATACGACTGGATCGAGCAGTTTTAACGCAGAATTCAAGCTCGTTAAAAAATAAACATAAGCAATGAGCAAACGTTCCCCCAGAGTTTAAGCTCATTAAAAAATGAACCAATTTCTGGTAAATAACCATCGCGAATGCATTATCATCAGCCTTGGAAACCTTGGTCGTGTTCTCATCATCACCCCCACTCTGTATTGGCCGATCATTCACCTCGATTTGATTGTTTACCCTTTTTGAGGAACAGTTGCGAAGAGTGATCCTGTTAGCCATCCTTGTGACACTACCATGATTGGAAAATTCCAAACCTTACCTGGAATTAGCTGCTACCCAAATTTATCACTTGTTCCTCGAAAAACGAGTCTCCTTTAAGCTCTTTTCATCTGACACGTAAAATATGAAAAGATTGTTGAGCAATTGGCCTCTCTAGCTCGTTAAAGTGACCAGAAGTTCCATCCCTCCTTTAGATTTTAATCTTTTTGGACCTGAGGGATTATTACACAAAAAGATCGAGCGCTTGTTTTGTTCGACTTGTTAAAATTACCAAAAATCCATCCCTTTTGTATTATTTTATACTTTTTTGGACTTAAGGGATTATAAGACGAAAAAGGATTATTGGAGTTTTCTTTACATCCCTTTTTAAGACTCTCTAAAATTGAAAGGACCAAGTTATCTTTGTCATTAAACTCGTTAAAATCGAATAGCGACAAACTTGTCCATGCAGACAAGAACGAGTTTCACTATCGCTAGGCTCGTTAAAAGATAGCGATGGGTTTGCCCGAAGGGAAAATTATAGAACAAGCATATGTTATCCTCCTCAAGCTTGACAAAAATAAAGAGGTACCGGTCAGCAATGACTGGGGAAAAATTGGGAAGAAAACTTGAAGAAACTTTATTGGTAGCAAGTCACTCTTGAACATGACACTTTCACTCTTCATTCGAGTCAGGTTGGGTTGCTCCGTTCACTGGTCATATCACCATTGGTCCATCACACCATCCATATTTTGGGTTAATGCTACCAATCCATCATGTCAGTGTCGCCGATATGTTCAAGAGAAGTCACTCAGAGAATTCACCTGTGTCTCATCCACTGCAATACATTTACGCTCCATTCTTTCATGATCGCCACCCTGAACCTTATATCATCAGATCGTTTTCACCTCCATTAAAATCATTTGCTCTATTCCGTGTCATTGATGTGGGATTCACTAAGGCCCTCCTATGACGGATTGCTTCTTGTCGACATGAGCTCATTATTCAGGAAGTCAATCTAGGAACAACCTTTTCAGTACTTTGAAGCTTGCATGCCTCAATGGCAAGTTTCTCACTTTCGGCGATAGGTTTACATCAATGGCATTTGACCGAAAGATTTTGTGTGGTGTTCAATGCCAAGTCCCTTATTCACACCACGTGAATTGTACTGTAGTACCTTGAGGGTCATCATCATTATTGGTGATTCCTCTCGTGCCTATTAACAACTTACATCATTGGCCGGTAATCTTGCGATGTCCTTCCATGTTCGACTCCAGAACATCTCTCACATGGATCGACTTGTACTTTGAGTGAAGATTGAATGAGATTGAAGACCCCAGATCTAGTTTCATCCATCTGGGCTACGATATATATTCAGGAAAATAAAGACATCAAATGTACATCATTGCTGCACAAATAATCATTCAATCCAAGGGATGATGGCTCTACCAAAATCATCAGTCTGCACTTAGACGATTGTCTGTCTTATGTACATGAAAATGAATTTATAAAGTTGAGCATGGGAATGCCCGCCTCAGCTAGATCATGAAAATATTATGAAGATAATGTGTTGTATTGTATCTTATTACAGGTCGTACTTCCAGCTCGAAAAAACTTCAGATCCTCATGATAAATCATTTCACCCAACATCAAAAGATTAATGACCTCATGCATTAGGGGGAAACTGTTATAGACATTTTTTGGCACTGCAATCCTGTTAAACACACATGGACAACAAGAGAGATATGAAAGATAAAACATGCAATACATTTTTATTAACATGAGATATACATTTATAGTACAATATGTGACTCTTGAGTTTTAGATCCCAAGGTCTCTTAGACTGCTTTGGTCTATTCGGCTTCCACACTAACCCATTTAGGATTAGGTGTCCAACATTCCCCCCCTTAATCCAAAGGGTTATGTATGAGTCCAAGAAGAGAGTTGTAATACAAAATGTGCAAAAAATGCATGGCAGCACTAGGCTGAATGTGCTCTATGAAATGTTGGTATAAAGGGCAGTGGTTTAAGGATGACCACCAACACTGGAACGCTTAGTGCAGTTCCTGGAACTCTTCCAAAACTGGCAAGAAACTGAAGTTTTCTGCTAGAGGAAGTGATCCTATTGTTTTAAAGAGGGAAACCTTCAACCATAAAAGGGAGGTCTCGCCCCGCATAAAAGGTAAAACTTCAACCTGAAAAGGGAAATCTCAACCTGTGATGGTTTAAGGATGACCAACAACTCTGGAATGCTTAATGCAATTCCTGGAACTCTTCCAAAGCTGGCAAGAAGCTGGAGTCTTTTGCTAGAGGAAGTGTTCTCAATTTTGTTCATGGAATTCTTCCAAAACTGGCAAGAAGCTGGAGTCTTCTGCTAGAGGAAGTGTCCCAGATTGCCAACTGAAGGCATGTTCAGGCATCTTTGTCTCTAGCTACAACTCTGAAACTGGTGTGGCAGGTTGTGGCTCAGGCTCGCTTGATGTGACTTTGAATCTTGTAGATGACCATCATTTCCCCCCCTGTCAGATACAAGGTGAGATGATGGAGAAAACTCAGCTGCAAGACTGTTCAATACTCTGGAACAAGTTCTAACATGTGTTGGGAATATCTTCTTGGTTGTTGATGCCCACTGCCGAGAAGCGATCCATCCTAGATGAATCTTTGTTCTTGCAAGACGTTTGTTTCTGAAGCATCTGTTTGAAGAATGACTAGTTTTATGACAGTGCTTACATGGATGAAGATCAAAACAGTGATCTTTCATATGGCCAACTCGGTCACAGTGTTGGCATTTCATGATCTGTTGTTGTGGAAGAGGGGCAGAATCTGGAACAGCTGAAGGTGAACTGTCATGAGGAGCAGGTGAACTGTCATGAATGAATCCAGCACTCTGAAACTGAATGGGCTTGGCATAGTCTGGAATATGAAAGGACAAGTCCTTGTCATATCCAAGACCAGTTCTGTGCTTGTTGTGGACAAGCTGTTCCCAAGGTCTGATGATGGGCTTAGGAAGTGCAAACTGAGTTTCTGCATCTGCATATACAACTGCTACTTTATTTGAATGAACAGTAACATTATTGACTTGCTGTTTATGGGAGTCTATTTCAATCTTCTTAATAGAAACAGGTTCAGAATGATGACTCCACTTGTGTAATTCTTCCTGTTGTAGCTTTGTCTCAAGCTGCAAAAACTCTATATTTTCTTGTGCATTTTGTATACATTTTTGAATGTCAGCAATAATGTCTTTATTGATTATGATTGCGTTGTCAGCAGTGGATACGATTAGAGTTCTCAATAACTCTAATATTCTTTCAAGCTTAGCCATTTTTCTACACCTTAAAAAACCTCCAAAATCCCACAGAAAAAATATCAGCTACTAAATATCTTCAAGTTACATAAGAAAGCCCTGTAGCTTAACGGGAAAAAACCAACCAGAGATATCTTGAAACTATGAAAATTATACAAATATCACCGAGTCCTTCTATATTTAGCCAACAGTTACCCAAATCCTCTAAATTTTGAAGAAATCCCTCGACTGCTGCAAAACTATCAGCTGCTAAATATCTTCAAGCTACACAAAGAAAATCCTGCATATTAAAGAAAAACGCAGGGCAAGCGCTGGTGGCTTAATGAGCAAACTATTGCAACTGTGGCACTTTTCATTACATCCACAACAAATATTTTAGTTCCAAAATATGGTGGCAAGATTATTGATATTGTCAGCAGAGATTTGAGAACGGAAGAAGAGAAAGCAGATGCTTTTAATACCATCAAAAACACTCTTGTGGAAATTCTTCTTATAATCTTAATTGGTTCATTTGCTACTGCACTGCGTGGATGGTGGTTTGCATCATCAAGTGAGCGTGTTGTTGCTCGATTGAGAAAAGATTTATTTCGACATCTTATTAACCAAGAGATCGCATTCTTTGATGTCACACGAACTAGGGAACTTCTTAGTCGTCTTTCAGAAGATACAAATTATTAAAAATGCAGCAACGACGAATCTCTCAGAGGCTCTCCGCAATCTCACAACTGCATTGATAGGCCTTGGCTTTATGTTTCAAAAATATAACTGAACCATCCATTAAACTGCTGCAACAACGATATACTATGATTGTGCCATATCAGAGAGCGAGTAACTTGTCAAAAAACAAGTGTCGTAAAACTGACTATCAAACCAAGAGTAATGAGGGCTATCATGAAGCAATATTCTCCTGGCTTGACCAGATTCAAGGCTTTCGGAATAAATAAAGCAAATTTTAAGCTCCAGCCACGGGATTATTGAACATGATTAACCAAATATTAAAAGCCTTGTAAATGCCTGGGATAGCCAGCAGTGATGATGCACATTGATCGTGGATTGAAGGCCTTTCGGATGGTTATAAAGAATTCGATACCTGATTCACCTTCAAAATTCCTTGAAGCACCATGCTGAGAAGTATCCACTAGGACGAGGTCTATATGTGTTGTTGCTGCTTTTCTTTATAGTTCCAGATCACAGATCCATGGTATATAGTTAGACCAATGTGGAGAAGTGAGGCTTGAGAGCCATCTCTATATGATGCTGCGTAATTCTTCAATTTGTTGCCAAACGTGTCATTCAACAAACTGCAACTAATCTACCATCTGGCATCAGTTTGGTGGCGCTGCGCAGCGGTTCATGAATTCACCTCTAAGCAGTCCCTCCGAATCTCGCCACAGTGCAAGGTGCGTGAAGCCAAGAGATTCCCGAGATTTATCATGGAATCGGCGAAGCTGGAAAAGAATGCCTTTACACGCCCGTTCTATGCTTTGACATGAACAGCGCTCTGGTACTTATCAACTCTTGTATGGAGCGAGCACAGATGCCGAACCACCGCAGGGAACACATTTACATGAAGGAATCAGAAACCTTGGTCTTCGCTTGGCATGGTTGAACAGAGGAATCGTTTTGATACCAACAGCGCTCGGAACACTACACCATCAACCTCAAAATCTAAGATGTTTTCTACGGCTGCTGATGGTCAGACAAGTGTTGAAATCAATGTTTTGCAAGGTGAACGAGAATTTTTCAAGGACAACAAGTCGCTTGGGAGTTTTCGGTTGGATGGAATTCCTCCTGCTCCACGAGGTGTCACTCAAATAGAGGTGAAGTTTGATATTGATGCAAACTGTATTCTTTCAGTCGCTGCTGTGGACAAAGGCACTCAAAAGACACAGGATATAACAATTACCGGTGCTAGCACCTTGCCAACTGATGAGGTTGAAAAAAATGGTGAAAGAGGCTGAGAGATTTTCTAAAGAAGACAAAGAGAAGAGAGAAGCTATTGATACAAAGAATCAAGCTGATTCTGTCGTCTATCAGACTGAGAAGTAGTCGAAGGAACTCGCTAGATCTTCAACCACGAAACAACAAATCTTGTGCACATTGTACACAGCACTAAGAAAGGTTTGCACCACATCGATTCTATCAAATAACTGAATGGCCCCGTCTCCACATAACAAACGTTCTTCTATACTGTCTCCAGAAGGTCTGGTTCAGGAATCAAACGCCCTCCGAGGAAAAATTACAGAAGGTTTATTACTCACTGGTTTATGTAGCATGCGAATTATATACCATTCAGGTGCAACGCATATACCAAAGCATTCAATAAAACTGTTGATATTCCACAGCGTATAACATTTCAATAAGCACACAGCAGTTCATATTCCATTCAACGTTCAATAAACCATTCAATGAACCAAACGATGATTCCACTAGACAACGTTACGCATACCATTCAATATCGAACCATAACGCATTCAACAGGAGCAGTTCAGGCATTCAAACCAGGCAGTCAGAGAGCGCAGAGATACCATGTCAGAGGAATATCAGATAGAGAGCGTAGGGATGGCAGATAGAGGTCAGGTAACATTTATCTAACAAACCAGGACGTTTCGGAGTGCTCAAGTAAAGTTCAACTAATACAGAATTTCATAATGGAAACGCTGGACGTGCAGGAGTGCTCAGGTAACGTTTAATCATATATAGGCTGAGGAGGCGGTATAGGTCGGGCGTTAACCAAACAGCTCAAGTCATAAAAATTTTGACATTTCACACTCAATCATGCCATTCTCGTAGCAATGCACGCAGTTTGATGCGCTCAGCTTCAATGTTTTAGGTTGTTAGGGGCGTTAGGTAGTCAGGAAAGTTAAACCCTGAGGAAGAAAACAAGCCACACATCATGGCTCTGATACCATGTTAAACACACATGGACAGCAAGAGAGGTATGAAAGATAAAACATGCAATACATTTTTATTAACATGAGATATACATTTATAGTACAATATGTGACTCTTGAGTTTCAGATCCCAAGGTCTCTTGGACTGCTTTGGTCTATTCGGCTTCCACACTAACCCATTTAGGATTAGGTGTCCAACAAATCCCAATCATAAATGTCCATAAACCAAGGGCTCTTAAGTCCCTAAAAGTTTTTTTCCAACCCCTAAAAGAACAAGGTCAACTGATTACATCATCTGCCAAAAGTTCTCCATGAAAAACTACTCAGAACTAGTCAAAACTGGACCATATCACCTTCTCCATTGTCAAAGTGCACTACATCCCACCTAAATGCACACGGGTGGTGTGATGCATACTAAAAATCCCTTCTATGGGGTGTGATGGGCGAGATTGGACAAATGGCAGGGTCAATTTGCGAGGTGGAAGATCATGGAATCTTCCAAAAAATTCTCCTGTGACAATTTCCCCTCTGCATTCGCCTAAGTATGAGTAAGAGATAATCAATATCCAAATGGAATCAAGAACTATCAAAGAGAGGACACTAATCAAATCTCAAAAGCTGACTCACCCCCTTGCAAACATCTATATATGGATCCCTCATCCCATAGATCCAAAGGTTGGAATTTTGTATCTTGTAAGGAAGTGTTGCTAGTTTCTTGGTGTAACATCATAGTGTTGGGTGATTTAAGCTTTTCATGAGGTGAAGAAGGGCTTTCTTGCTGAGAGGATGATGCTGGGTCAGAACAATTGGTTGTAATCCTCTTTGCTATTCTTGATTATTAATAAAGCTATTCAAGTTTTCCTCCACATTCTTGTATGTTTGATGATATATGCATTTGTGTGGTCAATATATATCTGGTCCTATATTGTTTATGATAGTAGATCTCTGTTCTTGTATAATGTTCTGTTGCTTTGATTCCACAGGTGCTCTTTGAAGTTGGGTAGACAAGGAAACGAGTGGCAAAGATCTATCAGAAGGGAGAGGAATCAAGCAAGGAACCAAGTGCAAGACAGAGGTTGGTCTCCTTTTTTCCCTTCTTATCTACTTCTCATAAATGAAAACGAAAGTGGTTTTAGTTTGTTTGTTTCTAAGGTAGCTACCAGCCTTAGTGGGACTAACAGCTCTGCATAGACACTAGATTTCCCGATAACAAGAACCAATTTGGAATAGTGTGCTTCAACCTTCAAATGTTAGGGTAGTACCTAGCAAGTAAATCCTCGCTGGATCCAAGTGGAACATATGAATTTGGACTGCAGTGAAAGACAGTAAAGGTGAGGTTGTGTAGCTCCTCACAAGATCATCCTTGCATATTTTTAGGTATCATGTCATGGGAAGAAACTCATACTTGTAGGCCACCAATCTAAGGAAAACTAAGTTTTTAATCTCAACCACATAGTGGATTTTCAAATAAAACTATTATGGGTATGGAAAAATCATTTAAAACTTTGTTTTTCTTTTGCGTCTTTTGTGTTTGTATGTCCATGGATGTGAATGCACTTTCTAGGCTATTTATCCAAAAGGTCAGTTGAAAATATGAAACTACAACTTGTTTTCACCCATGGAGTAAGAGCCTCTACATCTTATCATAAGTTCTTTGCTTTTTAGGTATATTTTTTTCCACATCTTGATTGCATTGCTGACTGTGATTCAATCATCTAACCAAATTTCCTGCAGAAAGCTTTTAAGCTTTTTGGCCAAGATCAACTATAGATTGGGGAGAGGATATATGTGACCCTCTCACTCACCATTACATTTCTATCCTCTGTGTCTCTGTCTTTGCTCGGCTCATCGCATTGTGGCACCAATTCAATTCTTATTGTGATCATCCATCCATATTTTTGTCAAGGACAACGAGCAGAACACAGCTGGACGTGGAGAACAGAATCGATTGCTCACACACTCACAATACGCATTTCACACCACATTCGCGCATTTAAATGTAAAACTTCCTTTCTGGACGTGCAGAAGAGAAGTGCCTTTACACTACATCAACCAATTGCTCACACACAGACAGACAGCTTTAAAATATGCATATTTCAAACCAAACGTTTTCTGAATTCGCCCTTTCTCCTGTTTCTTGCAAATCCATGTGAACATGCCTCTTCTCTTCACGATTGTTCAGAAATTTCGATGGCCCTTCTCTTCAGGAACGATTTCATTTTGAGAAATTTCGATGGCCCTTCTCTTCAGGAACGATTTAATTTTGAGAAATTTCGGCCTGCTCTCAATTTCCACATCCATATGAAGATGGGTCTTCACGATTTGGAGAAATTTGGGCCTTCATGGTTTTCAATTTCAATATTTTAGCATAACAACATAGGAAAACAAAAATAATTTGATATCAAAATATGTCAAGATTTTTCTCCTTTGCAACATAATCGGAGTCTGATGGCAGACTTGGATATCACCTGGAATTCCTCACCAATCCAATCCATTAGTTTTGTGCTGCAAGTATAATATACTGCACTCAAAATCACCATTGATTATTCAGGGGAGGCAAGCACCAGACCCATGTCGCCTTCAAAATCCTGACAATGTACCACTGAAACTGAAACTGAAACCCAAACCTTGTCTCTCATTGTCCAAAGAGAAAAAGGCATGCACTGAAAATTGTCTGATTGTTCAGGGAGGGAAAAATGCACTAAAAATTGTCTCATTGTTAAGAGGGAAAAAGACACGCACTGAAAATTTTCACATGAAGCCTCGGTTGTGTCAAAATGACAATATTCATGGATACTCATTTCTTTGTTTGAAGCTACTCATTGTATCTTCATATAGCAAACACCTCGTTCATGAATTTTGGGGCATAGTTCTTATGATTTTTCCATGATGGTGGTCATGTCAAATTGCTCTGTTTTGGAGTTTCTCATTGTATCTTCGGCTAGCAAACCCCTCCTCCTCATGAATTTCAGGGCATAGCACTAGAGCAAGGTTACTTATGATTTTTCCATGATGATGGTCAAGTCAAATGGGTCCACCTTGGCATAGTTTCATTGTTGTGTACCCTTTTTCTATGTAGTTGGTGAAGATTGATTCGCGACATCACAACTCATTTTTTGGGCATTTATTTCACTTATGCACCCAATGTTCTATGAATAATAGAGTCTAAATACATTGCATACACTATTTTTTGTGCTTCTTTCACTTATGCTCTCAATGTTCCATGAATAATAGAGTCTAAATACATTACATACATCATTTTCTTTTGTTCTTCTTTCACTTATGATCTCAATGTTCCACAAATAATACATTCTAAATACATTGCATACATCATTTTTTTGGTACTTATTTCACTTATGCTCGTCATAGGCATGCATGGACCATGAAGAGCTTTTATTGTTTCTCCAATTCTGAGGGCATGTGACATGGGCATAGTGGGTTATGCCTTTAATAAAATCATAACACATTGTTACCAACATTGCGCATGGGTGTTGTATGTTTGTTCCAAATTTGTCAGTGTATTTCACATGTGTGTTGGGTGTTTATCCTAGTGTTGTAGCTGGCCTTGCATGTGTATTATTTCAAGTTCCTAAACTCAAGGATGATGCTTTTCACGGGGATTTGATTTGAAACAATATGAAGACTCAAAACATTATGTTGCAGATTTAATTTGTTGACGAGGAGTGATGGAAGTAGAAATACCTTGAACTTTGTTGGAGTGTGAAGGCTTCTTGTAATGAAACCATATTAACTCTTCTATAATGTAATATAATGGGTGACCTAATTGTGTGGGCTACTACATGGGTTTGACTTGTTACATCGGGTTAGAAATGGTGTATAAAAGGAATGCAGATGTGTTGTATTTGACGAGATGCCTCTTTGTGGGTTATTCTATTGTTTATACCTGCTACAGGGGAATTGTTGCAATGAAATGCCTCATGCTTTCTCCCCAACTATGTTCTTTGAGTTCACATTTCCTTTTATTGGTTAATTTATGCCTAATGATTTGTTACATGCGTATTCCATTGGCATATCTAAGCTATGCTTTTCTAACAAATAAACTCATCAAATTTGACACCATATATCAAAGGAAATAACTTGATGTGAGATGGAGTTTTCGTCTTTGCATGCAGTGGACATCCATAATAGGGGTTCGGGCATAAGATGGTTCACCGCAAATAAACTTATTAGAGAAGGGAGAAGTTTAAATTCATCAACAACTTGAGAGAAAAATCTCTTGTACTTTTATCCATACAAGTCTCCAAGTTAGAGCTCGCCTTGTTTGGCTTGGTTTCATAGTTGCATGCCCTTTCCCTTCAATGTTTATGGTTGCGGTATGACAAAAACTGATAAAAACACAAAAGTGGGGAGAGGAGGCCCAATGTTCAAAGAACTTTTATGTTACATTTGTCGAATTGTATCATATTCTGGGTCTAAGCCTTAAGGATAGAACAAGAAGAACATTACTAATGGAAGGAGATAATTCTAATGCTATTAGTGAGATAGAAAGTTGTATGCCTGGTAATGAAAATCTAGGAGAGCCATGGACTTGGTTTGATGTAGAAGTACAAGTTCAGGTGTACTTAGATTAGATGAACGAACCATGATCAATTATGATGTTAGCCAAAAATATATATCATTCCACATTCCTTTGAATCGAATGCCTTTTTTTATCTTTGCATACATCCATGGAGTTGTAGACAACTAAACTTGATTGATCCGAGATAAAAGGCAAGAATTTGGCAACAACTTGCTATGGAAGATTTAATGAATTTTCTAGGCAACTATTGATGGAATGCCACCCTTGTGGATTTTCTGTATTTGTAATGGAGCACGCATTGCAATTGTAGGGATTTTGTGCACAAGTGCATGCAGGCATGTGGCAGCAGAATGGTCACTTGTTCTTTATTTGTGAATACTGCCATTACATTCGTTGGTGAGCCAAAGGGTTTTCTTTCTCATTTACGGAGAAATATTCTTTGCATGGTAAATTTTGACATTTAAGGTTGCAAAGCGCTGTTAAGTGCCATGTTTAACAAATTTACAAATTCTATTTGGCATTTATTTTCAGGTGTGATGATAGTTGCGAGCTTGATTTGTTTATCTTATAGTGTTGTGTTGCAATGGTTCCACCAAAACAATTTTCTCTCACAATTTTAGAAGGGTTTGGTTGGTCTCTTTATATTTCTCTTCATCTAGTATGACAAAATGAGTATGTATTCAAATTTCTTATGGTCTTATTATCTTAGGGAATAATATTTATATTTGTTATAGTTTTATCTCAGCATTAGGCTAGAATTTATAGTAGGAATTATTTGTTTCCTTCACTAGTTTTTTCATAACATTGTGCTGATACAAATTTGTATTCCTGAATAACATCTTGCTGATGAGTCCTACAAGGTGATTGAACACTAGGGTTTAACTTATTTGAAAATAATAATAATTATATAGATGGTTTACACTCTTATCTTCATTCATGTGCTCTTGGTGGATGGGTGAGAATGTATATGACTGATGTAGGTGGCAGAGATACAATGACATGTTGTTAGCTAGTGGTGGTTGTCAGGTGTTGCATGGTTGGCTGGATGGATGTGAATAATGTGATAAAATCTTTCTCCTATAGAATCACTCAGTTCGATGGGTAATAGTCTGCACAATGCACTTTCTTTTATATTTATCTCTCTCGCCGCATCTAGTTCTATGTAACTACTAAAATAAATCATGGTAGTTTTCCTTCTTTCCTCTATAACTACTTTGTGCTTAGTTACTCAACTGCTTAACTATCTGGTATGTTTGTTCACAATCCTAGTCTTCTCCTTGAGTAG
Source organism: Pinus tabuliformis (assembly GCA_031772625.1). Classification (NCBI taxonomy): domain Eukaryota; kingdom Viridiplantae; phylum Streptophyta; class Pinopsida; order Pinales; family Pinaceae; genus Pinus; species Pinus tabuliformis. Next base: position 1,532,521,426 of record CM062820.1, on the reverse strand, counting down.
TTTTTTTTTATTTTGTTGGCGAGGTCTGCTACTGGTCCTCTTGAACTTTTCCACTTATACAACTCTTACATGGACCATCCACATAGCTTTCGTTTGATTGTTACTTGAATCCGATGTGGGCAGGTTACAAGAAATGGGATTGGAAAAAGGGTGGGGAGACAATGCAGAGCATGTTTCGGATATGATTCATTTTTTATTCGAGATCCTTTAGGCACCTGAGCCATCAACTTTGGAAATTTTTCTAGGAGGGATTCTTATGGTTTTTAATGTTGTGATTCTTTCACCTCATGGTTATTTTGGGCAAGAAAATGTTTTAGGAATGATAGACAAGACACGGGTGGATATGTCAACAATTTTTTTTATAATTGCATTGTTCATTCCATGATATCCTCTCTTTAGTATTTGATTGTATTTTGAATGTTTATTTTGATTTTGGCTTGTCTTTTAAGTATGAAATTGAAAATACTTGGTATCATGTCCATTTAAAAAGCATACAAAGTTTCAATATGAGTTTAGTATTAGACAATTTTAATTGAAATCATTTTAGTTGTTCTGTTAAAATCATGACTATTAAAAAAGTTTACTTTCAGGTTGTTATCTAAGCAGCCACAGGTTGTCTATATACTTTACCAAGTTCATGATTTAGGTAATGAAATGTTGTTGTGAATAAAATGACAAGGATTATACATCACACTTAAGATTATTTTTTTTAACAAGTTATCTACAACCTCAGGTTTCTAGCATGTAACTTAGTTGGCATGTTTGTGCCTAAGTTTTCTCTAAAGGTTGAGTACTAAGTTACTGAGGTGTTTTTTCTATGGTGACGTTTGATTTGTTTTGTTTATATAGGTCATCTGGCCACTATTGCCCAATTGAAGAAAACTTGTTCGAGTTTCTTGCTTCATGGGGGAAAATGGCATTGACATTGTTAGTGTTGAGGTATATGTCATATAATTATTTTATAGTCTACTTTAGTTTATATTTAAGTATTCATCGTTTTTCATTTCTTATACTTTGCATTGTATCTTGTTTCATTTTTAGGAGAGGAACTCATTATTGATGGTAAGAAGCACAAATTGAAGAAAGAGGAGAACAATAACACTGGAGCGACAAATGAAAAAAGAGAGAGAAGAGAACCAGTCTAGTGATGTCCTTAGAGCCAATATCTTGCTAAGACACACATAGATATTGATGGTCAAGTCTTAGAGTTGGTGAATTCACTTGCAATGCCTTGGAAAGACAGTGATAATGTTTTGAATTGATAAAACATTATTTCATGTGTAAATTGTAGTCCAACCAATATTAAGTTGGAAACTCATAATGTAATAATTGAAATTTTATATAATAAATTTTATGTGGTTGAAATTATTTATATATGCACTTGATATTACTTAGTATTGTAATTAATATATGTAATTTTGTGTTTTCATGTTAGATGAAAATGCACATTGCATGACATTTTTTTAATTTAGTCACAAAATTATATTCATTAATTTATGTTGATTAATAATGAAAACAAAATCAATCTAAAACTACTGAATTAGTAGTTTATATTGATTAATGATGAACACAAATAAAATGAATATTTGACTAAATTAGTCATTTATAATGATTATTAATTAAATGAATAGAAACTACTAAATTAGTCGTTTATATAATGAAAATGAAACTCCCAAAAATAGATAAATGACTACTGCAAATGAGAAATTTGTGATTACAAATGCCGACTAAATTTTTCATATATACAACTATTAGTAGCTAATTTACAGTATCTTATAACATGATCTAAATTTAGTCATATTTCTTTGGTAATTAATTGTTTTCAAACGATGACTAAAATTTTCATATATATGACTATTAGTAGCTAATTTATAGTATCTTATAACACGACCAACATTTTGGTCATATTTTTTTGGTCATTAATTGGTTTTCTCAGGTAATCATATAGTAATATATTTTTTTGCATATTTGGTCATTAATTGCAGCAATTAATGACTAGATATACTACTAGATGATAAAATTCAGAAAACAAATTAATAACTAAGCTAAAAATGACTAAAAGTTGGTCGCATTATAAGATACTGTAAAATAGCTGTTATTGGTCATCAACTGAAAAATAGTCATTTATATGCAAATTTTAGTCATTTTTTTAGTAACTAATTAGCCATTTTGTACTAGTGAATATTCCTTCATCATCGTGAGAGTCAAACTTTCCAATAATCTTATCATTCATTTTGATGAAGCACTTTCTCCCAAACACCTTGAGGTGTTTAACTGACATAGGTCTTCCCTTCCACAACTCATAGGGAGTCTATTAGGTCTGAGTTGAGTCTTGTTTGACAAATACACTGTCGGATGTGCTACTTCTCCCCCGAAGATGTGAGACACATCTGCTTCATCCAAAATTTGTCTGGCCATTTCCTAAATTGTTCTGTTCTTCCTCTCCATCACTTCATTTTGTTGTGAAGTTCTAGCCACTGAGTACTACCTCCTAATGACATGCTATTCAAAGATTTCTTCAAAATCTCTTAAGGTGTAGTCTCCTCCTTTGTCTAATCTTAAGCATTTTATCTTTAAGTCTTTATCACTTTCTACATGAGCTTTAAAATTTCTTAAAATGCTTGAATTCTTCTGAATTTTCTTTTAAGAGCACAATCCAAGTGGCCCTGGTAAAATCATCAATGAAAAGTGTGAAATTCCTTTCTCCTTTTGGGGTTTTTTCTCTAGTTGGGCCGCAAATATTTGTGTGAATGAGCTCCAATGGTATAGATGTGGAGAACTATTTTGATTTGAAATGATTCATAGTCTACTTGCCAAACCGACATGACTTACATATTGAGTTATCGGGCCTTGATAGTCTTGGTAATCCTCTCATGGCTCCCATCTTATTAAATTTTATCAAATTGTCAAAATTCATATGCCCAAGCCTCTTGTTCCATAATCGTGCTTCATTCATTTTTCTTAAATAGCAGTTGACCCTGGAATCATCAAATACATAAACATTATTTTGGGTTTTGATTTCTTTCGCACCAGCTTTCCATTATTCATGTTGTGGATATCACAATATTCGGATGGAAAGGTTAAATTGTAGCCATTGTCACACATTTGGCTAACACTAAGAAGATTTTGGTTGAGGCCTTCCACATATAGCACATTTTGTGCTTCTTTTTTTTATCAAGACTGAGTATGCCTTTGCCCGTGATTCTTGCTAGAGCATTGTCCCCAAAGGTGACATTGTTTCCTCTGTTGTTTTCTTTTAGCGACAAAAAGTTTCTTTTATGCCCAATCATATGTTTGGAACAACCACTATCCACATACCATTTGTTTTCTTGATTATGAGCTGATAAAGCGAGTCCGCACTGCATGTTGTTTTTAGTCTTTTATTTCCATCTCCCCTTATCCTTTTGGACGACTTTCTAATATTTTGGGACATAGACAGGTATTCAAACCTACTTCTGCACTCAATTTCTTTGTGCCCAAAGTTATTGCATTTTAAGAATTCTACTTCGCTTAGCACGGGAGAGAAAACATTTCGATCTCTGAGAGAAGAGTTTTGAGATCTAAAATTCTGATATTTATTATATCTAGGATTTTCATCTCTTTCAACTTTGATCCTTCTACAATCAACAACTTTATGTCCAAAAATATGACACTTATAACAATGACCATAAAATAAATAGGCATGCCTATTATTTGAAGTCTTATGAGATTGTGCATGAAGGTACCTTGGTTGTCTGGATGATTGATTCATTCTCCATTGATGATCTCCTCTTTGCCCTGATGCTCTTTCATCTTCATTGATTCTACCTTAATTCTTCTCTGCATAGCTTTGTGGTTCTTTGAATCCCGTGGACTTGTAGTTATTCTCCTTCATATAGGATTCTTTTTCTTTGCGTATCCCAAACCAATTTTGATTCTTGAGGACCTTTGGATATTTAGTATCTGATCCAATTTTCTTGTGCTTTCTACAAATTTTTCATTTAAATCCTTCTCATTATTTATTCCCTCAATATCAGTTCTTAGAGAGACAACCTTTGCTTCAAGACTCAGACAATTCTCTTCCCATTCCTAGATCAAGTCTTGAAGAACCTCTTCCTTTCATTTAGCCTCTTCTAGTTTAATTTTCAAAGACAAAATATGATCTTTGCATGTCTTTGAGATCATTTCCTTAACTTGAGCAACTCCTGTTTTAATTGCTTGTTCTCTTCTTCTAGTTTCTCAGATGTTCCTTTTGTTTCTTTTATTAGAAGGACTAAGCTATCTTTTCTCTTGATAAATTCCTCAAGCTTTTCTTTTTGATAAGAAAATTCCTAATATTCAAAGTTATACATACTTTCTTCAACATGTTGTACTTGTTCCCTCAACTACTTATTCTTCTTCCTCGCTTTCTTTAACTCATCAAGGGAAACAATGAGTTCCCCTTCAAGGTACACTACTCATTCTTCTTCTCCTCTTTGGATTCCATAATATCTTGTTTCTTGGAGTCTATTTCAAAATCCATAAGTAGATACTTATCTGAGTCATTATCCGAAGAGTTTTCACTGTCTAACTTTGGTGTTGAGTTACCCTCCTTGGAGTAGAACCCCCTTTTCTTATAGGGATTTTTCTTCTACTGTTTCTGAGACTTGTTTCCAAATTTCTGATCATCTTCCCTTTTAGTCTTTTCTTTATAAGGGAATTTGGATGAAAAGTGTCCAACTCTCTCATAGTAAAAACATTTAAAGGGAAACTTCCCCTTATATTTTCTTGAGCCATGCTTCAATTTCCTTTCCAGTTGAGCTAAGTCATGATCAGATTCACAATTCAAGTAGTCTTGATGATCTTTGTGCTCCATGGCCTTTTTTGATACTTTGAATGGCACTTCCTTAGGTTCATATTTTTTCTTCCTAATCTCATCTGATAGGCTGTGAGAGTACCGTGTAGCTGTTCCATCTTGAGATCCTTTAAATTAGCCATTTCTTCAATAGCTAAGACTTCAGTATTAAATCTCATGGGCATAGATCTTAGTATTTTCTGAACAATCATCTCTTCCTTGACCTCTTCACCAAGTCCTATAATCATATTAGTTACTTCATCAACTCTAAGGAAGTATTTTGCTATGATTTCATCTTCACTCATTCTCAATATCTCAATCCTCATTCTCGAAATTTGAAGTTTCGTCTTCTTGACTTTTTCATCTCCTTCATGACTTTGAATAAGCTTTACCCATACTTCATTCGTAGACATATAGTGCATACAATTTACAAGTTCTGATTGACTAAGACCAAAAAGAATAGAATTCTTGGATTTATCATTATTTCCATATAATTTTTTACCATTTGCATTAATGGGAGGAATATCAGGGACATTATAGTCTACTAGTACAGAAGTCCAAAAATCTACTCCTAGGGACATAAGATACGCTTCCATTATAACTTTCCAAAAGGCATAGTTTTTCCCATCAAAGATTGGTATTTTACTTGAGTAAGCCTCTTGACTCTCTTGCCTAGAAATAATTCCTTATAGATCTATCTTTTGTTGGCATTATGATACAGGTATGACACAGGTGTTGTCCTTGATCGCAACTCACTCAGATGGCAGATCACAATTTAGACTCACAAAATGAAGAAAGAGAGGTATACACAGGTTCTCCATTGACCAAGCTATGTGTACACGCAGGTTCGCAGACCAAATGGCATATATAGCGTACACACACACTTTCATGGAAGGAAAGGCATGTACATGTTGGAAAACTTAGTTTTGGTCCATGGTATTTGGTTCGAGGTATTGACCCGAGGTATTGGGTCCAAGGTATCGGTCCTACGTGGTTTTGGACCATGGTATTGAGAGAGGCTTAAACCTATATAAGGAAAAGAAGATCATTAGGCCAAAGAAAGTGTGCAAGTGACGAATATCTGATGAAGGGTGAGATCTAGTATGCAAGTTATGGGTATGTGAGGCTTTGTTAAGGATGCACCTATGTGGCGAATGAAGGTTGATGAACCGGGATCATGAATAGTAAAATGCATTATCATTATATGGTATGATCATGAATAGTTCATATCTGAATAGTGATGCATGTCTTATCCTTTATATCTTATGTTCTAGGTATATCTAAAGTTGAAAATTGCAGTGAAGGTATAAGTAATTATTTTCAGATCTATATGCGGGTTTCCTTTGGTGAAAGAGTTTATACATGCTACTTCGACACAACCAAGTAGTGTATACATTATGAGATTTGATATTTGAGGTTGTTGTTGGTTCTAGTGGTCGTTGCATAGTTTTTGGTTTTGCTCTGCGTTCTGGTGACTGTGTTTTTGATGACAGGGTTTCAGTGATTCAATTGTTGGGTGATTCAAAGATTGATGATGCAGATATAGTTGATGGTTTTATTGCAATGATGATTATTTTGTATTGATGGATCCAGTCTGAAAATTTATGAAATGTGGTCCCTGGAAGAAAAGAGAAGGTTGTAGCCTTCTGTAGGTTGGCACCTACGTACTAGTAAACATATCAGTTAGTACAAGAGCTAGGGGTTGTAGCTCCCTTCCAGGAGAAGCTAGAGAACAAGAGAAGGTTGTAGCCTTCTACAGGTAGAACCCTGCATACTGGTATAAGACTGCACCAGTACATAAATTGTAAAAAGAAGTTTCTTATTAAAAAGAAGATAGAGACGATTACAGCAGGTGGTTTTCACCTACATTGGGTTTCCACCTTATATCTTGTGTTCATATGTGTGTGATTGTCTATTATGTTTTACTGCACCTGGTTACTGCTTATATGGTTCTAATGCACTGATTAAAGATCGACATATGATAAATTAACTGAATCGTAAGTTTGCAGGATATACGCTAGTTGCCTTAAATACAATTGTGTATACACGAAAGTTCCATTAATTGAAATAGCGTATATGAATCTAATTATGGAAATTAAATATTATTGACTTGCTAATACTGATTCACCCCCCCCCCCCCCCCCTTAGTATTATTTCCAACAGTTGGTATCAAAGCAGGTCCTTCAGAAGAAGCTTGATCGCTTGAAGGAAGATCCATCATCATGAGTAATCAAGAAAGAGAGGGATCCATCAGACCACCAATCTTCGATGGGAGCAATTTTGTTTACTGGAAGATAAGAACCTGTTGAAGCCCCAAAAATCGGTTCTACAACAAGGGGGATACGCACCTGGTCCGGACCTTGAAAGTAGCTTCTTTTCCGTTTGGGATGGTGGGTCCGACTGGGGATAATGGGACCAGATTCCCAATTTGTGTGTGTGATGAGAACTAATATTTCCTTTCTAATGATTTCTAAGTAAAATTATTTTAATCTAAGTCTAATTTGAAACATGCAATTATATTATAATGAATAGAAATATCTATTCTAAAACTAACCCGAGATTTAACTTTTCAGTTATGCAATCTAAAATAATTTCTAACAGCAATTGGTAATAAATATCATTCAATTGCTACGAGAAACGAATTTGATAAAATAAATTGTTTCGTATAAAAATTTAGCTGAAACAATTGTGAGAAGCATATCGCATAATAAGTCATTCATACGTTAAGCATAAACAGAATAGTCATCGATGTACAAAAGTGCCAAATGATAACTCAAACATTCATGCCTTCATATATAAATAACCGAACATAAATATCACTTTAACATATAAGCAGGAACCATTAAGAGATAAAAGTACCATTGATAACAAGTTCTACTCATGAGCTTCAGCAATATAGATTTATCTCTTCCTAATTAAACATCTACTAAGAGTACAAAAGTGCATTTCAGTAGCAGACATTAAACATAGATATCAATAAATCTTGTTCCATTTATTCATCAAAACCTCCTCTGAGGGTGCAAAAGTGCATGTTCAGAGGAAATGTTTTTGACAAATTTCAGGACCCTTCTCTAAATGCATGAGAGGGGGTTAAAATACTACTAACTAAATACTAAAAACAGTCTATTACAAAAATATAGTAGGAGGTTTAAATGATCGTCCTCATCTAAGGCAAAAATAAATCAAAACTAAACTAAAACTAAATCTGGAAATTAACTATATATGTATATATTCTCTGAGATTGCAAGCATTCAGCATCGGTTTGAGGAGCTACAGTTGGTGGACCTCCAATTTTAGTTGCCCTGCGAAAATAGAATCGAAAAGTGTTGGCGCTATCTTTTCGGCAGAGTTCGTAAGGCATTTGAGAGTCATGCATTGACTATGTGGTTTAAGCAAGTACTGCCAGTAAGAATCCCAATTCAACTTGGTTAAATTCTTAATGGACTCTACTCTTTCTTCAGCCTTTTGTCTCTAGCTTGTTTTCAGATGTTGTGCCTTTGTGAGAACTTCTGGAGTAGTCTCTGATATGAGGTTTTCTCTATGTAGGTTTTCATTGACACAGTCAATGACATTGTTTGCCACTATAGCTGCTGCTTCTACTGCCTATTCTGCCTTCCTAATCTGTGTGTCCCACTTATGAAAGAGCATTTCTTTGTGGGCTTCGTTGATTCTGAGTGCACCTGCTTTATTTCCTTCTTCCGATTCTTGCCAAGCCAAATAATCAGAAATCCGCATACCACATAAGGATATCCCTAATAAATACCGTTGGTTTTGGAGCGCGGGTCTCGTCTTTAGCCTTTAGCATTTTTCCCCACGGTTTTCCTAGCTTACATGCGACTGAGCGCTCAAAGGCTTTCCTTCTCGAGGGATTTTTCCCAGCAATGCGCGATTAGTGCTAAGCGCTAATCGCGCATCAGAAACTGCCTTTTTTTCCCGATCTGGGCTTCCCTGATGCTAGTTTCACCTCTTGTACCGTTTTGGTAGATGATACATAAACTGTTAATCTTGTGGAGTGAATGACTCAGTGAGGTCTTGGCCTCGAGACTTGAATTTTCTATTTGTTATATCAACACTATCCAGTACCCACTTAATCATGTATGTGTATGGAAGAATCTTAGGTATTTCTGCTATCTGGTGCAAGAACAAACATGCAAGTTTTGTGATTGATGCCTCAGACAACCTGCGTGAGTCTGCTGTTGCTTTAACCTCCATAACTTCGGGACTTTCTTCTTCGAGCAGAATGTACATGCCTTCCCAAGTAGTTATGCCAGCATCTCTGTTACAGGTGGTGTCTGTGTATAAGGGCGTCATTTCTTTGTCCTCAAAAACCAGAGCTTTTCCCTTCTTTCCCATTACGCTCTGAACACTACTGCGTATATTATTCTGCTTTTCGCTGCTGCAAATTTACAAGTAAGGAAAGAATAATGATAAGAGATAAGGTGACGGGAAATCTCTTAATGTCGAAATCATATAAAATATATCACCCTACGTGAAATGACCTTTTGATCAGATCTAAATCTTATCTCATTAATGACCATCAACTAACCCATTAAATTGACATTAATGCCCATAACTTGGTATCGGATTACGAGATAAACTTTATTGAACGATGAGCCCTGCAGATCTGCGATAAAGTGATTTTGCGATTTTCTTCACAATATTGCATATCGCAGATCGCAATATTGCTAATCTGTTATGTTAACAATCATTTATCACCACATGTTTCTATGAGATGTGATTTGCGAGATGCCTTATTACATATCGCTGGGTTGGGATATTTTACCTTAGGTGATACTTGCGGCATAGGAAAGTTGCGACACGCGATCGATCTTCAAGGCATGCAATGTTGCATCGCATTTTCACAATGTTGGTAGTTTGCTTATATGATTCCCTCCATTACCCTTTGCAATGTGATGTCTTATTGTTAAGAGAACGATTTTATTCAGAACTTATCGTAAAACTTAAGTTCTTTGGATTTTGTAAGTGTTTTCCTAAGTTTATGATAGTATGTTTTATTCAAAGGGAAATATAAGTGCTACTTTTTATTTTTTAGAAGGGTACCCATTTATTTAGTGTTAGTAATAAAAATAAATAAAAAAGGGGGTTGTTGCTGGCCACAATAGAACCACAACCTATCTACAATAACTTGGAACAGATATTTGGGAAATCATGGAAGGAGGATATACATTTCCATCAACAATTCCTATAGATACGGTAGGTAGAAAGCAATATGAAATCAATGCCAAAGTTGCTACTATCTTATTGGAAAGTTTGTCAAAATCAGAGCTTGTCAAGGTCATGCAGCTCAAATCAGCCAAAGAAATATGGGACAAAATCATTCTAAGCTACAAAGGAGATGCTCAGGTAACACATGCTAAGCTTCAAACTCTTAGAATTTAGTACGAAACTCTTAAGGTGCATAGTAATGAAAGCATAGCTAATTACTTCTTGCGTATAGATGAGATTGTCAATTGTATGAAGAATCTGGGTGAAGAAATTATGGAAGTTGTCTTAGTTAAGAAAGTTTTGAGATTCGTGTCTGCTAAATTTGAACCCAAAGTGTTTGCCATAGAAGAAAATCAGGATTTGCAGAATATCACTATGACGTAGCTTCACGGAATCTTAACTTCTTTTGAAATGAGAAAAGGAGGACCATCAGATATGAGAAAAGCTGCATTTATAGTATCAACAAAGGGAAAAGAAAAACTCAGTGAATTAGGATACATTCAGAAGAAGAATATGAGGTAAATTTTGTAAGAAGCTTCAACGGGGATCTGGAAAGTTCAAAGGTAAGCTACCTTTCAAATGTTTTTCTTGTGGTAGAGTTGACCATTACGTTGCTAGATGCCCTTATAACAAAGAAAATACATTTGAATAAGGTAATAGAAGTTATTATACTCGTGATAATAGTGATGACTTATCCAATAGTGATGAAGATGATCAAGAAATTAAACTTCTCATGGCATATGAAAATAATGATGTAGAAAAAGAAGAATTTACCATATCAAAAGTTCAGCTAGAGATAGTAACCAGAGTAAGGGAGTAGCTACAGGATGTAGTAAAAGATCAGAGCATAACAATCTAGAGACTTGAATCTAAGAACCTCTCTCTAAAAGAAGATCTTGAAGAATCAAAGAAGCATAATGAAGAAGCTCTTGAAGAAAAAGAACATGAAGTGCTTGAATTAAGGCAACAAGTGGAAAGAGGAAGAAAATCTAAAGAAAACATAAAGAAGCAATATCTGGAAAAGGAAGAACAACATCAGGTTGAGGTAAATATCTTAAAAGGTAAATTAGAAGAAAAGGATAAACTGTTATGATTTCAAGATAGCACTAAGATTTTGGATGATATTCTTAGTAGTCAAAGATCCCTTGCTATCAAAACTGGTCTTGGTTTTTATGAAATTGTTGAAGGTGAATCTAGCTCACAAGGTGAGGCAAAGAACTCTAATGCAAAACCTAAAATGCTCAACAAGGAGATAGAAGGTCAACCCCAGCAACAACCAAGGAAAGAAATTCTTCAAAGAAAATCTTCTACTCCTAACTATGGAAGTGATAGACGGTTATTTCCTCCGATGAATAATGTTGAATGTTATGAATGTCATAAACTTGGACATGTTGCAACCAGATGCAGAAGTAGAATGGCTCAAGACCATCACACAGAAAGATCATCACATTCCAGGTACTTTAAGGGATATTGTTTTGCTTGCAATATGTTTTGTCACAAAGCTATTGATTTCAATAAAAGGAATATGAAACATGTAAGATGTTATGCATGCAACAAGTTTGGACATAAATAAAAGGAATGTAGGAGCAAAATTCAGACACCAAAGAAAAAGGAGCATACATCATCTCAATTCCAGATATTGAAGAAGATAGAATTAGTGTCAAAAATATGTGGCATAACTCAGTTAGCAGACATAACAGACCCATGGGAAGCTGAAAGTGTAAAACTTCAGTATTCCAATTTGCATACTCAGCTATTATGAAGAGAAGTCACGTATATACACGAGTTAAAGGCTGCACAGTCACATATATGGAACTCTAAAGAAAAAGCAGCAGAATAGATTTAGGAAAAGAAGTCTGATATGGTTCAGTCACGGTATATGTTGGTTGGCACAGGTTCAGGGGGAGCATATGCTTCGAATAACGCATTGTTGGCATTATGGTTAGAATTCTTTGGTGATGATACTTATGTGGCTAAATGATACATCTTGCTACTTATTGTTGGTTGGCCAAGAGAATGGTATTGCAGGTTACAGGTCTGGATGCTGGTGACAGATGCTTATGGTGCAGATGATATATTGTGTACGATAGTTTCTGATGACTATCATGGTTAGATTTCTGGTCATTGTTATAAAAGTCATGTATATCATTTAATGTATTGGTCATGAAAAGACCTAATTTGTAACCCCACTTCGCATGGGAAGGATGATGTAATAATTTCTATTTCAGTCATGTATAAACATTTGGTATATCCCCACTTGGTTGGGTGGACGAGTCAAAATGGTGTATCCCCACTTGGTTGGGAGATTGATGTATGTATTGAGTCATTGGTGATAGGAAGGTCATATTCACTTAGTTGACTTGTAGAGGCATGTTATTCTTTTGAAAAATATTTTTGCAAACTCGGCATGTGCTCAGGAGGAGCATGAACGGATTGATACATCTTAGCATGTACAAAGGGGGAGCTCAATCACGGATTTCAGCATGTACTCAGGGGGAGTATGGACAACAAAATGTATATCAAGGGAGAGAATATCCTGATCCATGCTTTGTGATGAGCCCCAAAAATAGGTAATTATATGAGCTCATTCTGCCTCTTATTTTGACTTAATCCACCATTCTCATTATTTTATTGCATGTTTTTGAATATATTTATGCTAATAGAGTGAATTGGGTTAGTCATTTTTCCATGTAGTCTAATGTGTGCCTTATGCATATTTTTTGGTCAATTTTGGACAAAGTCAAGGGATTTATGAGCGCATGGCAGCCAAAAATCGAGGAAAATAGGGAATAAGACTTGTAGGGGGGGGGGGTGTATCCTTCATTTATGACCCCTTTCCTCGAATCCTCCATCAGCAACTCGGAGCACAAAGGTCCACATTGACGATTCCAAAGGGCGACCGAGAAAGTAAAGAAGGACTGTTGTTTATCTCCAGTTCTAGGAAGCTAAGTTCCTCGATTTTAGGAGGACTGTTGGAGGACTCCATTTGTATAAATAAGGAGGCTTAGAGCCTCAGTAGGTTAGCCAGTTATTAGTATATTTTCGCACTTTTGTGCAGCATTGTGTTCAACTCATTTTCGAATTCCTTTTTGAGAACGATTTATGTAATGTGACTGCTATTTTTGATAATGAAGATGAACTAGTTTTTGAGCCAGCACTGATCTCTATCAGAGGGTTGAAGCTCTTGGGTTAGGGCCCAACCCAAGCTTCCCAACACCTCTTAATGTATACTTATATGTTTTTTTGTTCAGTTCATAAGTTAATTTCTGTTGCATAGATTCATTTTACTTTGTTAGATTAGGTTGCTTTTGATGGTTAGCATAGTTGTTTTTGTTTCAGTTCCTCAAGTAGATTACTGCAGTGACAGAATAAGATTCAAAAGGGACAACAACAGGTCCTGATCTCATTTCTCCCTTCCTAGGACTATGATTTGAGATCAAGGCACTACTGCTGCCACCAAAAACATAGTTTTTTCTCTTCCATGCAACTGCTAGTGTGTTACTTTGATTTAGAAAGATTGATATTGGTTCAGATTCAGTTGCCTAGATCATTTCGTGTTCTTTTACCATAGATCTCTCTGCATGTTTTTCTGTTCACAGGTTACTGTTCAGCATTTTCTGTTTGTAGGTCAGAAATTAGGTCAAGCTAGAGAAATTTTAGTTTTTTGTCCTTTCTTTGAACAATTTTTGTAAGTAGATGTGTAGATCTCTTGCAGGTCACCTCAGCTCACCATACATCCATAAACTAGCCATCCCCAGCTCACTTCTCATATATTTCCCAAGTCATTCGTAACATTTCGCTAATCTGTCCTAATTTCTGCATTTTTCTCCATAAAGCTGCTTTCTTGCCATTTGAACAAATCCAACCATCATGTTCGTTCTTGATCTTCCTTGACAAGTTATAGACACCTCAACACCTTCATCTAGCCTTCAGTTACCCTTTCCCATCATTTTTTTACCTTCAAAACTCCAAAAATAGCTCTCGGCCTCCTCCTGTAGATCGTCTTATAAATCCCTTGCAACCTCCTGTAGAATTTCCTGCGAGTGATTTTTCGAAGTCCGATCGCTATGGAAGTCTTAATAATGGTACTAGGGGATTTATAGAACCTCTCCACACCTTCCTCACCCTCTACAAAAGCCAACTCCATCTTCCTTTGCCACCAAACCTCTGCACAATCACAACTAGATAAATCACAAGCATAATAATTCCACATAAAAATACTCAAAAGCACAAGAAGATCATTTCTTCTCATTTCTTTTCAGAAGTATCTTTAATAAAATAAATTTACCTTTTCAGTAGTTAATGGCACACATTTCATTAGGTTCCATCTCTTTTCTTGCAAAAGTAGGGTTAATAGGTAAATTAGGGTTTGCTAGGGTTTGCGTTACATTTCAGTTTTCCTTCTCTTTCTGCAAGTAGAATAGTCCCTGTAGAGTTAGCTTTATTTCATCATAGTTAAAAGCTTCTTCTAAGAACTCATAGAAGTTGGCTTGAGCTCCTAGTGAACTTATGCCAGCTGACCAAGTGACAGCCGACAGTAAGAGCTAGTACTTGTGCATACAGCACCTTCACTTCCAAGTTTGTTATGAACTATCGGGTTGATAAAAGTAAAGAAGGAAGCCCCAGGAGTTGTAGCATTATTGCTGCAATATTGGTGCTCACCATTCTTTTTGGCGTTGTTGTCGGGGAAGCGTCAGAGTATTTTGTGATTACTACTTTTCTTCTATTTTCTACTCCAACATTTTACTAAGTAGTTTATTTCAGCAAAAGTAGAGTAGCTGTTTCATTTCAATTCTGCAATTTCCATGTCTGCAAGAGTAGATTAGGAATTTCTTGCTTTCATTTCGATTCTGCAATCTCCATTTCAGCAAGAGTAGATTAGTCATTTCCTACTTTCATTTCAATTCTACAATTTCCATTTCAGCAAAGTAGATTAGAACTTTCGTGCTTTCATTTCAATTCTGCAATTTCCATTTCAGCAAAGTAGATTAGACCTTTCCTGCTTTCATTTCAATTCTGCAATTTTGATTCCAGCAAAGTAGATTAGTCATTTCCTTGCTCTCATTTCAATTCTGCAATTTCATTTCAGCAAGTTCATTTCAGTAGTTGCAATTTGTTATTCAATCCATTTCAGTTTTGCAGGTACAAGCAGAAAAAAAAAAATTAAAAATAAATTAAAAATTAAAAATTAAAAAAAAATAAAAAATCACCTAAAAAGAGATTTCCTCTCATGCCTCGTAGGAACAAAGATAATTCAGGAAAATTTCTACCTAACACCCCCACCACATCACACAGTCACCCTTCTCTATTCTTTGGTGTCACTAATCCATAAGAACCTATAGGTGAACCACCAGAGATATACAAAGACCCTATAGTAGAAGAAGAGCAAGAAACCATTCCTCCTGAGACCATGGCTGAAAACAAAAACGTTGGAGGAAATGGGGAAGATTATAGGGTACCTTTCCTATCCAAGAAACCAATGGGGACACTAAAACGAAAAACATAAGTCCTTCAGCCTTACCCCACTTCTATGGGTTGACTACCGAAAATCCTGATACCTTCTTGTTTGAATTTGTTGTTCTTTGTCGAACCTATGACTATGTAGAAGATGAGCATAGTTGAAACTATTTCCTTCCACCCTCAAGGATGCAGCATTGTGCTGGTTCATGGGGTTACTTGGAAACAACATCACAACTTTGGCTGAGATGAAACAAGCCTTTAACAACAAATACTGAGACTACTGTAGGTCAAAGGATACCAAGGAAGAAATCTTCCGAATGACCATCGAAAGCGTTGAATCCTTAGAAGACTATGAAGAGAGGTTTCATCTCAGTTATAAAAGGGCACACTTGACCCCAAATCTCTGAAGTTGATCCTGCTTAGAGGGGTCCCAGAAGACCTTCTAGATACCCTTCATTTGATGGCTTGGTGGGGGAAATCTACCAACTACCTTATGATGACATAAAGACTGTGTTTAGAAACCATTCTAGGGCAGCCAGAAAGAGAGGTAGGGGAATTCAACCTTTAGCTAGCCCATCCTCATCCAGTTCATATCTTAGAAGTGAATTTGAGAATCGGCTGGAAGATTTCAAGAGCGAGATGAGGCAGACTCTTGCCATGCAAATGGATACCTTGCATATCAAAAGAAAACAAGAGGAAGCAGAGAGGGCTTTGGCCATCTTTTGTCCTAGGTGCACTAGAAGGCATCCAAGGAAAGAATGTCCATTGAAATCTATAGAAGTGTGTTCAGTCTGTGAAGAAAATCATTCTACGAATTAGTGCCCTTCCTTGCACGAACTTAAAGCTGCATACCAGGGAGCTGAAGGAGCCACTAAACCACTCTATTTCATGAACCAAAGGAGGCCACATGGTCCCAGACCTTACTAGCAAGGAATGTAAGGGACATCCCAGACCTATTACAACCCCAATCAAGCCACTTCCATGCCTTCATGGGGTCCCCCTGCTCATCCTTCCTGGTCCACACCCCCTCCTTGGTCATATCCATCTTAATACCATGCTCAACCAACTGCTCATTCGTTTCACTCTTATGCTTAGCCACAGCCTCAGTGGAATGCACCTCATCAGGGGTGAAAGCCCCGGTACAACTCTCCTCCTACTCTTTTGTCTCCACCACTTGCTCAACCACAACCATTTCCTCCTTCTCCACCAAGGAAACCTCAAATACATGCTCAACAAAACTCGAACCCCAATAATAGACAAGCCCAACAGGTATATAGTGGAGGAACATCATTCCCGACGTATGTTGTGGAGATTCAGGAGATTAACCTTGATCTGGGAATGTTATCCCAGATAACCAGCCTCCCCCTAAGGAGGATGAGGAATAAAAACAGGAAAGTGAACCAAAAGCCACTCCACCCTTTCTTGAGAGATTGACTAGAACAACACAACATACCCCAGAAGAAACTGAACTTCTGGGAGAATTGAAACAATTATGTTTAAAGATACCACTTCTCCCAGTCATAAAGGAATGATGTGCCTATATACAACAAGATGATCAAGGAGAAGTGCTTCAAGAACCCAAGCAGGTGCAAGAGAGATGCTCCAACTATCAATGTCATAGGACAACTGTCCGACCTGATGTTGGGGTAGGGAATCTGTCTGAAATATCTAGACCCTGGAAGTCCTATAGTCGATGTCCACATAAATGGCACCATAATACCCCATACCCTGATTGATCTAGGGGTTACCATTAATGTGATGACAAAGGACACTATGCTCAAGCTCAACCTTCAGGGCTACCTAAGAAAGACCACAACAGTACTACAGTTAGCAAACTGCTCCACCGTGACCCCTGAGGGGATTTTGGAAGATGTAATGGTCTCCATCGATTCTTGGGAGTACCTAGATGATTTCCTGGTTCTCCAACCAAAGGAAAAGCTCACTGGGTATCCTCTCATCCTGGGAAGAACTTGGTTGGCTATTGAAGATGCCTACATTAGTTGTTGAGTTGGGAACATGACAATCAAGAATGGGAATATGTCCAAGTAGCTAGTCCTATATCCTCCTGCCCAACCTTTGTTAAACCATGATTTACCTCTCAGGTTGGAGGAGGAAGATGAGGATGAAGTATATTCTACACCACTGTGTGTAGTGGAAGATACCATGGGGGGCCCACAAACTGAGGATGATCTTATTTAAAACTTGATCCAGAATCCACCCCTCAGTGTGTTGCCATTAGAAGAGCTAGTGGAAGAAACCCATGTTGGAAATAATACTGAGAGGGGGGGGGGGTGAATCAGTATTATCAGATTAGTAAAACCTTCACAAATTTCATACTCAGAAACATATACGCTACTTCAGTTAAGTGAACCTGCATGTACACGCTACTTTGTCTAAAGCAACTATCGTATATCCAGAAATCTTATGATTCAGTTAGCTTATCTTCAGTAAATGCATCAGAACATTATTAACCATATTAACAGTAAACAGGTGTAGTATAACAGAACAGATCATCACACAAAAGCCACACACATGAACACCATGATATAAGGTGGAAACCCAATGTGGGTGAAAACCACCTGCTGCAATTCATCTCTTTCTTCTTTAATAAGAAACTTCTTTTACAATGTACTGGTGCAGTCCTTTACCAGCACGCAGGCTACAACCTGCAGAGGGCTACAACCCTCATAGCTCTTGTACTAGCTGATCCATTTACTAGTACGTAGGTGCCTACCTACAGAATGCTCCAACCTTTACTCGTTTTCCAGCTACTACTGGAAGGGAGCTACAACCCCCTGGCTCTTGTACTGGCTGATATGTTTACCAGTACGTAGGTGCCGGCCTACGATCTTCTCGGGACCACGTTTCATACATTTTCATACTGGATCCATAAGACAATCACCATTGTAGTACAACCTGCATCATCAATCACTGAAACACCCAATACTGAATCACTGAAACCCTGTCAACAACATCATAACAACAACCAGATCCAACTCCATCTT
Organism: Pinus tabuliformis; assembly: GCA_031772625.1. NCBI lineage: Eukaryota > Viridiplantae > Streptophyta > Pinopsida > Pinales > Pinaceae > Pinus > Pinus tabuliformis. The sequence goes on along the minus strand of CM062820.1, from coordinate 1,532,502,922 downwards.
CAAATATCATACTTCACATTGTATACGCTACTTGGATGAACCCAACCTGCGTGTATACGCTCTTTTACCAAAACCAACCTGCGTACAGATCTGCAAATTCAAGCTTAAAACTCCGCAGCTATATCAGACATCAAAACATACCCAGATCATAATAATAAACATGCGTCAGTAGATCTAGTCTATCCACAGTCAAACCATATGAAGATAATCATTCCAAGCCTTGAGATCTCGTTCCATCATCCTCCACATGAGTGAAACCTTGGTTCAGATCACCAACCCATAACCAGCATTTGGATCTCACACTTCCTTAGATTTTCATCACTCAGACACACTATCTCCCATCTGGCCTAATGATCTTCTCCTTATATAGGCTTAGGCCCTTCACAATACCACGGTCCAAAACCATAGTAACACAATACCATCAACTTCAAAACTAGGGATCAACACGTCCGTCGAGACACCATGGTCCAAAACCATAGGCACAACTTCCAAGGACTAACTGCCACGGACCAAAGGTAAGTTTTCCACATGTACGCGCTTTTAGTGAAGCCAACCTGCGTGTACATGCTGATTTTCCTTAATGAACCTGCGTATATCTCTTTCTTGTCCTGCTGTACTGGGATCTGTCCTCTGATCAAGTTGCCATCACTTGTACCTGTCTCTGAGTGAGTTGCCATCAAGGACAACACTTGTATCATAATGCCAACAATCTCCCCCTTTGGACTTGATGGCAACCACCACACCAAGTCACTCTCCCCCTTTGACATCAAGGGCAAAGGGCGGACCAAGATATTCTCTTCTTTGGTATACCTTCGGCTGTCCATACTCCCCCTGAGTACCTGCTGAAATCTCCAAATGTGCTCCCCCTTTGTGTATGCCAAAGTGTACCAATCTATCCATCCTGCTCTTGCTGAATTGTGATGTTCATGCTCCCCTTGACTGTAGGCAAGATCTGCAAAAGATTTTCTTCAAGAAGAACAAAGACTTATACATCATAGAAGACCTTCCTATCACCAAAAGACTCAATACATACATTCATCACCCAACCTAGTGGGGATATACCAATATTGACTCATCCACCTAACCATGTGGAGATACATTAAGAGTTTACTCATGATAAGACATGAACATTACATCATTCATCCCAGGCATAGTGGGGAAACCAACATAGGCCGTTACATGACCTTGACATCATAAAAGAGATATCACAAAAGAGATACATGACATAGTGATGAAATATCTAGACCAAGACTTATGAAAGCCACCAGCAGCATCATGATCTGTACCATAAGCATCAGCCTGCAATACCATTCCTTTGATCAAACAGCAAGATGTATCATTTAGCTTCATAGACTTTCTCAACAACTTCTAACCATAATGCCAACAATGCATTATTTGAAGTATATGCTCCCCCTGAGCAAGTATCAAGACATTTCCAGACATCCTCAGCAGACTGTAATTGTTAACCAATAGAGCATATACTGGACTGGATCATACTAGACCCCTTTTCTGAGTCTGTCCCCACTGCTTTTTCACAAACTGACATATACGCGACTTTGCAGTGTGAAACTCGCGTATATACGTGGCTTTCCTTCATGAAAATTACGTATGAGGATTAGAACACTGAAGTTTTACACTTTCAGCTCCCCCTGAGTCTGTTATGTCTGTGTTGTGCTGAGTACCCTGTGTTGTGCCACATCTTTCTGACTGAACTTCCTTCTTCTTCCATATCTTCAAGCATGTTGATGATTTCTTTTTATCATGAGCTTTGTTCCTGCAATCTTTTGCTCTATGTCCAAACTTGTTACATGCATAGCATCTTACATGTTTCATATTCCTCCTATAGCAATCAGCAACTTTGTGGCCAAACATATTGTAAGAAAAGAAATATCCATTAAAGTACCTTGAATGTGATGATCTTTCTGCATGATGGTCTTGAAACCTTCTTCTTCTACATATGGCTGCAACATGTCCAAGATTATGACATACATGGCATTCAACATTATTCATGGGAGGAGTAAAAGATTTTCTTTGAGGAGTCTCTTTCCTTGGTTGTTGATGGGGTTGTCCTTTCATCTCCTTGTAGAGCCTTTCAGATTTTGCATTAGAGTTTCTTGTCTTACTTTGTGAACCATATTCACCTTCAATAGACTCATGAAAACCAAGACCAGTTTTGATAGCAGGGGACCTTTTACTACTAAGAATATCATCCAAGATCTTAGTACTATCTTGAAATCGTAATAGTTTATCCTTTTCTTCTAATTTACTTTTCAAGATATTTACCTCAACTTGATGTTGTTCTTCTTTTTCCAGACATTGCTTCTTCAAGGTCTCTTCAACTTTCCTTCCTTCATCCAACTGATGCCTTAGTTTGAGGATCTCGTTTTCTTGCTATTTATTCAGCGCTAGAAGCATTTGTCAAATTCTGGAGGCATATTCCACCTGATCTTTCAATCTGATGATTTCTTCTTTGAGGGCATTCTCCCTTTTGCTAGGTAGATCTTGCTGATCTATGATTTGATCTGATGCTTCATTTGCTTGTCCATCTTCAATCTGAGGTGATTCAAGATCTGAATTCTTACTTCCACTCAACGGCAGGTTGTCATTGTTCCTTTGAGCTGTCTTCTTCTTCTGACGTGCTTTCTTCCCCATTGTTCTATGAATCTCCTTCAAGCGATCAAGCTTCTCTGAAGAACCTGGCTCCGATACCAATTGTTGGAAATAATACTGAGAGGGGGGGGGTGAATCAGTATTATCAGATCAGTAAAACCTTTACAAATTTCATACTCAGAAACATATACGCTACTTCAGTTAAGTGAACCCATGTGTACACACTACTATGTCTAAAGCAACTAGCGTATATCCAGAAATCTTATGATTCAGTTAGCTTATCTTCAGTAAATGCATCAGAACATTATTAACCATATTAACAGTAAACAGGTGCAGTATAACAGAACAGATCATCACACAAAAGCCACACACATGAACACCATGATATAAGGTGGAAACCCAATGTGGGTGAAAACCACCTGCTGCAATTCGTCTCTTTCTTCTTTAATAAGAAACTTCTTTTACAATGTACTGGTGCAGTCCTTTACCAGCACGCAGGCTACAACCTGCAGAGGGCTACAACCCTCATAGCTCTTGTACTAGCCGATCCATTTACTAGTACGTAGGTGCCTACCTACAGAATGCTCCAACCTTTACTCGTTTTCCAGCTGCTACTGGAAGGGAGCTACAACCCCCTGGCTCTTGTACTGGCTGATATGTTTACCAGTACGTAGGTGTCGGCCTACGATCTTCCCGGGACCACGTTTCATACATTTTCATACTGGATCCATAAGACAATCACCATTGTAGTACAACCTGCATCATCAATCACTGAAACACCCAATACTGAATCACTGAAACCCTGTCAACAACATCATAACAACAACCAGATCCAACTCCATCTTCAAATATCATACTTCACATTGTATACGCTACTTGGATGAACCCAACCTGCGTGTATACGCTCTTTTACCAAAACCAACCTGCGTACAGATCTGCAAATTCAAGCTTAAAACTCCGCAGCTATATCAGACATCAAAACATACCCAGATCATAATAATAAACATGCGTCAGTAGATCTAGTCTATCCACAGTCAAACCATATGAAGATAATCATTCCAAGCCTTGAGATCTCGTTCCATCATCCTCCACATGAGTGAAACCTTGGTTCAGATCACCAACCCATAACCAGCATTTGGATCTCACACTTCCTCAAATTTTCATCACTCAGACACACTATCTCCCATATGGCCTAATGATCTTCTCCTTATATAGGCTTAGGCCCTTCACAATACCACGGTCCAAAAACATAGTAACACAATACCATCAACTTCAAAACTAGGGATCAACACGTCTGTCGAGACACCATGGTCCAAAACCATAGCCACAACTTCCAAGGACTAACCGCCACGGACCAAAGGTAAGTTTTCCACATGTACGTGCTTTTAGTGAAGCCAACCTGCGTGTACACGCTGATTTTCCTTAATGAACCTGTGTATATCTCTTTCTTGTCCTGCTATACTGGGATCTGTCCTCTCATCAAGTTGCCATCACTTGTACCTGTCTCTGAGTGAGTTGCCATCAAGGACAACACTTGTATCATAATGCCAACAACCCAAGCCAATCCTTTAGTTGATCTCTGTGTGGCTGATCCGACCTCTCTCCGAGTTAAGAATGTGGAATTCGACCCAGAAAAAACCTTGAAGATCAACTCATCCCTATCCACTTCTCATGAGAAATAACTATATAGCTTATTGAAAAACTACTTGGATGCTTTTGCTTAGAGCTATAAGGAGATGAAGGGAGTGCACCCTTCAGTCTGCACTCATCACACTTACATTAAGGAAGATTGAAAACCAGTCAGGCAGCCTCAAAGGAGGATGAATCCAGCCCTTAAGGACATTGTCAAAGAAGAACTACAAAAATTACTAGATGCAGGATTCATCTATCCCATCTCTGACAGTGAACAGGTCTCTCCTTTGGTGCTAGTTCCAAAGAAAAATGGGAAGTGGAGAATTTGTGTTGATTATCGAGAACTAAACAAGGCCACCAAGAAGGACCATTTTCCTTTGCCTTTCATAGATCAAGTGTTAGATGGCCTGGTAGGGAAGAAGTTTTTCTCCTTCCTAGATGGGTTTAGCAGGTGGAACCAGATCCAAATCAGCCTAGAAGACCAAGATAACACCACTTTCACTTGTCCTTGGGGTACCTTTGCATACCGGGTCCTTCCCTTCGGATTGTGCAATGCTCCCACCACTTTCCAAAGAGCTGTATTGAGTATATTTGCTGAACTGGTTCATGATTCAGTGGAAATCTATATGGATGACTTTACCCCTTATGGTTCTAATTTCCAGGAAGCTTTGACTAACCTGGGAAAATTTTTAGACAAGTGCATTGAAATGAACCTATCCCTCAGTCTTGAAAAATGTGAATTCCTGATGATTGAAGGGACCGTGCTAGGTCATACAATTTCTTAGCAAGGATTACAGGTGGATCCCAACAAAATTGCCATCATCCAAAGGGTCCCACCTCCTCAAAAGGTAAGAGATGTTCAAAGTTTCCTAGGTTTAGCAAGGTGCTATAGAAGATTCAGTAAGGATTTCAGTAAGCTAGCCACTCCATTGTTTGGTCTTTTGGGAAAAGATGTTGAGTTCACATGGACTGACAACTGTCATGAAAGCCCTCTTCACCTCATACAAAGCAAGATCACCCAACAATGTCTTCAAAGAGAAACCAACAGCACTTCCTTGCAAATTACAAAATTCCAGCCTCTGGATCTCTTGGATGAGGGATCCATATATAGATGTTTATAGGAGAGTGAGTCAGCTTCTGTGATTTTTATTAGTGTCATTTCACTGATAGTTCTTGGTTCCACATCGAGATTTTAGATCCCTTACTCATCCCTCGGCGAACTCAGAGAGGCAAGTGTCAAATGAGCAGTTTCTAGAAGATTCTCTAGGTTTCCACCTAGCAAACTGCTTGTGCCATTTGTCTTCTCTCACTCATCGCACCCTATAGAAGGTCTTTCCAGTTGCATCACACTTTTTGTATGTGGCAGGTGAGATGCATTGCACCTTTAGCACTGGGCAGTCTGTATTGTCCTGCTTTGACCAGTTCTTAGTAGTTTTTCATGGAGAACTTCTGGGAGATCATGTAATCAGTTGACCTTGCTCCTTTAGGGTATGAAACAACACTTTTAGGGACTTAGAATCCCTTGGTTTATGGAAATGTATGATTGGGGTTGCAGTGCCCAAATATGTCTATAACAGTTGCCCCCTAAAGCATGAGGTCGTAAATCCTTTTGATGTTGGGTGAAATGCTTTATAAGGAGGATCTGAGGTTTTTCGAACTAGAAGGTGACCTGTAATAAGATACAATACAATACATTATCTTCATAATATTTTTGATGATCTATCTAAGGTGGGCATTCCCATGCTCAGCTTCGATAAATTCATTTTTATGTACATAGGACAGAAAACCGTCTGTGTGCAGACTAATGATTCTGGTAGAGCCATCATCCCTTAGTTTGCATGATTATCTGTGGAGCAATGATGTGCATTTGATGTCTTTATTCTCCTAAATATATCGCAGCCCAGGTGGATGAAACTAGATCTGGGGTCTTCAAAACTCGTTCAATCTTCACCCGAAGTACAATTCGATCCATGTGAATAGATGTTCTGATGTCGAACATGGAAAGACATCACCTAATTACCAGCCAATGATGTAAGCTATTAACAGGCACAAGAGGAATCACCGATGATGATGATGACCCTCAAGGTACTGCAGTACAATTCACGTGGTGTGAATACATGAGCTGATGTTGAACACCACACAAATTCTTTCAGTTGAAGGCCATTAATGTAAACCTGTCGCTGGAAGTGAGAAACTTGCCATTGAGGCATGCAAGCTTCAAAGTACTAAAAGGGTTGTTCCTGGGTCGGCTTCTTGGATAATGAACTGATGTTGACAAGAAGTGACCAGTTGTAGGAGGGCATTGATGGATCCCACATCTATGACATGGAATGGAGCAAATGATTTCGTAGAGGTGAAAATGATCTGATGATACAAGGTTCAGGGTGGCAGTCATGAAAGAATGAAGCGTGAAGGTATTGCAGTGGATGAGACACAAGCTGGGTAGGTGAATTCTCTGAACGACTTCTCTTGAACATATCGGCGACACTGAAATGGATTGGTAACGTTAACCCCAAAAGTGGATGGTATGGTGGACCAATGGTAATATAACCGGTGAACAGGATAACCCAACCTGACTCAATCATGGTGATGGAGTGAAAGTGTCATGTTCAAGAGCGACCTGCTACCAACAAAGTTTCTTCAATTTTTCTTCCCAATTTTCCCCAGTCATTTCTGACCAATACCTCTTAATTTTTGTCAAGCTTGAGGATGATAACATATGCTTGTTCTATAATTTTCCCTTCAGGCAAACCCGTCGCTATGTTTTAACGAGCCTAGCGACAGGGAAACTCACTCTTGTCTGAATGGACAAGTTTGCCGCTTGTTTTAATGAGTTTAATGACAAGGATAACTCAGTTCTTTTCAATTTTAGAGAGTCTGAAAGGAGACGGAAAGAAGACTCCAATATTCCTTTTTCGTAATATAATCCCTTAAGTCCGAAAAGTATAAAACAATGCAAAAGGGATGAATTTTCGATATCTTTAACGAGCCGAACAAGACAAGCACTCAATCCTTTTGTGTAATAAACCCTCAGGTCCAAAAAGATTAAAATCTAGAGGAGGGATGGCACTTCCAATCACTTTAACGAGCTAGAGAGGCCAATTACTCGACAATCTTTTCATATTTTATGAGTCAGATGAAAATAGCTTAAAGGAGACTCGTTTTTTGAGAAGCGGGTGATGTTTTCAGATAGCAGCTGGTTCCAGGTAATGTTTGGAACTTTTCAATCACAGCAGTGTAAAAAAGGTGGTTAATAGGATCACTCGTCGTTGTTGTTCCTCAAAAGGGGTAAACAATCAAATAGAGGCGTATGATCGGCTAAAAAAGAGTGGAGGTGATGGTAAAAACACGACCAAGGCTCAAAAGCTGATAACAATTTGATCTCAATGTTTATTTACTGGAGGTGGGTTCATTTTTTAGTGAGCTTAAACTCTGGTGGAACATATGCTCATTGCTAGGTTTAATTTTTAATGAGCTTGAAATTCGCGTAAAACTGCTCGTGCTAGTCGTATAATAAGGATGTCTCATCGATAGGTTCATTTTTTAGGGAGCTTGCACCATTCGAAATTATGCTCCGACTCCTTTTATTATGTAAGCTAGGAATGACCAATCCTATGAGTTTAAAGGGTTAAAAATCTACAAACTAAGAAAATTAATGGTCTCTTTTCACTTTCACGCAAAAAGGTTGGCATGCCCCTAGGTATAGTGAAGTAGAGTTTCCCAGGTTACCCTTCAATTTGCAGACAAAACATTTGTTCTATCGGGAAAGGCCTACCTTTTCCAGGTTACCCTTCAATTTGCCGACAAAACATTTGTTCTATTGGGAAAGGCCTACCTTCTAACGGAGGTATCTTATTCCTATCTAATCCCATTTTCGTAAACGGACGGGTGTGTCAGACTAGTCATATATCCTCCACGGAAACCTACCCTATACCTGAAGGTTTTCTGCTGAAGCAGACCAGGGTGCATGCCCCCTGGGTTTCAGTCACAACCACCGAATCACTCACGCTCATCAGATGGATGGACTGGAGATTGATGAGGCATTCCTTGCGTAAAAATACTTGTCAGGGATGGCATTTTACTATTAGCTATGCGTGAACTGGGGAATGTAAGCTGGTCTACAAGCTGGACCACTCTGCCTTCATGCGGGAAACACATTACTTAAAAGAGTGAGGAGACAATGCCTCCCATGCTATAAATGTAGTCACGTCCAAGGAGTAGATTGTAATCTAAAGGTCCTTGGACTACCATTACGTTCAGATAAGCGGCTTTCCTTCTCAAAGTTATAGGGAAATATGGAAGGATCCCTAACAGTCGGCGGGTTCCTTTGTCGAAGCCTATCAGATGTCGCATCTCAGGTAGAAACAATGGCGAACCAAGCACTTACCAAGCAGTTGAGGAAAGGATACTCAAAGAAGCCCCTTCATCTATGATGGTACCAACCATGACCATTTTGTAAGTTTACACTATGATTTGGAATGGTACATTAGATGGTAAACGGGGTCTACCTAGTAGATTCCAATCAAAGGAGACAACTAGGTTGCTTGGAGGTGGGACCGAATAAACAATCGGATACATCTCTGATGAACTTCCTTCCTGCGGTAAAGGAACAGGTAGATTACCCCCATGTTCATTGGAGTGTCTATTTACGAAAAGAATTTGAATGGTGTTGTCCTCATTCTCTTTGGTGACTGTATCATCTGAAGATAAATCCTCTGAAGACAAGATGGGGTCGACTGCCGTCTCGACCTGTTGACTTTGGTCCAATGTGGACTCAGAGGGTTCATCTTCAATGATAGGCGTTTCAACTGACAACAAAGGTGTGTCAGTCGGATTTTCAACTAGCAATTTACTCAGCAAGAGTTTCCTATATCCAGGAGGAGGTCACTACGGTGATGTAGGACGATTATCCAAGACTCTTTTAGCTTCATCTAGGAAGGGACAAAAGTGGAGGGCATGATCGCCTTCACACAGTCTGCAAGGAAATTTAGATTTTCCTTTCTACCCAGTGACTTCGTTTTCACTAGTTGACGGTGTACTCTCAACATGATCGTCAGAGGTTGACGACACCAGATTGTGCAAGCGGGGAGACCAGTTCCTTAAGATCCATGGGATGCAAGGACAATCTTGATGATAATGGTCCCCTTTGCAGGTGACACATGGAGATTTAGGTTCTGATGGCGAAGTGTGTGGATTTTTTCTAGATGATGCCAAGTTGCCCCTTTTTTCCATTGGCTCCTTCTTCTTCTTCTGCTTCCCTTTCTTCTTCTTCTCAGTTACTTGGTTTTTAGTTTTACTAGTTTCACCAAGCGAAGAGGAAGAAGCAGAGGGAGAAACAAACGAAGTAGAAGGTTGGGGGGTGACTCTAGTATCATCTATTTGCTTATTTGATTTCTCAGGAATCACAGTGTTTTGAACGACAGAGGTCGAGAAAAGCCATATCAGCAAGCCAATTGTCAATCTGGGGAGGGACAATGTGGCCATATGAGGTGCACCAACATCTCCCCAAGAGGAGAAAGGACTAGGATTTCCCCCAAGGGGAAATCCTTGGTTGGTGGACTCCATTTTCTCAACCCAAGATCAACGAGGGAACAGTGATGTTATTCCGTTTAAAATAAATTTTAGACGCTTTGACACAACTTTCTTTTTCACTTTTTAAGAGTCGAGAAAAAGCTAAAGATGACTCTAGTCGCCTTCGATTTTTAATGAGCCTGAAGTGACAAGTGCTCAGTTGGACCTTTTATTTTAAGGAGTCTGAAAAGGAATGAAAGAGACTACTCTAGAAATCTAGACAGAGGGATTACCAAACCAATCGCAAAACTGCAAAATAATTTTTACGGTACGGCAGTCAATCTTCCCGAATGCTGTGTTCAGTGCATTGCAATCGATAGGGTGGTAGACATGGCTTCCTAAGGATAAAGGATATAGCCTATTGTGGCCTCCCAATATATACTCAATGGTACGTGGGAGCACAAGTCCGTACTAGCACTTGTCGTGTCAAAGACGAGGAATCACCCAACCTACGATGAAAGCGACAGTTACCAGGCTTTACGACACCAGAATACGTCTCTAGCCTAGACTTCTAGATGTTGTGCGTTAGGTTCCAAAGCATTTTTATGTTCATTGAATTTATTTTACAGTTGATATTTCTTAAGAAGTTTTCCTTTAAGGTTCACCATGTGATGTAGATATACAACTCCTAAATATGCAATCTAAGATGATAAACAGTCATTTACTCTTCTTTTTGCAATGAAAATCCTAGCTACTAAGGAAAGAGAAATGAAATCCTTTCAACATAGAGCAGAGAGCACACACTAGATGCACTGTCCTAAATCAAAATCAACAAGTAGTCTAAATGCAAATGCACGTGCATGTATTTGTTTTCTTCTTTCTTAATGTGTGAATGACAAAAAGAATGCTAAATACAAATCTGAATTATCTCTTCTTTCAAAGCGATAGTACTAATGATTTTCTTTTCAAAAAACGACAGGAAGGCAAGATGACACTTTGCGATTTTGAATTGAAAACTGCTTTCGAAACTTGAAATACTTATAAATTCAGATCAAATACAAGATCAACAGTGTAATCAACTATAAAAAAGGGAAGTATTCTTTTCTTTGACTGAAAATGACACTTGCAACACTTTCAAATCAAAATATGACAGTTTGATTAAGCTACCATTTTGTAAATGAGGAATTTTAATGGTGAAAAATACATAAAAACATTCACAAATATTTGCACAATGGAGGTTGGATGATGCAAAGAAAGGGGGTTTCTACAATGGTCTATTGATCATAGACAACAAAACTCCTAAATAAAACTGAAGACAGTGAAGAAAAAACCAAAATCTGGAGGCAGAAATAGTCTTACCTGATCATCGCACCTGTAACACAAGGAAACAGGGATGCATCTCACCTACTGCACACAGGAGGTGTGATGCATCCAATCTGCCTAAAGGAGAGGGTGCGATGGTCCAGGAACGAGAATTTAACTTGGTTTTTGGTCATAGTTTGCAGTTTAGTTCAGGGATTTAGGCCGAGCAAATGATAGTCAGTAACTACAAAGTATAGGCCTGATATAATGAGGTTACTCAAGCTACCTCTAGGGCACTTAGGATGTTTGCAAGTAAATTTTTTAGTTCATAAACAAACCCGAAGATTGACTAAAGCAGCGTTAATCTACTTTGCACTTGCATAGCAAATGTAGTTCGAAGGCTAGCTGGCTTGACTTCAAGCTCCGTCTGTGGTTTATGAATCAAACAAATAGAGACAAGTAGTCAAACTAATCGCTCCCCAGTGGAGTCACCATTTTGTTATCGGGAAATCTAGTGTCTATTCAGAGCTGCTAGTCCCACTAAGATGGGTAGCTATTTTAGAAACAAATAGATTAAAGTCTATTGTTTTTCCTTTACAAGAGAGAGATGAGAAAGAAGCAGAGACTACCAACCTCAGTCTTCCGCTTGGCTCCTTGCTTGTTTCCTTTCTCCTTTGATAGAATCTCGCCACTACTTCCTTACTTGTCCCCCTTCAAAGAGCACCTGTAGATTCACAGTAGCATAATACCATCAAAGCATAGAGATCTATCACTGTAAACAATATATGATCAGATATATATTGACCATACAAATGCATATATCAACACAATATTCAGATATACACAAGAATATGGAGGAAAACTCAAATAGCTTTATTAGTAAAAGTAGTAGGAGAGAGAATTACAACCACTTGGTCTGACCCAGCGCCATCCTCCCAGCATGAAAGCCCTCTTCACCTCATACAAAGCAAGATCACCCAAAAATGTCTTCAAAGAGAAACCAACAACACTTTCTTGCAAATTACAAAATTCCAGCCTCTGGATCTCTTGGATGAGGGATCCATATATAGATGTTTACAGGAGAGTGAGTCAGCTTCTGGGATTTTGATTAGTGTCATTTCACTGATAGTTCTTGGTTCCACACGGAGATTTTTGATCCCTTACTCATCCCTGAGCGAACTTAGAGAGGCAAGTGTCAAATGAGCAGTTTCTAGAAGATTCTCTGGGTTTCCACCTAGAAAACTGCTTATTCCATTTGTCTGCTCTCGCTCATCACACCCTATAGAGGGGTTTTCCAATATGCATCGCACTTTTTGCATGTGGCAGGTGAGATGCACCACACCTTTAGCACTGGGCAGTCTGTATGGTCCTGCTTTGACCAGTTATGAGTAGTTTTTCATGGATAACTTCTGGGAGATGATGTAATCAACTGAACTTGCTCCTTTAGGGTATGAAACAACACTTTTAGGGACATAGAATCCCTTGGTTTATGGACATGTATGATTGGGGTTGCAGTGCCCAAATATGTCTATAACAATGCCCCTGCAACCTCAAGTGACTTTCGAGCCATTTGAGAAGTGGGGCATGGACTTTGTGGGTCCTGTCAACCCTCCTTCAAAATAGAAATGTTACATCATTGTGTGCACTGATTATCTAACAAAATGGGCAGAAAAAAAGGCAATCAATGAAACAACAGAAAAAAAAGTAGCTAAGTTTTTGAGTTCTTGAGAGAGAATATCTTCTACAAGTTTGGCTATCCAAGAGAATTAGTCACAAATCAAGGGAGTCAGTTTACCTCCAATCTAATTCAAGACTTGCTCACACATCACAAAATTAAGCACAGAAATTCCACCCCTTATCATCCGCAAGCAAATGGATAGGTGGAAGTCACTAACAGAGCTTTGGAAGGGATTTTGACCAAGGTATTGAGCAGCAGTAGAAAAGATTGGGCAGATCGATTGGTTGAGGCCACCTGGGCCTATAACACCACCTAGAAAACCACCACAGGGTTCACACGCTATGAGCTAGTCTATGGAAAGAAGGCTTTGATATCAATAGAATTTGAATATAACACACTAAGGATAGCAAATCAACTGGACCTAGATCTCAGCCATGCACAAAAGGAAAGCTAACTTCAGCTAAATGGATTGGATGAACAGAGATTGTAGGCCCTTCTCCACTCAGAGGTAGTCCAACTGCAAAGGAAAATATGGCATGATAGACACCTCAAAGAGAAACAATTCCACGAAGGAGATTGGGCATTGCTGTATGATTCAAGATATAAAGATTTCAAGGGAAAATTGAGGACAACATGGTTAGGACCGTACATAGTGGAAAAGTGCAATGACAATAGTTCAGTTTTGATCCAGACCATTGATGAAGAAGCCATCCCCATTCTCATCAGTGGGCATAGGTTGAGGATCTATAGGAAGCCCCTCTCCAAGCAAGAATTCATTGAGAATATGAGTAAAAACGCGTTGGTAGTGGAGCAGGTCTCTGCCTCCACTCCACCCACACCCTAAAAAAGAAAAAGAAAAAAAACATGAAAAAAAGAGAATAAAAGATCACTGGGTGAAAACCTCCTGGAGGCACCCAGGGTAGGCATTAAGGGTGAAAACCTCCTAGAGGTGCCCCAACTGTCTCATAAAAAAAAAAGAGAAGAAAAAGAAAAAACAGAGAGAAAAGAAAAAATAGAAACATAAAATTAAATTTTCTTTGAATGCTTTGCATATTGCAGGAAGGCCACAGAAGGAAAAGGGACATGGCCAAGCTGAATACACCTCTCATAGATCATTTCTCCATTCCCATTGTCTTTTCCTAGTCCTTGATCTCACTTGTTCTGGAAATTATGCATCCTACAGGAATCTCTATGCATTCTATAGGAGGCTCTTGTAGAAACCACAGAGAGCTCGAAATCAAGTTCAGAAAAGAATGAGAGGGCTAGAAATTTGTCTAGAAGACCTGCGGGCCTCCCTACCACCATTCATCCTCCTAACTCTCCATTCCATCCCTGCACCCCTGCATTTCCACTCGCTTCTTCCTTCCATGCACAGAAAACCGAAACATCCTTAACTTATTTCTTACGTGGTGTATGCTAGCTACTTTTCCTTTTCCTTCAGAACATTCCTTAGCTATCTCTTCAGTCCCTGCTTAAACGTCATCTAGAAATTTTAGAGGGAGAAGCAGTTATAGGAAATCCTGCAGGATTCTTGTAACAGTTGATACCCTTCAAATCAAGCTCCAGATGCAGGGTCAATGCAGCCACAGATGATAAAACCCCAACATGAGGTAGCCAAGCCATCAGTTCAGAATCCATGAGCACCAACAATTGCATCAATCCATGAATAGAGTGCTAAATTCTGAGCATGCAAAGCACAGTAGTGAATAACATGTAAGTGACGAAACTCGTTCCTCTGTTGCATGAGTATAATTTAGAAACTGCATGAACCATTGATATGGTCGTGATTAAACAAAATCGGTGGCCAGCTAACTGGACACCCTCGTCCAGTTCAAATAGCGCCTCATCCAATTCAAACAGCATTCAGTGGGTGAAATCAGCACGTGTGTTCAGTCAACTCGGGAAGAAAATTCAAAATAGGTAGTGGTGGTGGAGTATAATGGGAATGATGGAAGTGATTGTGGGCAGGCAGCATGAAGTATTATAATGGCACTGGAGTAGGGACCAACGGTCCAGATGGGGATAATGTACCCTTCCTACCACCTCACCTTGTCACCGCAGAACACACCCGTAAGCTTCCCGTAAGCTTAAGTACACTGCAGTTGACGCCTTCATCACCTTTGTTTTCATTTGCATCATCGTGCTCTTGACTGTAACAACCTACCTACAACCGTCAGAACCTCGTAACAGATGCTCTCTGTTACTTTCAAAACCCTGCCACTTATCAGGCTCTACAGGAGCATTATCGCACTCTACAGGAGCAGAAACGCAATCTACAATAGCCTTTCTATAGGAAGGCCAGTGAGCAGCTATGCAGAGGAAAATTCAGGATTTTATGCCAAACTCGAGCTCAAAAAGGTAGGCTCAGTAAAACCCACTCTATATTTCATATATCTACAAAAGGCGGTGGGATTCGAAGTGAATTATTGAGTTGAAAAAGCAAGAAAAAGTGAGAACAAAAGTCTGCCTGTGTTTTTTAGAAATATATACAGTTTCTCAATTTGATCTTTGCGCCGAAAAATTGTCTCTTTCTCCTCCATGGTATTCTCCTGTGTAAAGAAGTGATGCAACCATAGGAAATTAAGCTTGTAAAACAATGAATTTTCATTGGGTGGTCGGCTCACTTCGTGAAAAGGGAAAAAACACTATCATGTATACTGTCTGCTTTAAAAAAAAAGATATTGTTTACCTCAAATAGATCGAGAAGTAAATTAAGTTTGAGAACAGAGTTTGAAGGGAAGGAAAATTGAAAATTTCTCTTGTTAAAAAGGAGGAACATGAAAAATTCTCTCTCTGGTTCCAGAAAGAAAACCTCAGCTGTTCCTCTATTTTTGGGTTTGAAAATTTGATACCTTCCTCCTCACCTGAAACATTCCAAAAGTCTCTAAACATCATGACAGGGGGTTTTATGAGGAAGGAGCCTCTGAATTCAACTAAATTGTATGAACATCCAAAAGTGGTGGCCCTCTTTACCAGGGAAAATTGGATGCATTTCTTTGAGAAATTTCATGGATATGATGAGGAAGTTATAGAGGAATTTTTATTTTCTTTAAAACCCCACTCAAAAACCCATGCTATAGTCAGTTTCAGGGGTATAACCATAGAACTTACACCAAAGTTCATCAGTAGAATTACAAGTCTCCCACTTGGGCTTCCTTGGAGCAAAGAAGAAAAACCACTGGGACAGGTTGCTAAGACCTTTTTCCAGCCTGATGAACATCCCGTGGAGGATAACAATGGGATTAGGAGGAAAATTATACCTTATCCATGGGGTGAGGTCAGTTATCAGATCATGAAATATATCTCTTGTGAAGGAAGATACAACATAGTCTATGGTTATCATTTCATATTGTTACATGAACTAAGATATGGCATGGACTTTCCTGCATCTAGAAAACTCAGTCTTCCATATTTTCTCCTCCAATCCTTGATAGAGTGTAGCACCAAATTGAATGCAGGGGTTCCAGACCAACTGGCTCGCCATGGGCTCATTAAATTGTTGGTGAAGGATGCTCTCCACACTTACATAATCCCTATAGCCTGGGAGATTTTCAGGAACATGACTAAAGAAGATGACATAAAAACTCTCACTGATGACCTTAGTCCATCTAGAAGTGAAGAGGAGGAACAAAAAGAGGAAGCTGAGAAGGAAATCCATGAAGAAGAATAGAACATTCAATTGGAAGAAGAAAAAGAAGAAAAATAGAGAGGAAAGGAGAGACATGACACCACCACCACAGATGAACCTAAAGAAGAGAAGAAAACAACATCAAAAGTAGAAAAAGGGAAAACCACAATAGAGAAAAATAAGAGGACTAGAACTGAAAAGAAGAAGCCCAAGACAGCTCAGAAAAAGGCTGCCATGGGAAAGGAAGAAACTTATCAAGCAGAGGAGAAAACAACACTAGAGACAGTAGACACAGGAAAAACAATAGATGGAAATAAGAAACACAGCAAGAAGAAGTGTCTCCTGAGACACTATCAAGAGAAGCAGTAGTTGTTCTTACTGCACTTAGTACTCCAGCCAAGCCCAAAGGAAAAGGAAAGATATAACCATCCATGTACTTCAAGGCTTGAAAGAGCACCAGAATCAAGATGGGGAAGCCTCAACCACCTTCAAAGGATCCCATCATCATTGAAGATGTCCCTACTGCAACAAGGGAGGAATCTCCCTCCAAAATCTTCATCACTTACGAAAGAGAGAGCCCTAAGACCTCTACCTAGAAAGAAAGGATCAAACTAATGGACTCTAAAGTAGTCCTACAGGAGGTGCATACCTCTCTACAAGAAACATTGGCAAAGCTCAAAGAAATTGAGAAACTTGAAAAGAAGGCAGAAGAACAGACCCAGGAGGAATACAAGACAAAAGAGATAACAGAGCCTAGACCTCAGCCTAACTTAGGCTCCTACTACAACCTTCTGGAAGGCGGGAAGATCATCCCACAAAAGTTTACAGTGCCTCTTGACTTCGAGCTGGAAAAGGAAAGAGTCAGGACCCATACATGGATGCAGATTACAAAATATAAAGGGGTAGAAGACATTGGGCACATGGAAAACAAGTTGAGAGAAATGGGTAAAGAACTGATCATGGTCGGGCATACAGAAAGCATCAAAAGATCTCAATTGGAGGAAGAAAATGAAAGGTTGAAGAAGCAGCTGCAAGAAAGGGAACCTCAAGGAGGAAATGAGCTGTCAATCTTAAAAAGACAGCAATAGGAAGAGGAACCCCAGACAGATAGTGAGGCATTGATAAAACAACAACGGGAAAGGGAATCCCAGGCAGAAAATGAAGTGTTGATTTTGAGAAGGCAGCTACATGAAAAGGAAGCCCAATTAGCCTGCATGGCCAACTAAGCTATGGAGGAATTACAGTGTAGGTAGCCAGCCAAATCATATGCACTGTACCTCAAGGATTAGTGGCTCCAATTTCATATTAAGACACTGGCCGAGAGGGGCACAATACCTTTTTAGGATTATGGCCAATTAATGCATTTATGTGATCACAACATAGCTGAGGACAAAGAAAAGCTAGCAGAATTTTACTCCCACAACATGGAACTTACTGACATGAACTTATGGGATCCAAATGCTACGTTGGGAGATTTGTAGCTAATGGCTATGGCATCTTGGATAAGCCACGAAGAGAAAAGGGCAGTAGAAATCCAAAAAATGATGGCAAAAGAGTTGAGTGAACCTCTGATGATTAGAGTAGAACCAGCTGAACCCTTGGCTCTCATCTATGCCCACCAAAACCTTGCAGCTAATCCTCAAGTTGTCCTTGACTATGTTGACAAGCAAGCCCAGGCTATTGCTCATTTCAAGGACATAGACAGATTGTTTGGAGATGACTGCATCCATGCCTACATGAGAAGGTGGAATACATTACCACACAGCCTAAGGATCAGGAAGTATCAATCCCCAAATAGGATGAGGGAAGCCATGAGGAGAGTGCCCTTCTATAAGAACTCAATGCAAAGCTTGAAAGAAAATTGGATTGACCTTAAATTCAGTCCTCCATTGCTGCTAGGACTGCAGGAAGGAGTAAGAGAGGAAGAAGAACATAAACAGTGGGAAGAAGTGGATAGGAAGGCAGGCTTCTATGAAAAGGAGGAAGACATCACATCATAGGCTTGGAATGTTAGGGAATTTGTCAGAGCTACCAAGGATGAAGAGTGAGATTAGTTGCTCAGAGGATGAACAACCCATTTAGTAGTGGGGTGATGATGAGCCCAAGAAATGGGTAATTATATGGGCTCATTCTGCCTCTTATTTCGACTTAATCCACCATTCTCATTAGTTTATTGCATTTTTTTAATATATGTATGCTAATAGAGTGAATTGGGTTAGTCATTTTTCCATGTAGTCTAATGTGTGGCTTATGCAGATTTTTTGGTCAATTTTGGACAAAGTCAAGGGATTTATGAGCAAATGGCAGCCAAAACTCGAGGAAAACAAGGAAGAGGACTTGTAGAGGGGGTGTCTCCTTCATTTATGACCCCTTTCCTCAAATCCTCCATCAGCAACTCGAAGCACAAAGGTCCACATTGATGATTCCAAGGGGTAGCCGAGCAAGTAAAGAAGGACTGTTGTTTATCTCCAGTTCTAGGAAGCAGAGTTCCTTGATTTTAGGAGGATTGTTAGAGGAATCCATTTTTATAAATAAGGAGGCTTAGAGCCTTAGTAGGTTAGCCAGTTATTAGTAGATTTTCACACTTTTTTGTAGCATTGTGTTCAGTTCATTTTCGAGTTCCTTTTTGAGAACGGTTTATGTAATGTGACTGTTACTTTTGATAATGAAGATGAACCAGTTTTTGAGCCAGCACTGATCTCTTTCAGAGGGCTAAAGCTCTTGGGTTAGGGCCCAACCCAAGCTTCCCAACACCTCCTACTGTGTACTTATATGTTTTTGCTTCAGTTCATAAGTTAATTCTATTGCATAGATTCATTTTACTTTGTTAGATTAGGTTTCTTTTGATGGTTAGCATAGTTGTTTTTGTTTCAGTTGCTCAAGTAGGTTACTACAATGATAGAATAAGATTCAAGAAGGCCAACAATAGGCCCTGATCTCCTTTCTCCCTTCCTGGGACTATGATTTTAGGTCAAGGCACTACTGCTGCCACCAAAAACACAATTTTTGCTCTTCCATGCAACTGCTAGTGTGATACTTTGATTTGGAAAGATTGATATTGGTTCAGATTCAGTTGCCTAGATCATTTCCTATTATTTTAGCATAGATCTCTCTGCAAATTGTTTAGCATTTTCTGTTTGTAGGTCAGAAATTAGGTCAAGCTAGAGAAATTTCAGTTTTTTGTCCTTTCTTTGAACAATTTTTGTAAGTAGATGTGTAGATCTCTTGCAGGTCACCTTAGCTCACCATACATCCATAAACTAGCTAGCCCCAGCTGAATTCTCATAGATTTCCCAAGTCATTCGCAACATTTTTCCAATCTGCCCTAATTTCTGTGTTTTTCTCCATAAAGCGACTTTCTTGCCATTTGAACAAATCCAACTATCACGTTCGTTCTTGATCTTCCTTGACAAGTTCTAGACACCTCAAAACCTTCATCTAGCCTTTAGTTACCCTTTCCCATCATTTTTCCACCTTCAAAACTCCAAAAATAGCTCTCGGCCTCTTCCTGTAGATCCCTTGCAGCCTCCTGTAGAATTTGCTGCGAGTGATTTTTCGAAGTCCGATCATTATGGAAGTCTTTCTGCAAGTAGAATAGTCCCTGTAGAGTTAGCTTTCTTTCATCATAGTTAAAAGCTTCTTCTAAGAACTCATAGAAGTTGGCTTGATCTCCTAGCGAACTTGCGACAGCTGACCAAGTGATAGCCTACAGTAAGAGCTAGTACTTGTGCATATAGCAACGTCACTTCCAAGTTTGTTACGAACTACCGGGTTGATAAAAGTAAAGAAGGAAGCCCCAGGAGTTGCAACATTATTTCTGCAATACTGGTGCTCAACAATTTGCCCTTGATGTCAAAGGGGGAGAGTGACTTAGTGTGGTTGTTGCCATCAAGTCCAAAGGGGGAGATTGTTGGAATTATGATACAGGTATGACATAGGTGTCGCCCTTGATGGAAACTCACTCAGATGATAGATCATAGTTCAGACTCACAGAATGAAGAAAGAGAGGTATACACAGGTTTCCCATTGACCAAGCCGCATGTACATGCAAGTTCGTAGACCAAACAGCGCGTATAGCGTACACATGCACTTTCACGGAAGGAAAGGAACATACATGTTAGAAAACTTAGTTTTGGTCTGTGGTATTTGGTCCATGATATTTTGGTATTGGTCCATGGTATTTGGTCTGAGGTATTGACCCCAAGTATTGGGTCCAAGGTATTGGTCCTATGTGGTTTTGGACCATGGTATTGAGAGAGGCCTAAACCTATATAAGGAGAAGAAGATCATTAGGCCAGAGAAAGTGTGCAAGTGATGAATATCTGATGAAGGGTGAGATTTAGTATGCAGGTTATGGGTACGTGAGGCTTTGTTAAGGATGCACCTATGTGGCGAATGAAGGCTGATGAACCGGGATCATGAAGACTAAAATGCATTATCATTATATGGTATGATCATGAATAGTTTAGATCTGAATACTGATGCATGTCTTATCCTTTATATCTTATGTTCTGGGTATATCTGAAGTTGAAAATTACAGCGAAGGTATAAGTAATTCTTTTCAGATCTGTACGCAGGATTCCTCTGGTGAAAGAGCGTATACACACTGGTTTGACATAGCTAAGTAGCGTATACATTATGGGATTTTATTTTTGAGGTCGTTGTTGGTTTTGGTGGTTGTTGCAAAGTTCTGGGTTCTGGTGACTGTGTTTTTGATGACAGGGTTTTAGTGATTCAGTTGTTGGGTGATTCAGAGATTGATGATGCAGATATAGTTGATGGTTGTATTGCAGTGGTGATTATTTTGTATTGATGGATCCAGTCTGAAAATTTATGAAACGTGGTCCCCGGAAGAAAAGAGAAGGTTGTAGCCTTCTATAGGCCAACACCTACGTACTAGTAAACATGTCAGCTAGTACAAGAGCTAGGGGGTTGTAGCTCCCTTCCAGGAGAAGATGGAGAATGAGAGAAGGTTGTAGCCTTCTGCAGGTAGAAGCCTGCATACTGGTATAATACTGCACCAGTACAAAAATTGTAAAAAGAAGTTTCTTATTAAAAAGAAGATAGAGACAATTGCAACAGGTGGTTTTCACCCACATTGGGTTTCCACCTTATATCTCTTGTTCATGTGTGTGTGATTGTCTGTTATGTTTTACTGTACTTGGTTACTGCTTACATGGTTCTAATGCACTGATTAAATATCAACATATGATAATTTAACTGAATCATAAGTTTGCAGGATATACGCTAGTTTCCTTAAATACAATTGCGTATACACGCAAGTTCCATTAACTGAAGTAGCGTATATGAATCTAATTATGGAAATGAAATATTATTGACTTTCTAATACTGATTCACCCCCCCTCTCAGTATTATTTCCAACATCTTCCAGTGGTTAGACTGTTCCAGAAGGAACTTGGCTCTGATACTAATTGTTGGAATAAGGAATTATTGAGAGGGGGGGGCATGAATCAGTAATAGCGAGATTATTTTATTTTATAATATGCTTACAATCCCTTTTTTATTTTCTGTTACTTGTGAGAGCATTTATTCATAAAGGAAGTGAGAAAAAAAGTTTAAACATTCATGTTCATATGACCAACCAAATGAGGAGTGCACAGATTTGACACAGTGTTTTCATGTGGAAACCCAAAGGGAAAAAACCACCAAATTTTTATTTTGTTTATGATGTAATTTAAGAACCTACTTAATTACATTTTTTTAATGAGCATCTACTCACAAGAGGAAATGATCCCGTTAGGTTAGCAAGCACCAACTTTCCAAGAGGCACCAACCTGCTCCTTGCACTGTTTTAATATTTCGTGCAATTTTCGAACTGAAAACAGAGGCATATACTTTACAAGTAAAATACCACTATGGTTGGTTGCAAACTCAACTTCTGCTCTCAGTTCACTACTGTTCCACATAATCCCTTTGGTCTCATGCAGTTTCTCCTTACTCGCTTCTCACAACAACATATCCTGAACACTATGCCTTTGTTGTTCTTCTCACAACAACAACACTGGTCACATTGCACCAACACTCTCCACTGCTCTCGATGCTTAGACCTCTTTGTCTACTCACACTACTATCACTCCTTAACAGTTCACTAATATTCTCTACACACCACATTGCTCGAAGGAAATCGATGGTTTTGATCCACTAATGCACACTACACCAAGTTGTCTCTACTATCTATGTCCATATTGGCCAAATGTACTTCGACATGGCTCCTTATATTGTAGTTGTGTCAGCTGGTTGAGCTCTATCATAGAATTAAACACAGAGATGGGCTTTCAAGTTCTTCATTGAATCCATGCATAAATCTCGATGTTGATAATTTAATCTCAGGCGGCCTGTACACTGTACCGATATTCCCATTCTTATTTATTGCTCCATAGAGCTTGATAGGATATGGGAATGGCCACTCTATTCCTCATTTAACTCTCCCAAATGTGTATGGAAAATAACCTATTTATTTCTCCACTTCTTCAGTTCTTCTTCGTGAACTGTTGTCCTTGTTTCCTTGTATCCGAGCCTTATGTATATTTAGCTAACTCAGATAACCAACTTCATCGATCTGCATTTGATTTTTTCAGCTACCGACTCAACCATCCATTAAGCTCACTATACTGCTTCATTGAAACCCAACATATCGTAACTTACACAGGTAGAATATTATGAGATTGCACTACTCTGATATCCTTGGCCCCCTTTCCCTTTAGCTCCTTTCGCATTTCCTTTCTGATATGATTGAGACTTCTGACCATTAATTTAGCGCTATACCAGAGCCCTTCTATATCATAACTTCAACAGATAAGGTGTTACGATATTACTTAGTCCTTATATCCTTAGATCCATTTGTTTAACCCTTGGTCCCTTTAATATCCATATGACCATGTGGCAGGTAATATTGGAGCTTCCTTTATTGCAACTTCTCACCCATTAATTGTATAGGAGTTACGATGTTCTCATCCTCTGATATTTCGACCTTCGATATGCTGATGTCACTTCCACACTTCAATTTCTCAGCTCCACTGACATGTAACCACGTGTCCTATAGGAGGCAAGATAAGGAGTGTCGATTATCCTTGGTTTTGTAAGAATTCCTTCATAAACTTGCTAAATATTCCTCGACACTTTTAGTAATATCGACCCTCCTGGATACCGTAACTTATTAAAATACCGTTGTTAAGAAGTTATGATATTCTAATATCTCAAACCTCTGATATTATGATGACCTCTGATATTCCAATATCTCAGTCTCTGATATCATCTTCTCTAATGCTCTGATCTGGCCTCCTTCTAGGCTTTGGTATTCTAGTCTTCGAGGTTCTGATATTAGGTCCTTATGTGCTTCGACCTCTGATATAGCCTTCTTAGGAATTCAAGTCCCTGAACTTTGACAGACCATCACTTTTGATCCAGGTGTCCATTTTAAGACTTCCACACACCGTTGGAAATCTCTTTCAGAGAAATATCCAATGAAGTGGGTCTCATGTAGGCTTTGAGCCCATAGACTACCTCTAAGATGGCTACAAACTATTCTACCACTCTTTTCCTCCTAGACTCGCTTTCCTATGCCTAGAATCTTGAACTCCCTATTAGACTCAGTCTTTTCAGTCCTTCGTCAGAGTCAAATTCGCCAAGGTTCATTTCTCGTCATTTGCAGTGATCAAATGCCATTTTGGTCAAAAAGAGTCATTTTAAATTCTTGAGTCCAGGGTTTTGTCTCCAGAAGTGTGAAATAACGCTTGCAGGCCAGAGGGAGGTTGAATAAGTCTCTTACTTCAAGAGTTTCATCATCAGTAATGCTTGAAAATGATCCTTCTCCAAAACTCTGTTTTGGAGAAGAAATCGACAAATTTGTTTTTGTAATAAATTTGCATTTTAAAATCTTCCATCATGGAGTACTTCTAATGCAGGCCCCGGTCATCTTGCTAGGTTCAACAGCTCCATCAGTCTATGTAAACAGGAGGAACAACAGTGAAATTATGATTTAGGCCCTGTAAAGTAAACATCCTATTGCGATGTGTGCCCTGTAAACTAATTTGGGATTTTGCCATGGACCACAATGGAGATGATCATCTTGTGGACCCATTGATTCAACATGAGGATATCAAGAGTCAGCAGAAGTCTGACGAGGAGTCGGCCTTCATAGAATCAGTGTTATCTCAAGAACATATTTCCTGGTCCAGAGTTGCTCAAGCTGGCATTATTGAATCCAAGAAACTATGGATTCTCTCTGCCCCTTATACAATAGTTAGTGTTTTTAATTTTATGCCCTTTGCCATCTCAAATGTTTGCTGATCATCTTGGAGAGTTGCAGCTTACAGGAGCATCCATAGCTAGTGTGGCCATTCAAGGATTGGCCTATGGAATTATGCTTGGAATGGCAACAGTAGTCCAGATTGTGTGTGGGCAAGCTTACGGTGCTAAACAGTACATCATGCTTGGAGTCATTTGCCAGAGGTCCATGATAATAATGACTGGAACTGCAATACTCCTAGGCATCCTCTACTATTTTGCAAATCCAGTATTGATTACCATAGGGCAAAGTAAAGAAATCTCTGCTGCAGGAGGTATTTTTGCCAAGGGTCTTATTCCTCAGTTGTTTTTTTTTGCCCTCAATTGCCCCATGCAGAGGTTTTTGCGGGCCCATAAAATAGTGTCCCCTATTACCTATATTTCTATTGGGACATGTCTATTCCATGCATTGATCACCTAGGTGGCAGTGGACAAGCTAGGATTTGGCCTGCCAGGGATAGCCCTAATAGTGAGTTTGACTTGGTGGGTTCTGGTCATTATTATTGCCTGGTATATATTCTATAGCCCATACCGCAGGCATACATGGACGGGCCTCACCATGAAGGCCTTCACAAGGCTCTGGTCATACTTCAAGTTAACTCTGGCATTGGCTGTTATGCTAACTTTGGAAATATGGTACATTGAAGTATTGGTGCTTGTATCTGGTTTGTTGCCAAATGCAAAGGTCGCTCTGGATTCCATTTCTGTTTGCATGAATTCTTACAACTGGGAGTTGATGGAAATGTTGGGTCTCAGTACAGTTGCAAGTATAAGAGTGGGTAATGAGTTGGGAGCCAGGAGACCTAAAATTGCAAGATTTTCAATTATAGTTGTGGTGGTCACTTGCTTCATAATAAGTGTCATACTTGCCATTGGGATTATGATACTGAAGAAAGAACTCGCCATGGAATTCACAAGCACCACTATGGTTATACGTGCAGTCTATGCATTGATACCTCTACTTGCAATATCTGTTCTCTTGAATGGCACCCAACCTATTCTCTCAGGGGTGGAAATTGGATGTGGAGGGCAAGCTGTGGTGGCATATGTGAATTTAGTGACATACTATCTTGTTGGCTTACCAGTTGGAATTGCTTTAGGATTGAAGACCAGTCTTGGAATCGATGGAATCTGGTGGGGATTAATCCTAGGAGTGGCACTGCAGACGTTAGTACTCATTATTCTTACAGCACGTACTAATTGGAACAAATAGGTCCAATCGGCATCGGAGAGAGTTGAGCGTTCCCAGTACGGGGAGTCTGCAGATAACTCAAACGGAGTGGTGGTTCCATAAGTTGGATTATTGAAATTAAGAGTGAATCACATTGCAAAGAAAAAGGCATGCCCAATTTGATGGCAAATCGTTTTGTATGATGCGAGGTACATCGAATGGGACAACGGAAATTGAAGAAGTTACTCAATTCAATTCTTCTACCACAGGTTGCTTCTTTTCTTCTTTATAGCGTACTCAAACGAAGGTATTTCAGGCCACGTGTGCTCGGCTTTTGATTATTGTGGAGAAATGGCCGGTTCTTGTACTGCTTTTAAAACAAAAATGTATTACATAGTCAGCATGTTCCTTACATGTTCGTTAGAGCTATAAATGCATCAGTTCTTTGGATATGACAGGCCTCCCAACTACTGGAGGTTTGTCAAAGAAGTTGAGGACGTTACAGGTGCTATGATGGTGGTCTTCGTGGCAATTTGCATTCGTTCTGGCCACTACGTGGTTCAGAAGGAATAAACTTAATCTTCCAAAACCATTGAAAAGGCTCACATGATTCAATGCTTTCTGGTATTCACACCACTCATTCGTAATCGTATATGTGTTGTTGATAGTCCTTGGCATATATCTGTACCTCAGTCACAAATGGTACAAGAAAACGACATGAATGCACCTTGCAATTCCAGTGTTGTTATATGGTGGAGAAAGAACTCTGAGAGCTTTCAGATCAGGTTACAAATCCATTAAAATCCTCAAGGTAGCCATCTATCCAGGCAATGTTTTGTCTCTTCACGTGTCAAAACCACAAGGTTTCAAGTATGAGAGTGGACAGTACATGTTTGTCGATTGCCCGGCAGTATCCTCTTTTGAATGGCATCCTTTTTCTATTACCTCAGCTCCAGGAAACGATTACTTGAGTGTCCACATCCGAACCTTGGGTGATTGGACAACAGAACTTAAGAGGATATTCCTTCTGAAACAACATCAAATCTAAACGAAGAAAACAAGAGAATCAAGGATGAAATTCGCCAGAGCGGCACATAGGATGACTGGCGCGGCGCGCATGGGCCGCGCGGTGCATTGGGTGCTCCTCCACAGTGCATTTTTTGCACTAGCGCAACACACTCACTGTTGTTGGGAAAAGTATCCATTCGGAATGCCCCTATCCCACTCTAAGGTGTGATAGTGCCTTAGCAACAAACAAGGAAAACTAATTGAGTATTTCTTCTTTATGAAATGTAAATGAGGAGAAAGGATGTAACTAACCTGTGTCTTCCGCTAGTTTGTTGATCCAAATCACTCCTCTCTTTAGTAGCTCCCAGCTCCTTGCTCCTTCACCGGCCCAGCTTCACCGAATTCCTGCAAGATCACAAGAGAGAGAAACTACACAAAGATACAGATATACATTCATAAAAATCTCAAGATCAGATTAAGCTAAACATGTAAGCATAACAAAACATCATTGGTACACAGCATGTAGGAGAAACTCAAATAGTTTATTGATAGAATAAGAAAGTCCAAGAGGAGATACAACCAAGTGAGTTCTGATCCAGCATCTACCTCCCAGCAAAGGAATCCCTTCCTCTCCTCCAACAAAGCATAAATCACCCAATGTACTAATCTCAATCTCAAACCAACAGCAATTCTCTGCAAAGTACAAAATTCCAGCCTCCTGAACCTCTGGGTGAGAGATCCATATATAGATGTAAGCAGAGAGGATGAGTCAGCTTATGTTTTGACTTGTGGCTTCTCTCTGTCAGTTCTTGCTTCCACTTGGAGGTTGAGAGCCTCTTACTCATCACTAGTCGAATTCATTGAGGCAAGTGTCATTGGAGAAGATTCTGGAAGCTTCCAGGGTCTTTCCACCTCGTTGAATGAGCTTGCCATTTGTCATTTCCCGCTCAGCGCACCCTGGTAGTGCTTCCACCTGCGTTGCAATGCACCTAGCCAGTGTAGCCTCTGCATTTCAACGCAGGCAGCTAGTGGAGCCTCTGAATTGATCCTGAATTGATTGTTTCTGAGTGGTTTTTGGTGGAGAACTTCTGGGAGAAGCTGTCATTGGTTGACCTTGTTCCTTTAGGGGCAGGAACAACATCTTTAGGGACTTTGGATCCCTTGAATTAGGACATTTCATGCTTATAGCTGTAAGGCACAAAAATGTCTACAACACTCACCAAGCATAGCGCACTGGGAGTGCGCACGGCGCACTGAGCCCCAAGACCGAATTTACCATCAATTCATCAAAAATTCAATTTGTTGCAGCTCAATTCTTCTCCAAGAGCCAGAGGTAATCAATTCAAAACGGAAAATCGTGATAAGGAAGGCTTTTATGCTAATATTGTTCCAGATACATTTGAACACAAAACTGTGACTGTTGAGGGGTACAAGGCACAAAGTAAGATGGTGATTGAATGTCTGGATAGATTGATTAGTGCGTTGAAGAAAGGAAGGAATATGTTGTGGTTGAAAGTATGCATTCGAGTCTGAATTTTGTGATGGGGCTCATGGGAGGGTATCCATCCATTATACATTGTGAATGAAACGAAGTGTTTAGAGTGCTTGGCAATTCGTTGCTAAGTATATGACCTTCGGTCATGCACAGAACAAGTATGTTAAATACATCTGGGCGATTCAGGATTACCTGTGTAAATGAGCTGGCCACTAGAGAGTTCTAAAGGTCAATAATATTAATGTGGATCAAAGTGTTGCCTCCAGACATACTACAATATTTATCTATTTACGCATAAGAGATATAGGTGAAACACCCCGATAACCCAGTGACGAATGCAGTAAGGAGTATATGAAGAGTATCACAATGTCTGTGATGCAGACTCAAATAGCTCGAAGGCAAAAGAGAAGGTGAAAGGTCAAAAGCACAATTAAATGAAGAATACCTACAACAGCCAAAAAATAGGAAAAGACGGTCTATTGTTGGACTTCAGTTATGGTTCAAAGTATCTACGCTACAGGTGTTGCCTCTTCGTGGGCTATCAAACAATTTTCAAGTGTAACACTCCTTTTCTTCAGAACAGATGGTTGGCTTTTCATTTCTGTTAACAATGATTAAATAACCCCCCACTTTGGGTCGATCCATTTTCCCACAGAAAAGCTTATTTATTGCATAAAAAATCATTTGTAAAGGGTTCTGAGTTCTGGCAAACAGTGGGAGAGCTGTGAAGGAAAACTTCACTGTACAGTTTTTGACAGGGATTTAATGAAAAGATACAGCTCTGACTCCTGAGATTCTTGTGGTGTGAATTCAGCATTTGTCTTTTCCTTTGTTTCATATGTAGCTTGTTATGTTTCCGTTTCATTTCATAATCATTTCTAAATGAATACTTTTAAGTGAGAAAGGCAGAATCCAGTTCGATGCTCTGCCTTCGGAAGGTATCCATGTTTTGTGTTTTCTTCTGTTTGATAAGGATTCATCTATTGCCCTTGTCAACCTCTCAGCATTCTTTTCATTCCATATAATTTCAAAATTGAATGCTAAATTTATTGCCTGTCTTTCCTCCTGAGATAATCTGTGTCTCAGATTTAATCTCCCTGCTCATGCTATTCTCGATCCCACACTACCCAGAAAACCCAGTCATTTATCAAATTACCCCTTTCCTATCCATTTACTAGCCTAAAATCAGTTCCCATTTTTAGTCATCTCGCACCCGATTTCTCATTTTATCAAGATTGACTGGAGAGAGCCCTCTCCTATCCTCGTAGGGCTAGCTACAAAGCTGAGCTTGGTTTGATGTTGCCTCGAGTTTTTCCTTCTTCAGCCTGAGGCAGATTCGAGTGCTAACACTCCCAACCACCATAGTCATAATTTTATGGCTTCTCTAGTGACCCTACTACTATTGTGATTCTCTACATGAAGCCTGCAACTAGGATAGGATTCCATATGAACCATCACTATAGACATCATTTATGGCTTTTCCAATAAGCCTTCTACTGTGATGATTTCCTATAGATAACTACAACAACCATGGGATTCCTCTTGGACTCCTAATCATCATGCTAACCCTGGTTGACATCAGTGCCTCGAGGGATCTTTAGCTTGAGTAATGGAGGGTTCTTCATCATCTTCTTCTACATGTGGCTCAAAATCTTCCTCACCAATGATGATTGGTTCATCAACGCTCTTTTTCACTAGTTTTTTCTATTCATGTTCAACATGTTCATCCACCCTGACATAAATTCAATCAGTGATCCTCTTAGTGTTCCTGTTATAGCATCTATAACCTTTTATGTTATCTGAATATCCTAGAAAATTTATTTCATCTTCTCTTGCATCAAAGTTTCCAAGCTTATCATCATTTCGCTTGATATATCATTTTCTACCAAAAACTATGAAGTGCTTAACTGTTGCAGTTCTGCCATACCAAAGCTCATCGGGAGTTTTACAACTGGTTGGCCTAAAATGAGCTTTGCTGAGAATGAATACTATTGTATGAATAACTTCTTCCCAAAACCTCTATTGTACATTCCTTTCTTTCATTATGTCTCTAGCTAACTACTGCACCAATTTGTTTGCTCTTTCTGCTCCACCATTTTGTTGGGGAGTCTCTACTATAGTAATCTGCCTTTTTATATCATTATTCTTTCAAAATTCATCAAATTATTTTGAAATGAACTCACTTCTATTGTTAGACATTATGGTTTTGATTTTTCAATCAGTTTCGTTCTCAACCATAGCTTTGAATTCTTTATATTTCTCAAAGTCTTAAAATTTCTCTCTAAGGAAGGAAACCCACATCATCTTGCTAAAATCATAAATTATTAACATAATATATAAGTTAACTATGGCTGATTGTGTTTTGGATGGTCCACACAAATCCATGTGCACCTATTGTAATGGATTTGATGATGAGTTCTCCTTTTCCTTGAATGGAAGTCAAGTTTTCTTACCCAAATGGAAAGAATTACAAATTGAATTCTCTGGTTTTGATAGCTTGTGTAAATCCTTGACAACCTTCTTCTTGCTCAGCTTGACTATTTAATCAAAGTTCAGATGCACAAGTCTCCTATGCCAAAACCAACTTTCACCAATCTTTGATAAGCATCACCTCTTTGTCTTTCCTTTGATCACATAGACATTATTATCTATTCTCATAGCTTCAACAACTATCTCACCTATTCTTGTAGAGTTGATTTGACAATTTTTAGCTTTAAATATCACATCATATCCTTTATCACACATCTGAGATACACTAAGGAGGCTATGCTTCATCGGATCAACATATAAAACATTCTTGGCTTTACCTTTACCATTTGATAGATTGAACACTCCTTTTGTGATAATTTTTCCTAGGGCATTGTTTTCAAAAGTAACATTAGCTTTGTCAACTAATTTCTGTGTCAAAAAAATTGTTCTGTCTTGTAACATTTTCCTAGAACAACCACCATCCACATCCCAATGGATCCCATCATTCTGAGCATAAAAATAAATATCACATTGCTATTACTTCTCCTTTTCTTTCTATAATTTGGGCTTCAGTTCTATTTTCTCAATAACTTGCTCTATCTTCTTCTACTTAACTCTACAGTTGACTACCATATGCCCATTTTTTTTACATTTGAAATATTGCACCATATAGTTCAAAGGAGAAAAATAATTATTGTACCTGGGTCTGCTTTTCCTCTACTGAAATATTCCTCTGGATCTTAGCTTCCTGTAGGAAATATTGACTCTACAATTTTATGCTCTTTGGTCTTAGTTTTTGTATGTGGAATAGTACCATGGGAAGATATCATTTACTTGGAGGGATGCCTTTTGCACTGGGACGAATTCTGAGTAATTCAATTTCCTTGGGCAATGTTTTTTACCTTTTCTTGATGTTGATAATTCTTGGGCTATGTATTATCCTCTGTTTGCTATTGTCCATGCCCTTCTTTAGCTACTGGAACAAAAGTAATTTATTTCTTTCCTTTTACTTCAGTTGATGTGCTGGACTATACTTCAAATCCTATACCATTTTGATATGAGGAGACTCACTGTGCAACTAGTATTTCATTTAAATTTTTAGTCCCTTTCCTAAAGTTTTTGTTGAAACTCAACTGTGTTTTGGCCTTCTCCAACTCCTTCTTTAGAAACACAATTTCTCCTTCTAGCATTTCAAAGCCTGAGCCTTTTCTTTCAACTGATGTGTTAGAGAATCCTGAATCTTCTTATGTTCTTCTATGTGAAAATGTAGTGGTTCAACAACTTCGACCTTAGGCTTTTATCAAAAGCTCCTTTCGGGATTTATTTTTCTTCCTTGGCTTTTATATTTCCTCAAGTGCACCTACCTTTTCTCCTTTAAGATCTACTTATTCCTCATCATCATCATAATTAATAGCTTTGACTTGCAGATTTTCTACGGCCATCAGCTTAAATTCTTTAGGGCACTCATCATCTTTGTCCTCTTTTTAGGATTAGATAGGTTCACTTTTTGAGGAGCTATATTCTTGAACATAAAATCCCCTCTTCTTAGAATTCTTTATGTCCTTTTGAAATTCCACTACAAGGAAAAGAGCTTCTACCAGAGGTTTTTACGGAAACCCCTATAAAAATAGCCCAAAATCCATTTGTAGTGGAGGTCACTAGCGGAGTTGGGAGGTCGAATGTTTTAGATAATATGTTTTGGATGATGCATCTATAATATACAAATGCATCAATGCTTTAATATCCACACAAGCACCAGTGTCGCACGGAACATGGTGCACCGTGGAAAATTTATTTTTATAAAATAAAAAACCATGGCGGGATAAATAACACAACGCATTGGTGCTTTAATAATCAATAGCATCGACACCCTTCATGTAGTAAAATGCCTTGATGCATACCACGAAGGAGTACCACTATAGTTTTTAAATTTCATAAAATTTTGGTGCTATTTTTCAACGATGCATTGATGTGGTAAATGTATTAAAACACCCTCGGGTGTTGTCTAAAGAGCACCGCTAGGACATTTTTAATTTTTTAAAATAGAGTGGTTCTATAGTCAAGAAAAGCATTGGTGTGGTACTTATATTATAACACTCAAGGGTGTCTTAAGGAACACATTGCGATATATTTTTTAATTTTAAAAAAAATGTGGTGCTCTTAGATCTATTAGATGCTGGTGCGATTACAGTAACGTACCAAAGGAGGGTTAAATAAAAAAAAACCTCCTGTTTGTTAATTTCATTTCTACCATCTACAATGTTGGAGAGATCTAAAGCACTGGTGCCACTATTGCCTCATGTAAGAGCCTTGGCATTGGTGCTTCTCTTTCTCATCATCTTTCTGTACTATGCTCATTGCCTCACTTTCCAATTTTTTCAAGTCGTGTTAAAATTTTCTTTTCTCCATTACATGTCAACAATGCCTCCACGATGACCAAATATCTTGGTAATGTCTATATTTCTTTTTGATTTAATTTTAAGAAGATTAGAATTGTAAATTAGCTTAATTTTTCCATTGCTTTTGAAATTTTTCCCTGCACGATGCACTCGATATGTTCGACTTGCACTGATAGTGGTGCACCACATTTCGGTGAATGAAGATAACACACCATGATTATTGTGGTTCCTCTATTAAATGAAAATGCACCGCACAAGAGTTAAATTGTATGTGAGTGTGTTACTCTCGCTACGTTTATATTTACCAAATGCACCACAAAAATAATATTTAAAAATATAGCGATGGCTTGATGCATTCATAATGTGAATGTTTCGTACTGGTGTGAAAATGCTATACATACACATTGGTGCATAAGTGTGATGCACCATGATGAAAATTTAGATTTATGAACCAACATCAGTCCGTCACACTTATGTGCGCACCGATATCGGTGCGGTTATGTTTGAAAATGCACCGATGAGTTTTTTTTTTGAATTAAAAGTTATTTTTTCATATTTATAAATGCCTATTTAATTTAATAAAAAAGTTGTATTTTATGTATGAGGTTGATAAATTTTATATGTGAATCATGTAGTAGAGACACCAGTAGAGGGAGCAACAACAAGAGTAGGAGTAATAGGTGGACCCATACAATATGGTATAAACATGGGAGGCCAGAGAGAGGTAGAGGGATTTATACCCTCACCCTATTACTACAACAACCCAAACACTCTTAAGTAATGTAGGCCTCTTCAAGTACTATGAGGAGGCTACATCCGTGAAGGAACACTTTGTCTTATTGGCATTTGATCCGCCAATGGAGTTCCCAGGAGAAGGATTTACATGTCGATCCTAGGGCATGGTATAGGCCCTCTAAGGAGTAAATAAAGTTTACCACTGGCCTATCCAAGAGAGGGGAGTATTTTCCCTAGTTCCATGATGTCCCCTGAGGGGTTGTTGTTGATAAATAGATTTCCTACACTCAGAGATATGTAGGGTCTCATGTGGTACATCTAGCATATTTTTAGGTGTGTGGTGGATAACTATGTATTTATTCTTTTTCCGCAGAGGAGGTTAGGTGCCTCTTGTTATTATTCACCACCATTACACACTCTAGTAGTGATGGGAATCCAATTAGTTTCCCTCTTTTCTATTATGTCGATTCTTTGATTTAGGTGCTATTTTGTATTAGATAGTCTGCCATTTTTTTGATGCAATTTTGTATGGCTTTAGATAGATGTCATGCATTGATACATGCGAGGGCAACCTTCCCTTCTAATTCAGAGATTTTTTGTTAGTTTTTTGAGAGGTTGCTAGAGACGAGGCCTACATTTGACCATCACCCTCCTAAGCTAACCACTAAGGTCTAAATGCACATGTGGTCATAGATGATACCCAAGAGGGGTCTGCTGGAGTACCTGTCCAGGATTTCTATCGAGGCACTGGTGCTACTAGCCAATGAGGATGACCATGTGTTTCTCACATTGACATTTCCTTACAAGGGGAATTTTTTGAGATAGTGTCCCAACATCCTCTTCACAACAGATGAATGTCGAGATGATAGTGGTAGTATTAAAGTTTTCTTTGAACTAATCTAGTTTCATTTTATTGTTTTAATTAATTAGAATAAAATTTATTCTAACTCGTTCTTTAACTTGTTATATTAAATTAATTAATGAAATTGTCTAATTATTTTCATGTACTATATATTTTATAGACATCAACACATTCAATGGGGACATGCCTCCCTCCCCCCCACCGGATGGAGGAGATGAGGAGATGGGCGAGGCCAAAGAGGGTGAGGGACATCCTTAGGGGGGCATGGGCATCTGGGGTCAAAGGAATGATCTACAATTTTGGATGGACTATTGTGACAGGTTGGCTAAAGTTTTGGTTGTTGAGGGAGTCCTCCCTATGTGGGCTCGAGATATCAATGCAAATACTAGGTTCATGGATCTATATAGGGACTGTCCACATGAGATGATGTCTCTTATGCCTCATATGGTTAGAGCTAGTAGTGTAGTAGAAATGATGAGGGATGCAGGGCATGCAACAGTAGATACATTAGATGAGTGTGGTGATGATAATGATGAGGGTGGTGATCATCATGCTTCTGGTAGTACCATCCCATCGTATGATGGCCATCAAGATGTTAGTGATCCTTTTGGTAGTACACCTCCTCGTTAGTCGCTTGATGATGAGATACCAGATCTAGATGATGTGCCTTATGTTTCTCCTGACAAACCATACCAACCACCTCCTCCTCCACTTCAGAGTTCGATATAACACATTGAGATAGTAGTTGAACATCCATTGTCTTCTATTGTAGACCAACCACCTCCTCCTCCACCTAATTTGAGTTTGGCATATGTTGAGGCAGTAGTTGGCCATCCATCATCTCGTACTATAGACCTGGTTGGCACTACTACATCTATTGTATCAGATATTTGACTACAGTTATTTGACTTGATGTAGTCATTTTCCTTCTTTCTATATATGGTGCATTTTTGTGTGATAGCATTTATTTGACATGAGATTTATGTTAACTTGAAGAAGTGTGTGGTGATGATGTTAGATTACAATGTTTATGTTTTGTTAGATGTGATAACGATGATGATGCCCTGTTAGATTATTACATTTGTGTGCTAGATAATGACATTTATATGTGGTAGATGTGTATATAATTAGATGATGGTAGTGAATTCAAATGTGTATCTTAGATGATGTTTATGCTTGCTAAATGGTTATCATCATGATGCTTTTTTTTATGAAATAATATTTATTATATATTATGTATTGGTGAAATTATATCAAACTTTTACATATGAAATTACATCCAAAATGAAAATATGCAAAGATATTTTTATAAATTTTTATAAATTACAAAGTTTAGCATGGTTGAAACTATGATTGTAAAATTACAATAAATAATTTTCTATTGCTTAGATAGTTCATTGATATTCAATCTAATTTAATTAGTAAAATATTTCAATACTCACAAGGAAAAAATAATTAAAGGTAAACTAATTTAGTTAGTTCTTAATAAGACAAAAACATGTAACTCATTTGAATTTTAATATAAAATATTAATAATAATCAATTATTCAAAAATACAATTTAACTAATTCAATATTGGTCTATAAAATTCAATCTATTGTTAAATTTTAAGAACTAAAGTCATAATTTTTCATAATTAATTTAGATTTAATATAACTTAAAAATTCTATTTTTAGAAAATTTAATTTATTACTAATGTTATGAGATTTTCAAGCAATTTAAATTTAATATTTCTAGCAACTCTTACCAATTTAAATTAGAAAATTCTCTCTCTAAAGACATGGATCAAGAAATGTAAAATAAGGCTTGTGAAGCTACTTGTAGTCGGGGATTTGCTCTATTGGAAGTTCTCCCTTGAAGAGGCAAGTTAATGTTTTTTTAGTAATAAAGATATAACATTTTGGTGTTATTTTTGTTCTTTATTTGCTATTGTATTGGTTTAAATTTAACTCTTTTTAATAATAAATATGAGTTAAATAATACAAATATGATACTATATTAGATTTAAACTTTTGACAAATAACATATTTGATTATTCTTGATAAACAACTTAAAAAATATTATTTTTTCCACATACTTGTCATGAGATAGTCACTAAAATTCATGCTTTCACATTTCTCCTAGCTAATATTACATCATGTTCACAATGACAAAGACGTCTATTTTAAATAATTTACTTATAAATACATACAAATAGATATTTATTTTACATAATCTAAATTGAAAACAAAAATGCAACACCAAGTCTATTTGAAAGTCAAACAAATGCTTCTTAATCACCATCATAAATGTTGTGCTCTTGATATGTTAGGCGTGTGATTACACACTGCTCCTGTTGCGGTTTGTTTCATAAATGAAACTGCACCAGGAAAGCTATAAACTGTATATCAGTGCATACAATTTTTAGGTTACAGCTGGTGTGTTCATATTTAACATATGAACTGCAAAAATAATATTTAAAAATATAGCTATAGCTTGGTGTGTTTGATAACATTAACATTCCGTACCAATGTGAAAAGGTTATACCTATGCATCGGTGCATAAGTGCAATGCACCACCATGAAAATTTAAATTTGTGAACCAACAGTGGTGTGTCATATGTATGCGCACACCGACTCTAGTGTGGTTGTGTTTGACAGCGCACCGGAGCCAGTGCATGACTGTGTTTTAGGCACACCGATGATTTTTTAATTCAGATTTATGTTTCCATATTAATAAATACATTTTTCATTTAATAAAAAAAAATGGATTTTATGTATGAGGCAGATGTATTTTATATGTCAATAATATAATAGAGATGCGAACAGAGGGAGTAGCTGCAGGAGTAAGAGAAAATAACAGACCCATACAATATGTTCCAACCATGGGAAGCCAAAGAGAGGGAGAAAACATAATTGTTGTCTTACAATACACACTCCAGGTGTCTTACTTGGATCTTAGAGGTCCCTGATACAAACTGCCATGGTGCCATGGATTTCAGAAATGGAACTATGAAAATTTTATACTTTGTTAAACACTGTCAATTCAAATCGTAAAATAAGAGTGAAATGAGAAAACAATGGTATGGAGAAAATATATTAGATTATGGTTTCATGGGTCTTATCAGTTAGACACTAAACAATTTGAAAACTTATAGGCGTGGATTTCATGCCAGTGTTGTATCGTACAATTGATGTCCTTGAAACCGATGACATGATGTATATGGGTTAGGCTTGTGACTTTAAATGACATGATTTATATGGCTTGGGCTCATGACCTTCAATGATCATTCTTGGGAAGGATATATTTTAATAATATACCACATGCAACACCTTTATTATTTAGCCTTATCACTTATTATTACCGAACTTATAAACAAATGTCTACTTTAAATAATTTACTTATAAATACATAAAAAAATAGATATTTTTTGTACATTATCTGCATAGGAAAGAAAAATGCATCACCAAGTCTATTTGAAAGTCAAAGAAATTCTTCTTAATCACCATCACATTATTTATCATTTAATTCTTAACCATAAAATATTTATTAATTTAAATTTTACTTATAATTACCATTGAAAAGAAAATTCAAAACCGTTCCATTATCCATGAAGAAAAAATTAAAATATCTCATGCATCCATGTAAGTGCATTTGTTTCTCTTATGGTCCATAAAAAGATGTAATCAACATTTTATACATGCATAAGACCTCCTTTTGGTGAACTGGTTAATAAAAAATAAGTATCTAAATCAAGACTAAATCTTCAATGTTATTTCTAAATTCATTATTTTGTTCTCATTTTCCTATTTGAAAAGGTTTGTGACCTTGAATCCTTATTATCATAGATATTGTACACAGTTGGAAATACTTAGTTTTAAGTGTAAAAATGCTTCCACTACAAAACAATGTGTAAAAATGTTCGTGAATCTTACCAATTATATTATAAAATGCCAACAAGACCAATAAAAAGACAATATAATTAGTGAAATAAAGAAAACAAAAACATAAAACAATAGTATAAGTGATGAAATAACACAAGTATATATCACTCTCCATTGTCATCACCCTGGTTATCTTCCTTGCTTGGCATGATAACACTAATGTTCTGAAAAAAAAAAAAAAAAAAAAAAAAAAAAAAAAAAAAAAAAAAAATTTAAAAAAAAAATTTAAAAAAATTGATCTAGGGTCGTGTCTTAATATGAACCACCAATCCCTATCCAACATATCTAGGTAAAAAACACATGGTTGTAGCGCTTTGGGAAAACATAAGGCTCCCTATCTTCATGCAATATCTTTCTAGAGTTAATAGATATCAGCCCGCTATCGTGATCTTCCTTTACATTATTCTAATCAAAGGTTTCCCACCACTTGCACCTAAGAATAACACATTGGAACAAAGAGAAGTCCACTTGAATAATCTCTTGTATCTTTCCAATGTAATCTAATGTCCCCTGCATTAGGTTTTGATCACGGTGGTTAGCACAACTATATTGGTAGAACTCAACTTTCACTCCATAGTCTTGTGTCATGCATCCATTATTGACATCCTTCGTGCGAAAATGATGTCCATATTCCCACATATATGGGAACAAATGCACCTATAAAAAAGTGAAAAAATCACACTATCATGTGTCTAATAATCCGAACATAATTAAAAATACAAAATATAAATAGATGTTAAAATTAAAAGGTAACGTTATAATTGTACAGAAAGTGATTATAATTACCGAGTTGCTACACATAATCCCTATGTTTAGTGCATCCTCTTCAACATGCAGGTAATGACCAAATGCATCGTATTTCTCTCTGAATTGATCAACAACCCAACCACTAGGGCTTGAAATTGGCATATTTTCTTTTAAATGATCAGGACAAGGCACACTTCTACCATTCAACCATTTGAATTATTTCATGTCATTGTCGTGACATTTCCTCCTATTTTGTTCATACAGAGCAACCCACTATTGTGTCACTTCTGTATTGTAAAGAATGAATTTGTTGAAGGCTTCAATTTATGAGTTCACTGATGAAATCAAAACAACATATATATAATACGTATGAGATCAAAATATGCATTTTAGTGTGAATAATTATTGTGTAGTAATTTGACAAATGATAAGCCTACCCTTACTCTTTATCATGTGCATCTTTCCATTTGTTTCGATAAGCTCTCCTTCTCTTTTATCTTCATCCCTTTCGTCGTCCCAAATTTTTGCACCTAGTGTGTTGATGATATGCTTGATGTACTAACTGGTATAATAGAAAGACTCATACGATATATACCCCTCTGCCATAGACCACTCAGGTGTTTCCCTCTATAGAAAAAAAAACTTTCAAGTTCTTCATGTACCTCTCTAAGAAGAACATTTAATGACAAGAAACCACCCCAACTAATTCAAGCTCATCTACTAGGTGAATTAGAAGATGAAACTGCAATTTCATGGAAATTTCTGGTAGTTCCTTCTCAAGCATACAAACAATCTCAACTATATCTTGACACCACCGTGGAATGCTAGCCATATGAATCTCCTTTGATGTGATCCAATGTACAAATGTAGATAATTTAGGTATGGCATGTTGTAGGTCTTGGGGAAAGTCACGGTTCAGACAACCATGCATGAGCATAGGATAATGCCAATGCACAATAAATATTACATTATACAAAAATTAATTATAAAATATCCCATTACATAAAAATAAAAAAAATAAAAAAATCATGTTTTTTACATACGTACTCTTAGAAGGTTCAAAAGGTCATGTGATTTCAACCCTGACAAATTGTATTCTATAGTGAAGCAATGCCATAGTGCAGAACCATATAAATAAGGCACCCTCACACTCATTATAAGTTCCTTAGCCAAATAAAGATAATCTTTCTTTAAAATCCATGGGACATCATGTTCTTTGAAAGACCAAGAGGGAACAACCTCTCCTGTAGTTTCTTGTCTTGGCCAATGTTTCATTTTAGTTTTTGATGAAACGAGATATCTTTTAACAACCAATGTGTCACTTTCATTCGATGATATGTGCCTCCATAACAAATATGAAACATTTTTAAGTATATGCATGGGATCTAGTAAGTGGGAAATCATAAGATGCTCCCAACATGGGACCTCATAAAATATAGATTTCCTTTTCATCCCAATGGGAAATTTCTCAACATAGGTGTGAAATAATTCTGGATCATCGAACATAGGCTCCGCATTTAAATCGAACATTTCCACACACTCCTTCTTCTCTATCTCATATAATTTAAGTCATTTAGCTGGTGTCATTATTGTATGCTTTTGGGTTCTCTCTGGTTTACCATTGAAAGTAGATGTTTCTCTTCTGTAAGGGTATTCTTCTTTGATGAATACCCTGGAGTAGTCATACACTGGCTTTAGTAGGTGTTCATTCCACCTAGCTTGTAGAGAAGGTCCACAACATTTACATCCATGATACCATTTTATTACATGACTTGTGAAATTATTGTATATAAGCCAACACGTTAGGGACCATGAAGATCTGAAAAATTCCAACAAATTGAATTAATATGCAAAACAATATTGTTACGTGTATAAAAAATCAATAAAAATGTAATTTACTAGAGTAAACTCCTAAGCCTGAAAAATCATGTATGGTGTAAGCACATATTCCATACAATGTAAAACTCCTCTTCGTTGTGATGGGTTTTGATACATCTTACACATGTATCCCTTCCCATAATTCCTTCAATTTATCTACCAATGGTTGTATGTAGACATCCATATACTTCACTTATCTTCTACCAGGGACTATGAGAGGAAACATAAGATGTTCATTCTTCATGGACAACCATGGGGGGATATTTTTATTGATCACTACTTCAGTCCAAACATAGTAGTTAGTATTTTGGAGGGAATATGGCTTGATGTCATCCATGGATATGATAAGTCATAGACTTTGGAATTCATCCTTGAATTTTTCATGCCATGTATCCTCTATATGCTTGATGGCTATTGAATCTGTTGGGATTCATATAACTCCTGACTCACTTCTATGTGAGGCATGCCATCCATACAACATAGCTAATTATTTGCAATGAAAGAATCTTTGAATCTTTGGGATTATAGGCATGTGCCTAATATCTTATGAGGAGGACCATGTGATTTACCGGTTTTTTTGAATTACAACACCTATCATGCCCACATTTTGGACATCTCTATTTTTTGCATATTATCCTCTATATAGAATACAATCTTTTAGACATGCATGATATTATATGTAATCAACACCCAACATTTTCAACAGCTGCTTTGCATCTTCGCAACTACCCGGAAAGACATTATCACTCAGAAGAACATTATCTTCGAATAACTTGCAGTTGATGGGGATTAATATAATTTGTACAATGTCAATATTTAACATTCTTAAAATCGACCATTTTTAATTTTGATTATGTGACAAAATTTAAGGAACTTGATTGATCATTCCAGTCAATTACCTCAATATTACTAAGAAACATGCATTCAACATGCCAAAGTTTATTTTCATGTTGTATAACAACATCATTGTCCCCAGCTAAGAAGACGTTGACTTGCCGCGTGGTCCAAAGAGAGGGGTGGCGGAAGCATATTTCAGGCTTTCGAATAAGATATCAGTGATATGAGCATCATCCACTAGCTCATCATTTTGGAATGCATCTAACAACATTGCCTCCATGGTAGTCATATCATGTAAGTAATCATCCATAACAACCTCTATTTGATTGACTCCATTGCCAACATGTGATGAAGAATGACTATTGTTGTAGTTGTTCTTAATTGGTGAATTTGGACATAGTGGGAATTGAATAGGTGGTTGATTCAACCATTATTTGTATGCTTCCTCTTAATGCAATCTTCAGTTGAGTTGACATTGTAATGGGGTGCACCTGAAGATGGTAGGTGGGTCGCTCATCATCGCTAGAACCCTAATATAAAAAAATATTGAATATCATTAGTACAATATCAATGACATTAGTAAGCACATCAATGCAATTGGTTTGTTAAAGTTACATTATACCAAACAATTATTACCATCGTTGATCCAGGATTGCGGTTGGAAGATGCCATGTTCCAATTGGCAGGGTGTAGAGGCTTCCCATTTTCATCTACCAATTGCTTGCGATATGATGCTCCTCATAAGAGCTTCTGAAGTGTTTGAAATGGAGGAATATTTTTTGCATCTGAACTCGATTCTGAATTAGGATATTGCAATTTTAGATACATTTTTATTCAAATTGACATGGATTAAAATAAAAAAATAAATCAAATAATATAAATATAAATAAAATCTAAACTTACTGGAGATGGAAAGGGAGAACTCCGTGAAGAACTTTGATCAGCAATGTGGAATGAAATGGAATTCAAAGAATTGGCCATTTGATATTATTGATATTTTGTCCCCGCATTTGAGAAAAAAAAAAAAAAAAATGTGTGCATATTTAAAATTAATCTCGAGAACCATATAAGCACAATCTAAATTTCAATGTAGTTCTCAAGAAGAAGGTGACTTTAAGCATAAAATATATACTATGAATTACTGTAATTCATGTGGATATGTCCTAAAGGATATTTTGAGAT
Source organism: Pinus tabuliformis (assembly GCA_031772625.1). NCBI lineage: Eukaryota > Viridiplantae > Streptophyta > Pinopsida > Pinales > Pinaceae > Pinus > Pinus tabuliformis. Next base: position 1,532,459,548 of record CM062820.1, on the reverse strand, counting down.
TAATATGTCATTTTATGTGAAAATAAAATTTCAGATAGCTTTTAAACCCAACTGGCGCGCTTACCAGAACAAAGTGCACCGATGCACTTTAAAAAACACCAGCACAAGGGGCATTCAAATAATACTCGCACCGGTTTCCGACATTTTAAAAAATGATAACACATCGATGCTCTTATACAAAAACACAGAGATGTGTTTAAAAAAAAAATTAACGACACTGCTATGCACTTATTTATGAAATTTTAGAAAATAAAAATGAATTCAATCAACTCAGTGTTGTTATAAAAATTAGAGCACTCATGCTTTCAAATTGAAACCACACCGTTGCATTAAAAAAAAAAATTGCGTCGTTTGGGGATTTCAAAAATTATAAAAAAAATTGTATCATGTTGGTGCATTGAAAAATTTTGGCGCCTTAGCAATGTCGGTGCACTTTTATGATAGACACATAGGTGCTCTTGATTATGGAATGCACCAATGTGCGAAGAAAAAGAAAAAGAGAGCACAAATTTTTATTTTCCTTTTCTAAAATTCATGAATGAGCAACAATTGATTTTTCAAAATCTAATTTCAGAAAGTCTTTTAAATAGGAAAAAGTTGTTCACTATTTCATTATTTTACCCAAAATTTCAAGGGAGTGATTTGCAGGAGAGACATACTAGGAGCATTGTGCAGCAACATAATACTTTGGAGCATAACTATTCAAAAGATCAGAAGTTGAAAAGTATGGTGATTCACTCAAAACACTACATAGTAAATTTTTTAAATTTTATTGTTTATTTTACTAATAAAAAAATTTACAATTTTTGTGAGGGTTTTTGTTAGGTCCCTATACTACTAGTCTAATGCTTTCCATTCCAATGGGTGGTGCTGATGTTGTACTAGGAATCCAATGGTTACAATCTTTGGGGACAATAGCTTTCAATTTTTAAGAATTTTTCTTGAATTTTTTTTGGGAAGGAAAGGAAGTTGAAATAAGGGACTACATTAGTAGTATAGGGACCTAACAATTTTATTAAAAGCAAATCAGTTGCAAGAGAGACATTTTGCGAGCACTGTGAAGCAAAAAAATATTTTGGAACTGTAGAAAGATCACAATTTGAAAGATATGGTGATTCACTCAAAACCCTGGATAGCAACATTTTTAAATTTTACTGTTAATTTTTTTTTACAATTTCTGTTAGATTTATTCACAATTCAAAAAAAAAAATTAAAAAACCTTGTATAATAAAGAAATTACTATAGATTTTACTAGTAAAATTTTTTACAATCTCTGTTCCTATTTAATTTAATTAAAATTCAGCAAAGAAAAAAATAAACCAATACTTACCTTAAACCCTTGCTTATTCTTACAAAATTTCACCTTAGGGTTTAATTTCCTCTACCACTTCACAATTAGTGTTTCTAATTTTAGGCATTTTATATTTAAGGGGTTTGTTTACATACTATTTATAGGGAATTTGACATGTAAAGTAGGAGAATCACTTATTGAATTAGATCCAAACCCTGTCGGCCCTATCCGTTTTCAAAAATAAACTATATGTTCTATGGTGCTCCCTTCATAATATAACGCACTGGTGCACCCTGTGTAATAAAACACACCGACACAATTATTCCAAATAACATAGTTAAATCATTGCAGTGTGTTTAGCCTTACAAATCACACCGTTACAATTTATAATTAATTTAAAAAATTAATTCTCCATTACGGTGATGAAAAATTAAATGCCCAGTGCATTTAATTGGATTAATTAGATAAATGCACTAGTTACTAGAGTTCTTTTGAATAAAAATTAATTGATTTATTTGTAAAATATATTTACTGGTTTTTGTATTGAATGGTACACGTTGTATATTGATAAAAATTGTTGAAGAAGGTGTCAAGTAACAAAAATATTGATCGACACAAGATAACACGTCAAAAAAACAAGAGAAGGCAATTTCCAACTAAGAATGATGATCTATTTGGATATCAATGCAACCTATTGTATTTTTTGAAATAATTGTTTGTGAAAAGTCATACGTTTTGTTTAATGTAATGGACATAGGTTCTCAATTGAAATACAAGGGGTTACCAATAACAATCCCATTTTGTATGATTAAGAGTCTTATCTTGATATATAATAAAATACATTTCAATGTATTCTAGTGTGTTATCCAATGTCGTTGTGAAATGTTACACCACTGATTAAATATATGGATGATTAAATATCATAATGAAGAGATGTGAAATCTGATAATGTAACAAATTAATCCAAACATCATATACAAATGCACTAATCAAATTTTAATTTATATGAATACTTTTATAAGACATATGTTGATTTTTTGATGAATAATGGATTTTAAAAATTACAATAATTGCATTGTCACGTGTCAATGTTTTCAAAAAAGAGAAAATCTCATAATAAAATCGGTGCATCCATAACATAAAAACACACCAATGCATTATTTTATATAAAAGCACTGTGATGACATCATTTTGCATGACTGGTGCCTTTTCGGAAAAAGACAGCACCGAGGCATTTATTTCTTCAAGCACCGATATTGTTTGCAATTAATGCCCCAACACATTGTAATTCTTAACACACTAGGTGCTTTCATAGAAATAACACCCTGATCCTATAAAATATTATTTCCACCCACTGTGCATTATTAAAATTAACAACACTAGTTTTTTTATATAGCAAACACACCGGTGCGTTTATACAAATGATATGCATTGACATTGCGAGTTTAAACAAAAGCATCAAGACTGCAATTATTTTTTGTGTTCTTCAGTGTCATTCCTTACACATATCCCTCGGGGGTCTTTTTATTATATATTAGCACTGATGCATTATGAAACGTAACCATATCAGTCCTTTTATATAACTAATGCACCGAGTTTATACCAACTATATGCATCGACGTTGCAAGATTAAACAAAAGCACTGAAACAACAATTATTTTTTTGTGTCCCAGTTTCGTTCCCTACACAAACACCCTAGGGATTTTTTTTTTATCTATTAGCACCAGTACGATATATATTACGCGCTGATTTTATTTGGATTCAACACCTCAGTGATTTTAGTTATGTATGCAACCTGATGCATTTATATATGTAGCGCACCAGTGCGAGTTGTTCTATGAAGCACAAAAGGAAACATCCACTAAAGCCTTCGTCCACCTAAAATTATTTAATTGTGATGAAATTTTGTTAAAATCTATGCTAAAATATCCGCTATCGTAAACAAATGTTTTAGCAGATGTTTTTTTGACATTTTTTTCCAATTTTATAATGCTAAAAACCTCTGTTATAACCTCTGCTAGAAGCTATTTTCCTTGTAGTGTTTCTTGAATCTTTCTTTAGGAGCGTAATCTTTCTTCTTATTTTCAACACAATTTGAGGCATAGTGACCAACTTTTCCACAATTAAAACACTTAAAGGATAGCTTTCCTTTATACTTTCCCAATCATCACTTGAGCTTCCTCACAAAGTTGGATTCTTCATCTATCTCACAACAAGAGTCACCATGCTCTTCTTTTCACTTCTTATCTATTTTAAAGGTTGATTCTTTGGCTGCAGCCTTACCATTAAATATCCTCATCTGATAGGCAGTGAATATACCAAGTAATTGATCTAGAGTAAGAGAGTTCAAATTGGTCATTTCTTCAATGGATAACACCTTGGGATTAAACATTTTAGGAAGAGATATTAACATCTTTTAGACTACCAAAAATTCATCTAAATTCTCATCAAACCCTCTTATGGTGTTCACAACCTCATCAACTCTTAAAAAGTACTTTGCAATATCTTCATCATCATGCATACTTAAAGACTCAAATTGCATCTTATAATGTTGAAGTTTAACTTTCTTTACCTTGTTGTCTCCTTCATAGCAGCTTCTCATCTTGCCCCAAATAGATTTGGTAGATTGGGAGTCCATTACCTTGACAAGGTATGATTTAGGTGGGATATCAAGCATGGAATTCATGGCTTTCACATTTCATTTGAACTCCATATTTTGATCTTTGGTAATTACTATTAGAGGCTTTTGATATTATTATTCCACCACATCCCACACATCAGCTCCAAGTGATTGAATGTAGGTCTTCATCCTCACTTTCCAAAACATATTGTTTGTTTCATTGAACATAGGTACCCTGTAGGTAAATCCTCCTTCCTAGTTTTCCTTGGTACTTGATTTTTGTTTGAGTTGTTAAACTGATCTAAAGTAACTTGGCTCTAATGCCAATTGATAGAAACCAAGACAATACTAAGAGGGGGGATGAATCAGTGATATAGGGATTTTTCTAATTAAAAAACTTTATTTTAGTTTCTGCAAGAACTCTAGGAAACCATTTAGTACTTCAGAAATTAATTAAAATGAGCATGATAAGAAACAATATCAGAAATGAAAATGGAGCACATAAGAAACAAATAATTTTTTCAAAACTACTCTTTTATTGCTTCACAAGGCAAGCTACAACTTGATGTTACAATTCTCTGGTTAGCTAGCAGAAAGTTTCAACTCTCTGATTTATCAGCTACAATTGCAAGGAACTACAACCCCTGAAAATTTACCAACACACTAGAAGGAGCACCAACACCTGATCTACAAGCTACAACTTGCTTGACACTCACTAGTTCAATTTTCATCCATTTTCATACTAGAGCCATGAATGCCAACTCTTCCTTCAAAATAAAACAATTTTCTCCTCAATCGCCAATACCTTCAATAAACTCTGATTATTGAGAACACTAGTAATTTCTTCTCACACAAAATTCTCCACACAAACTCTTGTATAAAAGATGTTGGCTCAAACCTGCTTATAAAGAATTTGGCCTAATATTTCTGGCTTCCTTGCTTTTATTGTATCGCTCCATGAATCCATACTTTTTTCATTTGTCCTATTTATTTCAGTCCACTAACTGTGTTCACCAAGTCTTAGGACTTCAACCAACCTTTTTTGTAAGTTAAATTGAATTTATTTCCTTATTTTAGCAATTTTGCCTTTGTAATAGGTTTTTGTGATATTTTACTATTTTTGGCTACAATTATCTTTGGCGTAACTGCAAAATAACAGCTAAATAGTTGCTTTCAAAGATTGTCGACTCTTTCATGTGCCTAAAGCACTTAACATAGGCTCAAAGCCTTTTAAATATGTCATTGCTTCCAAATATGAACTCCATAGGATTTTTAATTTTATTTTCCAAAGGCTTAACAATGCTTCCAAATCGACCTTCATGACCCCTTTTTATTTTATTAGAGAAATGCTACCAAAACCACTAAATTTGTCCTTAAGCCCCTTTTGTTGGCATTAACTATTTTTCCATCATATAACCAGGTCGTGTGACCTCCACTTAAACCTTCAGGTGCTTATCATGTTTGGGCTTACAGGGGCTCAATTTCCTTTGCAAAACCTCCACGCCGAGTTGGTCCTTTGAGCTAAATGGAACCTTGTTCAAGCACTTAACCTGTAGCTCTCTCTATCCTAACACTTTTAAAAATTGTACTTTCGTTTGATTCCTCTGGGAACCTTTTAGCAGCCCCTTCTGTAAGCGAGGTCCACCATGTGCCTTTTTATTGGCTGCAACTAACCACCTGTCAATGCGACATGTCCTAGCTCTTTTCCTCCTAATGCCTTCCTTAGATGCACCCTTTATAAACCAATGGGTTGGGCCTCACGAGCCTAGATATCCTGTGGGGTCCGCCCATACTCGTTCTCATTGGTCCACACTCTATCACTCATACTATCTCTTTGTCTCGGTGCTTTCCTCCTGATTTATTTCTCAGCTTCACCTTAAAATTATTTTGGGCTCTGTCCTGCCAAGATGACATCATGCTACCGTCATTTGTGCCATGTGTTGACCACTGGTTGGTCCACCTGTCACTTAAAAATGGGCCCTTTGGGTGCCCAAAATCTCCGAATATGGTTGCCATATGTCACACTCTCATTGGGAGGTTGTTGATGTCACCTCTGACCAATTAAATGTTGCCACCTATCCCCTATTAGAGAGGAGAGAGAAAATGTCTTGAGGTCTTATTTTCAATATTTTCCTTTGTAAAATTTTCAAAGGGTTCCCAAATTTTTCTTTTGTTTTGTTCCAATGTCCTGAGGGCCAACTCTCCTTTGGTCACCACTTTGTTATTTCTTTTCAGGAAAGCCTTTGCATCGGTATAGGCTCTTTTGGGTTGATTTGTTATATGAGGGCCTCTCACTTGGGCCATTCACCAATAAACTTCCTCCACAACATTGTTGCATGATCCAACGTGTCCCATTACCCACTTCCCAACACTTCCTTTGTGTGCACAAAAAAAAAATTGGACTTATGCCAATGGGATTATACAACTGAGATGGAATCATCTACTAGTGTCATCCCACCCATTGCATCCCGTCACTTAAAATTTGTGCACCATATGCTTTCTCTCGGGTGTTATCTCCGGGCTATCTTTGTTGTGTGGGCTTCACCAATGACCAATGGAAAATACTCTCGTTGTTGTGTTATCACACCAAGTCATCCTAGTCCTCTATTGGCCACTCAACTATTATTGTCATTGGGTTTGATTGCTCCACCAAACTTGGCTATGAGCCAAAAGAGTCTCTAACCTCCTTATTTATGCAAATGTTGACTTTTGAGGTCCATAACTTTGATTGGCTCTATCTTTTGATCTAGGTGGCCATTTTCGAACTTCCATATATCTCTGGAAAGATTTTTATGAGCTCTTTCCATTTGAGTGGGTTTCACTTGTATTTTAGCTGATCAACTCTTCCAAAACTAGCCTCAAATTTTGTGCACCATTATTGCTGCCATTCTTCTCTTCAGCCTTCTTCTTCTGCCTAGAACCTAATCCATTGAGTCCTTCTTTGCCTTCTATGACACCTTTTCCATATGTTTCCATCAATGACAACATATTTCCAACAATGTTTTTTACATATATTATTTTTTTAATTAATAAAAATAATAATAATTTAAAATAAAAATATAATTTAGTTAATTTTTATGAGTTTTTAGATTTTGGTAATGTGAGATGTATTATGATATAAATGCTTTTGTTTATTACCCATTGATTCTTATTGAAGTTTACCAACAATTTAATTTATATGACTACGCTAATATGTACAAAGCTAATAAGTAATTAACACCAAAAACAAAAAATAAAATTAAATTGTTAATGAAAATTACTACATAAATAAATCAAATTATCATATATAATATTACAAACAACGAATAAGTAAATAAAAAAGTGGAAGGTGGTTTTAAAAAAATGCATATATTAAGATTTAATAAAAGGCTAAAAGTTAGTGAAAACATAAACTATAAGTTATAAAAGAAAATGTCCAATAAATTCGGGGGGAGGGGGGTGATCTATCACCCCGAGGATCATTGAGAATACCCCTTCTCCTGGCATCTAGGAATCACCACAAACAACCAAGTAGAACCTTCTGTGTTTTTTCCACATATCTCTCTAGCTACGAAAAGAAACAATCAAGATATCATTATCATTGGTGACTCTTCCATTATTTTGTCACCTTATCAATGGCTTTCTTCCATCTAACATCGATCTCCATGATTTTGTAAACATGATCTATTATATTCTAGGAAGCTCTCACTCCAAATAATTTATTATTGTCCATAGACACAACAATAAGAAGGTGAACCTCCTAACAAATCAAGGGGGGCATCTAGTAAAAGGAAACCTGTGGATGAGGTTCTAAGATTCATTCTAATTCCTTAAGCCTGGTTGGAAACCATGTGTTGTAAGTGCCCATTTTTAGTTGGTATTTTTTGGAGGATATACAAGCTAGCATTTTTAGAACATTGTAATGCTCCTATGCTTACTCCAAGGCATAGTTTTAGATCACAATTTAAAATTTTGTTGCTTACTATAGAGTTGATGAATCTGGACCAACAAGAAATACTTGAAAGGTTGTACAATTGTGCCCCACCACATTTTTAATGAAATATAAATATATTTTCAATCCAGATAAAAAGAAAGTAAGAAGAAAAAGAAAAAGAAATATTTTCCATTCCAATAGAAGTAGTGACATGTTGTGCTTTTAATAATGTATTTCTTTTTTTTCAATGAAACTGTTAGGTTTTGTATTTGTTTTGTATTTATATCAAATTGGTCACAAGGCTAGGTCCTTTTACATATTCAATTGATTCTTGTGATTCTTGTTTGACACCAGTCCAAAAACACCATTGTTTCTGCTACACTTCCTACCTAAGTATATATTTCTAAACTGGTTACACCTAAAAACATTCCAAAAAACTCCTAGAACTAGTATATATTTGTAGTACATATTGCAAAAGAGAACATAATAAACTAGCCTACAATTGGTGACCCTTCTTCAGCATTGTCTTAATTAGTTGCCTCATCCTCACGCTCCTGTTGGTCATAAACTATGAGCTGATGGGATCCCACTTCTTCCTGGTTTCCCAAGCTTACCTTCACATCCTCTAATTTGCTTTTAATTGTAGATTCAATGTTTTACATATGAAGATCTATCATATCTAGCTTTCCCTGCAACCTTTCTATCTTGATTTGGAGAAGACCAATCTTTTGATTGATGGGAAGCATTTGAGCCTGATTCTTAGTATCCAACATTTCCCCTTGATGATTTAGTAGAGATAAAATGTGCTTCGTGGTAGACGTTATTTAGTCAATCTTGCTTGCTATGTCTGCATTCTCTTGCACGACCACAGTCTACGACGCACCTTACTTTTTATATTTTACTTTTTTACCAAAATTTTCACCAGTGGGATGAATTATTAAAACTCTAACCACTACCCTATGGACAAAGGCTTGACATGTCTTTTCAGTTATGCCACCTGTGATGGTCACTCCCTTCATATCTAGCTTCCACTCTCAGCCATTAATAAATTGACCATCCACATCAATATCACTATCCAAGAATCCCCATCTTGAGTCTTTTCTTATGGAATTGGATATCGTCTCCATTACTGTGATGGTGATCGAGCATGCCGATTTCAACTTGCATATGGAGGCTACCATCCACATCTCCCTCCTACAATTATTGATGTTGGTTCCTGACCATCAGCTTCCACTGACCTCAGAATTATACTCGCTTCTTGACCAAGTGTATGACGAGATCTGGGTACCATCATTTAAGTAGTCACTGTTCTTTTGTTGTTTTCAAAAGGATCGCCAACAAGGGACAGACTCTGGCATGTAAATGGAGGGACTCCCATAATAACAATGACCCACGATGATTTAAACCTTGATTTCATGGTTTACATAATACTTCATAACATTGTGATCACCAAATGAGCTACCCATAGGCTACTTTTAAGCCTACTTTTATTAAATATATTATTAGATAATTTTTTTAATAAATTTTATTTATAATAGATACCATTTTTAAAGTAAGTAAAATTGATTGATAAATATTTTTAAAATATAAATTTTATGAAAAAAATAACAATACATCTAAAAATAATAATAAAATATTCCTTTATAAAATTTAAACATAAATTTTACTTGAAGATGTTTCCATTAATATCTAAATTAACCAATTATTTTATAAATACATAATTATCTATATTTTATGAAAAAATCAATTTAAATTGAAACATTAATATTTAACATTTACTATTTAAACCTTAATTTCATAGTTTCCATAATACTTCATAACATGGTGATCACCAAATAAACTACCCATAAACTACTTTTAAACATACTTTTAATAAATATATTATTAAATAATTTTGTTAAGAAATTTAATTTATAATAGATACCATATTTAAAATAAGTAAAATTGATTGATAAATATTTTTAAAATATAAATTTGATGAAAAAAATAATAATACATCTAAAAAAAATTGCTTTATAAAATTTAAATATAAATTTTATTTTAAAATGTTTCTTTTAATATCTCAATTAACCAATTATTTTATAAATACATAATTATCTATATTTTATGAAAAAAACAAGTTAAATTGAAACATTAATATTTAACATTTACTAAAATGTTAAATTTGTCGTAACCCCACCGATATCAAAGAACTTTGCCTTTTTAGTTTTTGTGATAGAAAATTGATTAAAAAAACCTTTCCATGCATATTTTTGGAACATAACACTATATGGAAAAGTTTGAATTTTATTATTTTTGAAATATAACATTATACGGAAAATTTTGAACTTTTTTATTTCTGAAATATAACATTGCACGGAAAGTTTGAAAATAAAGCCTATAAATCTATTACTATCTCCGGAAAGAACAAATAATTTTTTGTTTTATTTTTATTTTTAAGATTTTACGATATAATATTATTTGGATAATTTTTTTTAATAGAAAAGCTTATTTTATAGTTTAAATGTGTATATGATGTAAATTTATAAAAATAAGAAATTGGATTTCTCTATGCTCATGTTAGATCTGTATTTAATATAAATATATACTGGAAAATAACACGTCTCTCTCTCTATCCATAAAAAGAATGAAGAACTTTTCTTTTCATTTTTCATTTTCATTTTTAAGAGATAATAATATATGGACAAGTTTGAAAATAAGACCTATAAATCTCTCACTATCTATTGAAATACCAAAGAACTTTCCTTCTCTATTTTTAAGATATAATATTATACGAGCAAACTTGAAAATATTACCAATCAAACTTGAAAATAACACCAACCAAATGAATAAAATTTGACTAACTTTTCTTAATCAGTGAAATACAAATTATATATATTTTAAAATAATTATATATTATTAATAATAAAATTATGATGATGATTATTGACATTCAATAAGATTTATATGGTTTACCTAATTTTAAGAAGGTAAAAGACTAATCAGAATTCTTTAACATTTTATTTCTATACTCGGAAAATAGATCACTATAGTTTTGAAAATTATATGGAATATAAGTATGAGATGGACAATATAAAATAAAATACTTTTCATTTCCAATTTTTCTAAGATTGTATAAGTAATAAAAAATTTTATTCCTATTATATTTTGGAAATTGACCAACTCCTAATTTTATTATAAAATTTATGAAAATTAATTCTAATTTTAATTAAAATATTTAAAATTAAATCAAATAATTATGTTATTATTTTTTAGATACACAAATCCCTATATTATTTTGAGTAAATTTTTTAATATAAAATATAATTTTGAATTAATTAAAATATTTAATGTTAAATAAAAAATAATTTCATGATTATTTAAAAAATACAGAAATACTTAAAACTCAATTTAAATTGAAATTTATTAATTGAGATGGTAAATCTTCCACTATCCATACAATGTGACATCTAGTAAAGTTGTAAATATCTCATTATCCATAGAAAGTCCTTAGAACTTTCATTATCCATATAAAGTTGTATTCTGCCCCTGCTTATCCTCTTGCTATCCTTCCACATTACTAGTTCATATGATCTTGCACTCATAACAAACAGAGTTAACTACAACTAAAAACCACTCATTAGAGCTTAATAGCAGACCTCTTGAATGATGTTTTCGATCCACAAACGCCTTCTAACATTTCAATCCACTGTCCTGCACAATTTATACCTACAGACAGCGGAGTAATCATAAAATATTACCTACATTTCAATCCACTGTCCTGCACAATTTATAGCTACAGACAACAGAGTAATCATAAAATATTACCAAAATATCCATAGATAGACTAATATTACCCTAACATTGAATACACAGTTGTTCAATTAAAGAACTGAATCAAACGTATTAGACGTATTATGACACTGCTTATCCTTGGCTCATATAATCTTGCGCCTCTAACAAATAAAGAACATGAACATATAACTACAACTAAAAACCACTCGCCACTCGTCAGAGTTTAACAGCAAACCTCTTGGATGATGTTTTCGACCCAAAAATGCCTTCTAACCCAACTTTCATCCACTGTCCTGCACAATTTATTCCTAGGGCGGAAGAACAATGTTTATTTTACTCATTCATATTTGATTTTGGCAAACGATATGATGAACTTTATTGTAATTGTTTTTAAATTTGTGTTGAACTTCGGTTAGAGTCATTTACCACTTAAATTTGTGTTGAGTTTGTGTTGGAATCATGTACCACCTAAGGTTTAAAAAAGACTTTTTCCAAAACTAATTTGCTTAGTTATTAAAAGTTCTAACTGAAATTAAAAAGAATCATGTACCACCTAAGGTTTAAGAAAGACTTTTTCCAAAACTAATTTGCTTGGTTATTAAAAGTTTTAACTGAAATTAAACAGCCTTAAGCTCAGTTAAAGTAGGGATGGATGCATGAGCCATGAATGTAACTTCCATGGAATTACTTCCTCATACACCTAACTCTTGATGAGTTGATGTGGAATGAAATACATGTTATATTATAGTTAGTCAATTAGAAACAACTTATACAAATATGATAAATGAAAAGTGACAAATTCTGGGAGAAACTTGAGAGAGGTAGTAAGGAGTTTTATAGCTTGGACAAGGGGCTAAGGCTCCATCCTTAAAATACTTATTAAATAATGATGGGGAGCTGTATGACCCACACCTAGGGGCAAGCCCTCCAATAGACTTGCTACAAAGAACTACAAACCACACAAAAATGACTATAGTGAGATTAAATGAAAAGGTTCAAAAATGATTCAAGTGGAAAGTGGTATTCACCTATGGTATTTAATAATAACTCAAAAAAGAACCATAAAACACTATAAATAGGGGCTTCACCTTCGAAAAACAAAAGTGTGTTGTCATCATATTCTTATAAAAGTTTTTCTCATTTAATAGAGTTTCAACTCTTTTCTTTCTATATATTGTGATGTATTCAGTGTCTGCATTTTTATCAATGTTTTTAGAATAATTTCAGTAATAATTTTGTGTTTTCTAATCTTTGTGAACCAATCTTATTCCTAAAAATTTAGATCAATAAAAAATTCGAATTCGAATCAGTGATATCAAAATGGGTTATTATGACTTGCTCACTTTTGTACATTTAGAAAGCTTAGAGAATATTTCTTCAATAAAGTTGCCATCGAGCCTATTAATTGAGACAACAGAATTCAGATCCCTTTTGACAACGACAACCTCAATAACAGGTTGTTCAGAAGCTTGTAGATGCTCCAACAACTAGATGCTAATTTCGACTATAAGTACGAACCGAGAATCAGATCCATTCGCATGGCCTTCACGGCCTGGCCAGACACCCCGAATGGCTAGGTTGTTTGGGGAATCAACCTGGTGGCGGCCGTCATGGGCGAGACTTGGTTCCTAATTGCCTTCAGGCACTCCAACGACAGCCTCTCATCCTGACATACAACATAACGACTACTAACAAGGACATGGCCTCAAAGTTCAAGAACCATCAAAGTTCAAGAATTATAAGATCACTGTGTTTGCAACCTGGATGCTGGGTGATTCGATGACTAGTAGAGTCACTTGAGCGAAAAATAGGTGGGGCGAGCCGTTTCTCTCCCTTTCCGTTCGGAAGGATTCAAGGATTCTCATTGTTATCCATTTTCATGGAGAAATTGCTTTATGTTATTGTTCTGTCTTTTTTTTCTCATCATTGGGCACCCATCATGGGCTCATGCATGCACCAGCTCCCCCAACAGCAACATCATCAGAATGTAGAGAAATTTCTTTTTGGACAATCGCCACACATGCTCTTGACAACTTGGCAGGGTGATAATGGTTTTTTAGTCTACGCCGGGCTAGGGACTTCAATATTTACCTTGTGTTAAAGTGTGTTGAATTTCTAGTATTTTGTAGAGTTTTTTGCAATTTTAATAAAAATTCTTATATTTTGCTGAGTTTTTTTTTGCAATTTTAACCTAAATTCTCATATTTTTAAAATAATTTTTTAATTTTTTGGAAATGTTATTTTTAATTTTCGATTGGTTGAGTAAGATCTAATGGAACATAATTCACAAGAGCTAAATTTATTTTTGGTATTTGCCAGTGACTAACAAATAATTTTAAAATATAAAAAAAAAAAAACTAATTTTGTGAGTAGCTATTTCATAGATGAATGAGTGCTCTGACATGACACTGGCACTGACATTGTTATGCTACTGTTCTACAAAAAAGAGAAACTAAACCAGAACAATTCTCCAGTAGAGATTTCCTTATAAGAATCTTTTTTTCATCCGCATATTCTCAATATTATATGTCCCAAATTTTATGCAAAACATAGATCAATAATTTATCCTTCAGCTTCACCGGAGATAGCAATATACAGAAGACCATGGGACAAATCCGTTATTTCGCTCCATGTGTTGCCTATGCCTGTTGCCCTTCTTGGATCAAATGCATGCCTGTTGCCCTTCTTGGATCAAATGCAAGTTAACAATAGGTATAACAAATCTACAATAAGTATCATCCAAAATATATGCTAAATTGTTGAACATTAATTTTTCCTTCCAAAAATTACGAAAAGATCAATTAACCTTACAATAATGACACATGGCACATTGTGCATTTCGGGTAGACCTTTTCATTTTCCTGTGAGCAAGGTAACAAAGCACAAGAACTGCGTGAAGCTATGTGGAACCTAAGAATTAAAGTGTGAAGTTTGAAGTTCAATCTGTGGAAGTTTTGGAAGTTTGGTGTGCGGAGGTTTTTTGGGTAGAGCTTTTATTGTGGAAAAATCTTTGCACAAGCAAACTTCCAAGATTGCTGGTCTGCATAAGCAAAGCTAATTAATATATGATTAGTCCCTCACTGACTATAGCTAAACTAGAACTATTCTCCAATTAATATGATTAGTGGAGTTTTTTTGGTGCAAAACTTTTTTGATGCGTATCTCCACTGAAAGAAAAGATGATTCTTAGATACTAAATATCCCAAATATTATGCAAACCATAGATCAAGAATTTATCCTTCAGCTTCACTGGAGATAGCAATATATAGCAGGCCATGGGACAAATCCATTATTTCGCACAGTGTGTTGCAAACAATTGAACGATGGATTCTCCTATGCCCCTTGCCCTGCCTGGATCAAATGCAAGTTTATAATAAGCCTAACAAATTTACAATAGGTATCATCCAAAATATTTGCTAAATTGTTGAAAACATTTTACATTAAATTTTCCTTTCAAAAATTATGAAAAGATCAATAAACCATCCAATAATGACACAGGGCAAATTATGCATTTCGAGTACACTTTTCGTTTTCCTATGAGTAAGGAAACAAAGCGCAAAAAATGCTTGAAGCTATGTGGAACCTAAGAATTAAAGTGTGAAGTTGAAGTGGCAGAAGTTGTCTTTTGTGCCGAGGTTTCTTATGCAGAGCTTTAAGCTCAGCACAAAAAAACCTCTACACATTGTTTGTCTGTTAAAAAAAACTAATTAACTCTGGATTAGTCCGCCTCACGAGAGACTATAGCTAAATGAGAAGGATACTCTAATTAATATTATTAGTGGAGATTTCTTTGTGCGAAGCTTTCTTCATGTGCATCTCTAATGAAGAAAAAGATGGTTCTCAAATACTAGATGTCCCAAATTTTATGCAAACAATAGATCAATAATTTATCCTCCAGTTTCACCAGAGATAGCAATATATTGGAGGCCATGGGACAAATCCATTATTTCGCTTAGTGTGTTGCAAACAATTGAATGATGGATTCTCCTATGCCCATTGTCGTGCCTGGATCAAATGAAAGTTAACAATAGGCCTAACAAATTTACAATAGGTATATCCAAAATATGTGATAAATAGTTGAAAGCATTTTACATTAAATTTTCCTTTCAAACATTATGAAAATACCAATATACCATACAATAAAGACACATGGTACATTGTGCATTTTGGCTTAGACCTTTTCATTTTTATGTGAGCAAGGAAACAGAGCACAAGAACTACGTGAAGCTATGTGAATTGTGAAGTTCAATGTACACGAGTTTTCTTGTGTGAAGATGTTTGCTTGTGTAAAGATTTCATTGTGCGGAAAGCTCCACACATTTCTTGTTTGTACAAGAAAATCTAATTAATCCTTGATTAGTCCTTGCCTCACGAGGGACTATAGATAAACGAGCAGGATTCTCCAATTAATATTATTAGTGGATTTTTCCTTGTAGGAAACTTTCTTCATACACATCTCCAATGAAGGAAACCATGATTAAGAAATACTAGATGCCCTAAATTTTATGCAAACCATAGATCAATAATTTATCCTTGAGCTTCACTGGAGATAGCAATATATAGCAAGCCATGGGACAAATCCATTATTTTGCTCCATGTGTTGTAAACAATTGAACGATGGCTTCTCCTATGCCTATTGCCTCGCCTAGGTCAAATGCAAGTTTATAATATATGCATAACAAGTTTACAATAGGTATCATCCGAAATATGTGCTAAATTGTTGAAAGCATTTTACATTAAATTTTCCTTTAAGAAATTATGAAAATATCAATAAACCATATAATAGTGACACCTGGCACATTTGCGTTTCGGGTAGACCTTTTCGTTTTCTGGTCAAAAAAGAAACAGAGCACAAGAACTACATGAAGCTATGTGGAATCTGAGAATTAAAGTGTGAAGTGTGAAGTTCAATGTGCATAAGTTTTCTTTTGTGCGGAGCTTTCATTGTGCAGAAAGCTCCACACAAGAAAACCTTTACACATTGCTTGTTTGCACAAGAAACACTAGTTAATCCCTAATTAGTCCCTATCTCACAAGGGACTATAACATTCGCCTCAGGTCAAAGTGCATTAAATTTCCAATACTTTGCCTAGTATTTTGAAATTTTAACCAAAGTTTCTAGAAAATGCTTAATATTCCTATTTTCCCGTAAATTTAAAAATAAATTTCTAATTTTATGGAAATATTATTTCTAATTCTCAATTGGTTGAGTGAGATCTGATGGGATGTAATTTCTCTAGTGGAGGGCGTTTTATTTTTGGTATTTTTTAGTGCCTAAAAAATAATTTTGAAAAGGAAAAAATGATAATTTTGTGAGTGGTTATTTCATGGGTGGGTACTGTGACACTAACTCTATTATGCTACTGCTCTTCCCAATGATCCTAGAACTGACATGGTTACAGGTCATTTGCATAGATGAAGGGGGGCGAGGAGGGCTTAAATGAGAACAAATCTTGAATTAATATTATTAGTGGAACTTTCCTTGTGCAAATCTTTCTTCACCCACATCTCCAATGAAAGAAACGATGATTCTTAGATTGTCGATGTCCCAAATTTTATTCAAACCATAGATCAATAATTTAGCCTTCACCTTCACGGGAGAGAGCAATATATAGCAGACCATGGGACAAATCTATTATTTCACTTTGTGTGTTGTGAATAGTCAAATTATGGCTTCTCCTATGCCCGTTACCTCGCCTGGATCAAATGCAGTTTACAATAGGAATAACAAATTTACAATAGGAATCATCTAAAAAATGTGCTAAATTGTTGAAAGTGTTTTACATTAAATTTTCCTTTCAAAAATGATGAAAAGGTCAATAAACCATACAATAATGGCGCATGGTGCATTGTGCATTTCGGGAAGACCTTTCCATTTTCCTATGAACAAGGAAACAAAGCACAAGAACTGCATGCAGCTATGTGGAACTTGAGAATTTAAGTGTGAAGTGTGAATTTCAATGTGCGGAAGTTTTCTCGTGTGCAGAGGTGTGCTTGTGCATAGCTTTCACTATGAGGAAATATCTGCACAAGAAAACCTCACATTACTTGTCCACACAAGAAGAGGTAATTAATGAGATCTGGTCAAATTGACTGCATATATGTAAAATTAACAAGACTATTCCATGTTATCGTTAGTGCTCTTGATTGCCATCTATATTTGATTAGGAGTGTATCTCAGAGAGCAGATAAAGTCCATGTAGTCCTAAATGCCCATGTCATAGATGAGCCCTGAGTTGAGTTCCTTCTGCGGATCCCTCCTCTCTTCCTTCCCTTGATCTCTTTTATTACCTCCCTTGGAGAATCTATATCTATCTATGACATAAAGAGGAAATAATTGAGGGTCTTGTAGGTATTTTATTTCACCGATGATGTCTACTCAATCTTTCTGGTACAATAATTTCATTAGCCACAACATGTGATCACATTATCACATTGCTAGCTAGGTCTAGATTATTTTGTACAAATATTCTACCAATATCCTTTGGGACTTTAGTCCGAATCGTAATCATCATCATCATCCTTGGAGGATATGCATTGTTCTAAGGCTTTCTTTTCAAGACTCATGAGGTATTCATATTCCAACATCTTTGAGTATTCTTTGTCCCAACTGAAATCATGCGGATCTTGTGCGTCTGGAAAGTTGTCCTGAAAAGCCTAAAAAGTAGATTCCTCAACTTTAATTTTTCCTTTAGCATCTTCTAATACTGGAGATGCTTTTGATGTTTGTCCTTGGCCCGAATTTACTTTTATTTTGTGAAGATTCAGTTGTTCTGGAGTAAACATCACCTCTTGTTTTTCCCACTTGTTTAGAAATGATACTGGACTGATATCAATATATAGAAAGGAATCTTTAAAAACTTTTCGAAAATATGGAGAAGGTTGAACTGCGAACTCAATGCCATCTAGAAGCTCCCACTTGAAGATCTGGAACATATTAGTGGAAGTTTCGATTTCATGTTGCACGCATAATCTGCAATTTTCATTAATTAATGCTTTTGATTACCATCCCATTTCAAAAATCACTGAAGTACAAATTTTGTTTGAAAGCAATAAACTGATAAGATGAACGACATTATTATTCCAGTATCCTGAAGTAATATTGATTGTAATTAACACTATTTGATTAATCATAAAGCGTAAAACTTTTGGTTCGCCTTGAAGTTCATCCAATTGCTGCAACACCTGTTGTTTCTCGATTAGCTTCAACATCCCAAAATCTTTGAACCAAAGAGCCAGTTGTTTAATTCTTTCAATATTATTACTGGTCTTAATTTCTCCTGTTATCTCATGACAAAAAACCTGTGAAAAAGGGTTTGGAGACATATCTTCTCTTAATCGTAAACTCTGATAATCCCAAGGAGATGAGAAAGTCCTTAGGTATTGTAGAGTTCGCTGGACACACTAGGATGTCCTGGTAGATGGCTTTTTTCTGCAAAATCCTCCCTTAATTTCCCAATCAGCAAAACTTTCAAAAATTTCGTATTGAGGGAAAGTATCATTAGGGGCATAGTTTTCATTATTTCTATGTAAAAAGGATGCTTCTAGTTCTTCAAAAATATCAGGGATCCTTAGTGAAAAAAGATATTTTTCCAAGTCTGCTTTGATTGGAATGGCTTCTAAATCTAGCATTTGGGCTCCTGTATATATGCTTAATGCAAAGTCTACTCCTCCAATCAACTGATAATAATTTAATACTTTTAAGATCCAAATCATATTTTCAGTGAATTGAGAAGACCACATATCTGATAGACTTTTAAAATAGATCTTCACCTTCATATTGGGCAAAGGATAGATTTTTACCAAATCAGCATCTAGTCCCAAAGATATGCCAACATTTTTGGACTGCCATGCTTGGCATCTCTGAATCCACTGATTTCTCCTCAATCGCAGACCTACAACTTTCTTGATTTCTTCTGTCAAATGATTTGCATGACTTTCAAGGAGTCTGAATCTATCTACAAAAGTGCCGAAATTATCATCTTGGGGTCCCTTTCCTGGTATTACAAAGAAACTTCTTGGGGCTGTGACAAAGGCTTTATTCATATCTCTAGTTAAAGAATCTGCTAAAAAATTAGAATTGCCAGGTATCCATTCAACATCAAAGTCAAATTGTTGAAACCAAATCTACCATGAGAGTAATCTTCCTCTAGCAAGTTGCCTTGAAATTTTGGCAGATAAGAAATATTTGAAGTTCATAGAATCAGTCCTTATAAGAAACTTCACAGGTGCCAGATATAATTCAAATTTCTGTATCCCATTAAATATTGCTAAAGTTTCTTTTTCAGCAATATAATAATTCTTTTGACTAGGAGAGAATTCACCTGATGCATATGCACAAAGTATTTCTTCTTCATTTCCATCTTCTTTCTTCCTTCTCTCAAAAAGAATAGCTGCCCAAAAAATTTCAGAAGCATCAGTTTGTAAAATCAGAAGCCATCACCTGGTGGTTGTAGCTTTGGAAGTTGTTGACATTTTGATTTGAGCTCTTTAACTACTGCAGTGGCTTCTGCTCACCATCCTTCTCAAAGATGTTTTCTAATCGGAGTTGTCTTCTTTGAGAATCTGGGAATATATCCATGCACATAATTCAAGACATCTAAAAATCTTTGAATAGTTTTAGTGTCTTTTAATTCATCTGGAAACTGAGACAGTTTAGTAAGAATATGGGGCTGCATTTGAATTTGTCCATTAATGACATTAATCCCCAAGAAATCTATACTATCTTGAAATAAAACCATTTTCTTCTCAGAAAGGACTATACCATGCTTTTGAACTTCAGTTAGAAAAATTTCTAAATGCTTGAAATGTGTTTCAAGATCTAGACTATGTACAAGAATATCATCAATATATGTTACAATAAAATCATACTTCCCAAAAATAAAATCCATTCGTCTCTGAAAGAATGCAGGGGCATTTTTTAGGCCAAATGGAACCACCTTCCACTGATAAAAACCTGCAGGGCATGTGAAGGTAGTTTTGTGTCTATCCTCTTCTTGGATCTGTATTTGGTAGTATCCAGATTTCATATCAAACTTACTAAATACTTTGCTATTTTGAATTTTCTGCATGATAGTTTCTGGTCTTGGTAAAGGGTAATGAAAACCCTGAGTTATAGCATTCAAAGGTTTATAATTGATTACCATTCTGGGCTTACCTCTGACTATTTCTGAGTGATTTCTAACCAGAAACGTTGAACAAGAGTAACGAGACATGCTTGGTTCAATAAGATTCATACTGAGCAGCTCACTTATTTGTCTCTTGATTTCTTGTTTATCTATGAGGGTGCATGGGATTAATTTTCCTTTGACTCCATTGTCGTGTAGAGTCACTATCTCTTGTTTTGGACTCTCGACTGTCCAAAATTGTTGGGGATTATTTGAGCAACTTTCCAACAATCTGTTATGCATAACAATCTGCTCAACTAACCATTTTGGGTCAATGCAGGCCTTTTGTTTATTTTTTGACTTCATCCTGTTCTCATATATTTGTAAAACTTCTTGCCAATTATTGGAGTCCTGGAGGGGCTTGCGTGCACTAGCTTTCTTTTGGCTATTCTCATTTCTTGCCTCAGAATTTGCTATAGATAGCCTAGGCATAGCAATAGCTTTCTTTTTTAAATTGACTATTAGCTTATCTTCGTTGATAGTGACTGGGAGCACAAAATTGATAAAAGGCATGCCAAGCATTAAACTTGCAGATGGATCAAAATGCTTAATAGTAGAAATTTTTACAATATTCCCCCCAACTTTCAAAGAAATTTTATCCACATAATGTGTTAACTGAACAGATCCTCCAACAGTTTCAAACACTAGAATGTTTGGAGTGGCTTTCAAAGAGATTTAAACAAGGAGGGTCGGGCCAAATTATTAGAACCTCCAATGTCGATGAATGCATCTACATTTAACCATTCATTATGAACTTGAACTTGGACTGGAATATAGATGAGACTATTGGTTTTAATAATTGTTTTTAATAGAGAATTCTATTCCACTCTTTTGTGGTTTGGGATTGTGAAACTGGTAGAGGCAGTATTCTTTTTATAAGGACAAAAAAAATTGAGTTCAGGTAGTTTTGGGATTGGCTGCTTACCTGTTTGCTGCAATTTTTCAGAAACTAATGTAACGTCCAACTCATCTTCAGAAACATCTGTAGTTTCTTCCATTTCTTCTGTTTCACTTGCATCTGTCTGATCCCTATCACTATCTGAACAATAATTACAAATATTCATCTTTTGTATAGTGGGCTGACTAATATCTTCATCGTCTGAAGCTTCTGTTAAAATATATACATCAGAAACCTCATCTTCTAAAGTAACTAAAGACCAATCATATTGAAATTCCTCAATTTCAACACAAGATTTTAATTTCGAAGAGGAATCATTAGGACATTTGCGTGCAAAGTGGCCTTCTTGCTTACAGATGAAACAACAGTTGTTGTCGCTTGGATTCTTTCTCTTTTCCAGAAATTTAAATTTTCTGAAAGGCTTCCTGGGGTTGGAGACTTTTTTTGGTCTAAATTTTCCATATCTCTTTGATTTCCTCTTCTTTTTGAAGGGTGTCTAGGGTAGTATAGTTTTGCAGACCTCAGAACTAGGTGTAATATCGTGTGCTTTCTTTTGCCAGGAAAAATATTTAACCTTTTCTGTACACCTAAAAAGAAGATCAACCCAATAGATTTGATCTATCTGTTTATTCTAAACATCGATATCTTTCATTATAAGATCGATTACCGGGAAGCTTGGAAAAAAATGCAATTTTTTGAGCAATGTCCTTGGAAAGATTTGCCTTAAAGACCTTTTCCATGAAGTCTTTACCATATCGGTCAAGATATTTTAGATCCTTTAATTCCATACATCTTAGATTTGTAAGGAGTTTTTTTTTCTCATCTACTGGCTCAGGTACAAATTGAGTTTTCAATAAAAGTTCTAGAGTAGCCAGTCCTGCTTCCATGACTGCTCTTCTTTCTTCATCTGAGGGTCCTATCCACCAATCATATACAATTCTGGCCATTCTTTTTTCTGCTAGGACCATGATAGAAAGATTATCTAATTTTGTGGTGACCTGCATTTGATACAGAGCACCAATCCATATCCTGATTGATTCTTCAAGATTGGATGAATTATCTAAATCAAGAATATACCCACTAGAATTCGTAGCATATAAATCTTCCTTAATGTGTGGGTATTTTGAGACTTCTTTCAAGACATGAGATTTGTTTTGGTTATTGATAGAGGGTAAGATAAAAGAAGGAAATTTAGAGGCTGCCTGATCTAGAGTCATAATTTCTTTCTTTGAAGAAAATTGTTTATCAGCTTTATAGGCCTCCTTTTTTACATTAGTCATCTTACCAAAAAGTTTGGAAGTTGACTCTTCTACACTAGTTGCACTGAATGTTTCTTCTGTATCTTCAGCTTCTTCCTCTTTATCCCAATAATTGGGAGTGCTCATATCAATGGTGAACTTTGGAATTTCTTTGGCTTTTTTCTTCTGTTTTCTTCTTTCTCTTTTTTCTTTATTAGCTTTCTCAGACTGTTGTTCTTCATAGAGTAGCCTAAGATTAGCATTTATCAAGTCTGATTGTTGACCCAAATCATCAAGGACATCTTCGGCGTGTGCACACCAAGTAGTCAGGTAATTTCCTATTTGATAGATCTGGTCAAGATCATTAGGATTTTGAGAATTATGTTCAAGTAATGGTGCACAATCAGCTTTGGTGGGTGGCTGTTTGGATTGAGAAGGAGTACAAAACTTAGTTTTTGGTGGCCATTTTCCACCTTTGACATATCTATGGTTTGCATACTGAAATTCTTCTACAGGGGAGAAATTAGATATATATGTTCTAAACATATTATTAATAGCAAGGAATGGATTTTCTTCAGGAATATACAACTGGTCTGATGGAATAGATACAATGGTTTCTTGTGATGGATGGTTATATACATTTCGTGAAAACGATTTACGACCACTGGTCGATGGTTGCTCAGATTCGAGAATGGCTGGTAAAACATGTTTTTGTGGCATAAAGATTGGTCTAGGTATTGATGATCTATTAGGAAATATTCGAACACGACCATCTCTTCCATACATTCTTCTTATTTTGTTTCTTGGAGTGTTTGTTGATGCCAAAGATTTGTACTGAATATACCAGTCACTAGGAAGGGCTTCTTTGTCATAAGGAATGCCTTCTACTTGAGCGTTACTGACCCCTACGGCTACACAATCCTTTAACACTGGTTGCTTTAACTTTGGATGTACAATGTTCGTGAGTTGGAAAGATGTTTGGACTAACACAGAAAGATATTCACTATCTTCAACCATTTCTAAACCTTGGACACCGACTAATAATTTCCAGCAGTCTTTTAAATGGACATCGAATAGACTGATAGAATAGTCTGGGTAAATGGTACCATATTGACAACCTGAAGACAGATTTCCTAATATGGTTCCAATATGAGCATGGTCATAGTTCTGGTGTCGGGTATCAAAAACTTCAGATATACATGGAGTATTAAGACCATGGAAAAATAGTGGGGTTAGTCCTATCCTTATCCCTCCAAAATGCAAATAAGAAAATTTTTTCTCTCGGGCATATCTTTTGAATTTTTTGATTTCATCATCAGAAAATAAACTCAAACCAACTATCTGTACGGACAGACCAGAAATCTTAATCTTCAATTCAACTTCTTGAAGCCAATTTTTTCTTGATAGACTGAACAGAGATGGAACCGGATAAATTTCTTTCGAACTTAAAACTGATGGGTTCCAATTTTTAGGATCCTCTACTTTCTCATGTTCAATAGTGTTAGTTTCAATGGACTGAGAATCGATTTCAGAAATAGTTCGTCTATCTATATTAGAGAATGATCTTAAGAATTTGGTCATGACTCAAATATAAAATAGACCAGAGATTGACTACAACAGCTTTTATCTAATCAACAATTGTATAACAAATGCTTTCCAAGGCTTCCTAGCTGGCTTTAGACTTTGTCTGTAGTTTATAGACTTCAGACCTTAACAGGGCTCTAATACCAAAATAGAGTAAGACTGACTAACTTTGAGCAGAGTAAGACTTACTTCAAAATTAATTCAAAGATTCTTGAACAGCAAATCTGAAACACGGGTTTCTTTCCTCAACTGAACATGCACGCACACTATTACCTCTGTCCACGAGTCTTCAAATGCTTTCGCCTTACAGTTCCAGGTTCTTTTGGACTACAGAAACTGTCCTCAAACAGGCAGCCCAGTAGGCTTCGATATTAATTCAAAACAGGATTACAAAGCTTGAAATATTACAATACAAGATCACCTCTCTTCCTTCCATTGATCTCTTTTATTACCTCCCTTGGAGAATCTATATCTATCTATGACATAAAGAGGAAATAATTGAGGGTCCTGTCAACATTTTCTTTCACCGACGGTGTCTACTCAACCTTTCCGGTACAATAATTTCATTAGCCACAACATGTGATCACATTATAACATTACTGGCTAGGTCTAGATTCTTTTGTACAAAGATTCTACCAATATCCTTTCAGACTTTGGTCTGAATTGTAACCATCATCATCATCCTCGGAGGATATATGTTTTTCTAAGGCTTTCTTTTCAAGACTCATGAGGTATTCGTATTCCAACATCTTTGAGTATTCTTTGTCCCAACTGAAATCATGCAGATCGTGTGCGTCTGGATAGTTGTCCTGAAACGCCTGAAAAGTAGATTCCTCAACTTTGCTTTTTCCTTTAGCATCTTCTGATACTGGAGATGCTTTTGATGTTTGTCCTTGGCCCGAATTTACTTTTATTTTGTGAAGATTCGGTTGTTGTGGGGTAAACATCACCTCTTGTTTTTCCCACTTGTTTAGAAATGATACTGGATTGATATCAATATCTAGAAAGGAATCTTTAAAAACTTTTCAGAAAGATGGAGAATATTGAACTGCCAACTCAAGGCCATCTAGAAGCTCCCACTTGAAGATTTGGAACATATTAGTGGAAGTTTCGATTGCATGTTGCACCCATAATCTGCAATTTTCATTCATTAATGCTTTCGATTGCCATCCCATTTCAAAAATCACTAAAGTACAAATTTGTTTGACAACAATAAACTGATAAGATGAACGACATTATTATTCCAGTTTCCTGAAATAATACTGATTGTAATTAATGCTATTTGATTAATCCTAAAGCGTAAAACTTTTGGTTCACCTTGAAGTTCATCCAATTGCTGCAACACCTGTTGTTTCTCGATTAGCTTCAACATCCCAAAATCTTTGAACCAAAGAGCCAGTTGTTTAATTCTTTCAATATTATTACTGGTCTTAGTTTCTCCTGTTATCTCATGACAGAAAACCTGCGAAAAAGGGTTTGGAGAAATATCTTCTCTTAATCGTAGACTCTAATAATCCCAAGGAGATGAGAAAGTCGTTAGGTATTATAGAGTTCGCTGGACACACTGGGATGTCCTGGTAGATGGCTTTTTTATGCAAAATCCTCCCTTAATTTCCCAATCAGCAAAACTTTGAAAATTTTCATATTGAGGGAAAGTATCATCAGGAGCATAGTTTTCATTATTTCTATGTAAAAAGGATGCTTTTAGCTTTTCAAAAATATCAGGGATCCTTAGCGACAAAAGATATTTTTCCAAGTCTGCTTTGATTAGAATGGCTTCTAAATCTAGCATTTGGGCTCCTGTATATATGCTTAATGCAAAGTCTACTCCTCCAATCAACTCATAATAATTTAATACTTTTAAGATCCAAATCATATTTTCAGTGAATTGAGAAGACCACATATCTGATAGACTTTTAAAATAGATCTTCACCTGCACATTGGGCAAAGGATAGATTTTTACCAAATCAGCATCTATTCCCAAAGATATGCCAACATTTTTGGACTGCCATGCTTGGAATCTCCGAATCCATTGATTTCTCCTCAATCGTAGACCTACAAATTTGTTGATTTCTTCCGTCAAATGATTTGCATGACTTTCAAGGAGTCTAAATCTATCTACAAAAGTGCCGAAATTATCATCTTGGGGTCCCTTTCTTAGTATTACAAAGAAACTTCTTGGGGCTATGACAAAGGCTTTATTCATATCTCTAGTTAAAGAATCTACTAAAAAATTAGAATTGCTAGGTATCCATTCAACATCAAAGTTAAATTGCTAAAACCGAATCTGCCATGAGAGTAATCTTCCTCTAGCAAGTTGCCTTGACATTTTGGCAGATAAAAAATATTTGAAGTTCATAGAATCAGTCCTTATAAGAAACTTCATAGGGTTGTGTTAAGTGCAGACTGTGTGATGTGAGGCGGAGCGGTGTGGTTTGCCTTGATGTGCGTCTCCCAGGGTGTCAATCACCATGTCTAATCTTGTGTGTTGAGGACGCGTTGAGTTCTGTGTTGCTAGGCTGCTCAGAGAAGGTTTCGGTGGTGTGAAGGTCTCAAGGAGCGAGATCCCATTTGTGTTTGAAGAGTGTTGGATTGTCTGCCACCTGGAGTATTTTTTTTTTAAACGCTGTTGGTTGCAAAGTGCTGTTGAAAGAGAATCATTGAAGCACCCTGTGTGGAGCCTGCAGGGCCGAGGAGAGCATTTTTTTTTAAACGCTGTTTGTTGCAAAGTGCTGTTGAAAGAGAATCATTGAAGCACCCTGTGTGGAGCCGGCGGAGGAGAGCCGCTTGCTGAAGGAGCTGCGAAGTGCTGGTAAAAGAGTGCGTTGTGCATTGAGAGCTTGAGAGCCGCAGAAGTGCTGCTATTGTGAATCTTGGAGGAGACTGTGTGTTAAGCGTTGGAGCCGTAAGGAGCTTCCTGGAGAAGCGACCTGCATTAATACTGCTAGACAATTATTTTTTGAGTCGATGACTGTTTGAGTAGCGTTGTGGTGCTGTGAAGATTGGAATGTTGTTGCTGCTCTTTGTTCTTCATGTTCTTTGAATGTTGGAGAAAAATCGGTTTGCAGCGGGTAAAGGCTTTGGTGAAGGTCGAATTGGTTGAAGCTGTCTGATGAATGTGATTAAGGGTGGCTATAGTCAGCAGATTTAGGTAGATAATAAATAGCAATAAATGAATAGCTGTAGTGGATCTGTGTATAAATTTCTATGTTTGTAATGTAATGATGAAGCTCTTCCAAGAGTCTTCCAGTTTCTGATATTGAAGACCATGTCCAAATATCCATGTAGCCAAATCTAGAACAGAGATGTGTTTCAATGCACAGCGGAAGTCAGAGATAACAGCTACAAAAGAGAGTGAAAACTATCGAGGACAGTGTCCAACGCAACAAATTAAGGAAAGATGTGAATAGGTTAATAGAAAGATTCACTCAGAAGAACAATCTTTTACAACCACAACTGAAAAAGTTACCCACGATCCTACTGTGGCAACTCAACCGATGCTGCAACATCAAGTTTTGGACCAGAAAACGATTTTAAGCGCAGCTAGAAGAGTTGAAATAGCAATCAAACCATTCAATGGCAAAAATATCACGGCCCCATAGAAATACTACTTTCCAGCTCCAAAGCTGAACCACTACAGCACAACTAGTAGATATGGCTTGATCCAGTACTCTTAACTAGGCACAAAATCTCGTCTCAAAGATACCATAAAAACCATTACACCTTCAAGATACTGGCCCTGATCTGATTGAAATTGTAATCCTTACTATTCCCAAGGAGAATACGGCGAGCGTCCACAGCAGTCCTCAAGCATTAAAAACGCTTCTGATTACGTATTCTGCCCCTGCTTATCCTCTTGCTATACTTCCACATTACTAGTTCATATGATCTTGCACTCATAACAAACAGAGTTAACAACAACTAAAAACCACTCATTAGAAATCAACCCGGTGGTGGCCGTCATGGGCGAGACTTGGTCCTAATTGCCTTCAGGCACGCCAACGACAACCTCTCATCCTGACATACAACATAACGACTACTAACAAGGACATGGCCTCAAAGTTCAAGAACCATCAAAGTTCAAGAATTATAAGATCACTGTGTTTGCAACCTGGATGCTGGGTGATTCGATGACTAGTAGAGTCACTTGAGCGAAAAATAGGTGGGGCGAGCCGTTTCTCTCCCTTTTCGTTCGGAAGGATTCAAGGATTCTCATTGTTATCCATTTTCATGGAGAAATTGCTTTATGTTATTGTTCTGTCTCATTTTTCTCATCATTGGGCACCCATCATGGGCTCATGCTGGGTGCACCAGCTCCCCCAACAGCAACCTCATCAGAATGTAGAGAAATTTCTTTTTGGACAATCACCACACATGCTCTTGACAACTTTGCAGGGTGATAGTAGGGCTAGGGACTTCAATATTCACCTTGTGTTAAAGTGTGTTGAATTTCTAGTATTTTGTAAAGTTTTTTGTAATTTTAATAAAAATTCTCATATTTTGCTGAGTTTTTTTTGCAATTTTAATCCAAATTCTCATATTTTTAAAATAATTTTCTAATTTTCTAGAAATGTTATTTCTAATTTTCGATTGGCTGAGTAAGATCTAATGGAACATAATTCACAAGAGCGAATTTTATTTTTGGTATTTGTCAGTGTCTAACAAATAATTTTAAAATATAAAAAAAAAAAAATTAATTTTGTGAGTAGCTATTTCATGAATGAATGCTCTGACATGACACTGGCTCTTACATTGTTATGCTGCTACTGTTCTACAGGAAAGGGGAACTAAACCAGAACAATTCTCCAATTAATATTATTAGTAGAGATTTCCTTGTAAGAATCTTTTTTTCATCCGCATATTCTCAAATATTATATGTCCCAAATTGTATGCAAAACATAGATCAATAATTTATCCTTCAGCTTCACCGGAGATATCAATATACAGAAGACCATGGGACAAATCCGTTATTTCGCTCCATGTGTTGCGAACAATTGAACAATCGCTTCTCCTATGCCTGTTGCCCTTCTTGGATCAAATGCAAGATTATAATAGGTATAACAAATCTACAATAAGTATCATCCAAAATATATGCTAAATCGTTGAACATTAACTTTTCCTTCCAAAAATGACGAAAAGATCAATTAACCTTATAATAATGACACATGGCACATTGTGCATTTCGGGTAGACCTTTTCATTTTCCTGTGAGCAAGGTAACAAAGCACAAGAACTGCGTGAAGCTATGTGGAACCTGAGAATTAAAGTGTGAAGTTTGAAGTTCAATCTGTGGAAGTAGTTTTGTGTGCGGAGGTTTTTTTGGGCAGAGCTTTCATTGTGAATAGAAATTTTTGCACAAGCAAATCTCCAAGATTGCTTGTCTGCATAAGCAAAGCTAATTAATATATGATTGGTCCTTACCTCGCTAGGGATTATAGCTAAACAAGAACTATTCTCCAATTAATATTATTAGCTGAGTTTTTTTTGTGCAAAACTTTTTTGATGGGTATCTCCAATGAAAGAAAAGATAATTCTTAAATACTAAATATCCCAAATATTATGCAAACCATAGATCAAGAATTTATCCTTCAGCTTCACTGGAGATAGCAATATATAGCAGGGCATGGGACAAATCCATTATTTCGCACAGTGTGTTGCAAACAATTGAACGATGGCTTCTCCTATGCCCCTTGCCCTGCCTGGATCAAATGCAAGTTTATAATAAGCCTAACAAATTTACAATAGGTATCATCCAAAATATGTGTAAGCCTAACAAATTTACAATAGGTCTCATCCAAAATATGTGCTAAATTGTTGAAAGCATTTTACATTAAATTTTTCTTTCAAAAATTATGAAAAGATCAATAAACCATCCAATAATGACACCCAATAATGACACAATAATGACACATGGCACATTATGCATTTCGAGTACACTTTTCGTTTTCCTATGAGTAAGGAAACAAAGCGCAAGACATGCTTGAAGCTATGTGGAACCTAAGAATTAAAGTGTGAAGTTGAAGTGGCAGAAGTTGTCTTTTGTGCCGAGGTTTCTTATGCAGAGCTTTAAGCTTAGCACCAAAAAACCTCTACACATTGTTTTTCTGTAAAAAAAAGCTAATTAACTCTAGATTAGTCCGCCTCACGAGAGACTATAGCTAAATGAGGACGATACTCTAATTAATATTATTAGTGGAGATTTCTTTGTGCGAAGCTTTCTTCATGTGCATCTCTAATGAAGAAAAAGATGGTTCTCAAATACTAGATGTCCCAAATTTTATGCAAACAATAGATCAACAATTTATCCTCCAGCTTCACCAAAGATAGCAATATATTGGAGGCCATGGGACAAATCCATTATTTCGCTTAGTGTGTTGCAAACAATTGAATGATGGATTCTCCTATGCCCATAGCCCTTCCTGGATCAAATGAAAGTTTATAATAGTCCTAACAAATTTACAATAGGTATATCCAAAATATGTGATAAATTGTTGAAAGCATTTTACATTAAATTTTCCTTTCAAACATTATGAAAATACCAATATACCATACAATAAAGACACATGGTACATTGTGCATTTTGGCTTAGACCTTTTCATTTTTATGTGAGCAAGGAAACAGAGCACAAAAACTGCGTGAAGCTATGTGAATTGTGAAGTTCAATGTGCTTGTGTGAGGATGTTTGCTTGTGTGAAGATTTCATTGCGTGGAAAGCTCCGCACATTTCTTGTTTGTACAAGAAAATCTAATTAATCCTTGATTAGTCCTTGCCTCACAAGGGACTATAGCTAAATGAGTAGGATTCTCCAATTAATATTATTAGTGGATTTTTCCTTGTGGGAAACTTTCTTCATACACATCTCCAATGAAGGAAACCATGATTAAGAAATACTAGATGCCCTAATTTTTATGCAAACCATAGATCAATAATTTATCCTTCAGCTTCACCGGAGATAGCAATATATAGCAAGCCATGGGACAAATCCATTATTTTGCTCTGTGTGTTGTAAACAATTGAACAATGGCTTCTCCTATGCCTATTTCCTCGCCTAGGTCAAATGCAAGTTTATAATATATGCATAACAAATTTACAATAGCTATCATCCAAAATATGTGCTAAATTGTTGAAAGCATTTTACATTAAATTTCCCTTTGAGAAATTATGAAAATATCAATAAACCATACAATAGTGACACATGGCACATTTGTGTTTCAGGTAGACCTTTTCGTTTTCCGGTCAAAAAAGAAACAGAGCACAAGAACTGCATGAAGCTATGTGGAATGTGAGAATTAAAGTGTGAAGTGTGAAGTTCAATGTGCATAAGTTTTCATTCGTGCGGAGCTTTCATTGTGCAGAAAGCTCCACACGAGAAAACCTCTACACGTTGCTTGTTTGCACAAGAAACACTAGTTAATCCCTAATTAGTCCCTATCTCACAAGGGACTATAACATTCGCCTCAGGTCAAAGTGCATTAAATTTCCAATACTTTGCCTAATATTTTGAAATTTTAACTAAAGTTTCTAGAAAATGCTTAATATTCCTATTTTCCCGTAAATTTAAAAATAAATCTCTAATTTTATGGAAATATTATTTTTAATTCTCAATTGGTTGAGTGAGATCTGATGGGATGTAATTCCTCTAGTGGAGGGCGTTTTATTTTTGGTATTTTTTAGTGCCTAAAAAATAATTTTGAAAAGGAAAAAATGATAATTTTGTGAGTGGTTATTTCATGGGTGGGTACTGTGACACTAACTCTATTATGCTATTGCTCTTCCCAATGATCCTAGAACTGACATGGTTACAGGTCATTTGCATAGATGCAGGGGGGCGAGGAGGGCTTAAATGAGAACAAATCTTGAATTAATATTATTAGTGGAACTTTCCTTGTGCAAATCTTTCTTCACCCACATCTCCAATGAAAGAAACGATGATTCTTAGATTGTCGATGTCCCAAATTTTATTCAAACCATAGATCAATAATTTAGCCTTCACCTTCACGGGAGAGAGCAATATATAGCAGACCATGGGACAAATCTATTATTTCACTTCGTGTGTTGTGAATAGTCAAATTATGGCTTCTCCTATGCCCGTTGCCTCGCCTGGATCAAATGCAGTTTACAATAGGAATAACAAATTTACAATAGGAATCATCTAAAAAATATGCTAAATTGTTGAAAGTGTTTTACATTAAATTTTCCTTTCAAAAATGATGAAAAGGTCGATAAACCATACAATAATGGCGCATGGTGCATTGTGCATTTCAGGAAGAACTTTCCATTTTCCTGTGAACAAGGAAACAAAGCACAAGAACTACATGCAACTATGTGCAACTTAAGAATTTAAGTGTGAAGTGTGAATTTCAATGTGCGGAGGTTTTCTCGTGTACAGAGGTGTGCTTGTGCAGAGCTTTCCCTATGAGGAAATATCTGCACAAGAAAACCTCACATTACTTGTCCACACAAGAAGAGGTAATTAATGAGATCTGGTCAAATTGATTGCATATATGTAAAATTAACAAGACTATTCCATGTTATCGTTAGTGCTCTTGATCACCATCTATATTTGATTAGGAGTGTATCTTAGAGAGCAGATAAAGTCCATGTAGTCCTGAATTCCCATGTCATAGATGAGCCCTGAGTTGAGTTCCTTCTGCGGATCCCTCCTCTCTTCCTTCCCTTGATCTCTTTTATTACCTCCCTTGGAGAATTTATATCTATCTATGACATAAAGAGGAAATAATTGAGGGTCTTGTCGGTATTTTCTTTCACCGACGATGTCTACTCAATCTTTCTGGTACAATAATTTCATTAGCCACAACATGTGATCACATTATCACATTGCTAGCTAGGTCTAGATTATTTTGTACAAATATTCTACCAATATCCTTTCGGACTTCGATCCGAATCATAATCATCATCATCATCCTTGGAGGATATGCATCGTTCTAAGGCTTTCTTTTCAAGACTCATGAGGTATTCGTATTCCAACATCTTTGAGTATTTTTTGTCCCAACTGAAATCATGCGGATCTTGTGCATCTTGAAAGTTGTCTTGAAAAGCCTGAAAAGTAGATTCCTCAACTTTACTTTTTCCTTTAACATCTTCTGATACTGGAGATGCTTTTGATGTTTGTCCTTGGCCCGAATTTACTTTTATTTTTTGAAGATTCAGTTGTTCTGGAGTAAACATCATCTCTTGTTTTTCCCACTTGTTTAGAAATGATACTGGACTGATATCAATATCTAGAAAGGAATCTTTAAAAACTTTTCGAAAATATGGAGAAGGTTGAACTGCCAACTCAATGCCATCTAGAAGCTCCCACTTGAAGATCTGGAACATATTAGTGGAAGTTTCGATTGCATGTTGCACCCATAATCTGCAATTTTCATTAATTAATGCTTTTGATTACCATCCCATTTCAAAAATCACTGAAGTACAAATTTTGTTTGAAAGCAATAAACTGATAAGATGAACGAGATTATTATTCCAGTATCCTGAAGTAATACTAATTGTAATTAACACTATTTGATTAATCATAAAGCGTAAAACTTTTGGTTTGCCTTGAAGTTCATCATATTGCTGCAACACCCGTCGTTTCTCGATTAGCTTCAACATCCCAAAATCTTTGAACCAAAGAGCGAGTTGTTTAATTCTTTCAATATTATTACTGGTCTTAATTTCTCCTGTTATCTCATGACAAAAAACCTGCGAAAAAGGGTTTGGAGAAATATCTTCTCTTAATCGTAAACTCTGATAATCTCAAGGAAATGAGAAAGTCCTTAGGTATTGTAGAGTTCCCTGGATACAATGGGATATCTTGGTAGATGGCTTTTTTCTGCAAAATCCTCCCTTAATTTCCCAATTAGCAAAACTTTCAAAAATTTCGTATTGAGGGAAAGTATCATTAGGAGCATAGTTTTCATTATTTCTCTGTAAAAAGGATGCTTCTAGTTCTTCAAAAATATAAGGGATCCTTAGTGAAAAATGATATTTTTCCAAGTCTCCTTTGATTAGAATGGCTTCTAAATCTAGCATTTGGGCTCCTGTATATATGCTTAATGCAAAGTCCTCTCGTCCAATCAACTGATAATAATTTAATACTTTTAAGATCTAAATCATATTTTCAGTGAATTGAGAAGACCACATATCTGATAGACTTTTAAAATAGATCTTCACCTACATATTGGGAAAAGGATAGATTTTTACCAAATTAGCATCTAGTCCCAAAGATATGCCAACATTTTTGGACTGCCATGCTTGGCATCTCTGAATCCACTGATTTCTCCTCGATTGCAGACCTACAACTTTCTTGATTTCTTCTGTCAAATGATTTGCATGACTTTTAAGGAGTCTAAATCTATATACCTAAGGGGGATAACATGGGGTACAAAGGGAGGTACCCAAGGGAATAATGTAATAATGGGATGGGCCATAGTAATAAATAAGGTGGTTAACCCATATCATGTAAGGGACCACAAATAGTTAGTAATAATGTAAAGGGCCCATGGTATTAGATAGATGGTATTGAGGGAACCATGGTAATGACCCATGGTATTATATGTATTAGGCCTATAAAGAGGCTAGAGACTCCACATTGAGGGATGTGAAGGATTATTGTATGAACAAGCATATGGCTTGTGGAGTGTTCTCCTTCCTTAAGGAGTGATTATATGGTGTTGCCCTACCTTAAGGGTTTGATCAATAAAGTGAATCATTTCTATCTATTTCTATCTTCTTATTTCTTGGGTATAACTGTTATTATATTATATTTCTGGGTTGGAACTATAACAAGTGGTATCAGAGCACTTTCTTGGGCAAAAGTGGAGAATTTTTTTTATTTTTTGCAGGAATTTTCTGGGTCGGTGAATTTTCAGATCAGATCTGTATGTTTTGGGGAAAAATATTCAAAATATAATTGCATATCTAGATTCTTTGTGAAAAAATAACCGATTTCAGAAAAGAAAAAAAAAATCGGCCGAATCGGAGTCTAGATGAGGGAGATATCGCTGATCTAAAAACAGTGGTGTTGCAAACAATTTTTCGGGGCAGCGAGTTTGCGACGTATATCTGGATGTTCTGGTGCAAAATCCATAAAATATAATTGCATATCTAGACTCTTTGTGAAAAAATACCTGATTTAAAAAAGAAAAAGGGCTGAATCGGAGTCCGGATGAAGGAGATATCGCTGATCTAAAAATCAGTGGTTTTGCAGACAATTTTTCAGGGCAGCAAGTTTGCGGTGTAGATATGGACGTCCTGGTGCAAGATCTATAGAATATAATTGTATATCTGGATTATTTCTGAAAAAATACCCGATTTCAAAAAAACAATCAGTCGAATCGGAGTCCAGATGAGGGAAATATCGCTGATTTAAAATCAGTTATTTTTCAGCAATTTTTTGTGATGGCGGGACAGTTGCAGCATGGATCGACAATTACATTGCCTAGATTGGGATTTCTACTACATGGGAAGATGCAAAATGGTTGTTCCATTTCCGAAAATAGGTCATAATAGGGATTCTGAGCAATTTTGACGGAATTGTGGCCATTTCAAATTTTTGCCATGTAAGTGAATTTTTTTAAAACCCTCTTCATGGCGGTTCTATGTTTTACATGAAAAGATAATGGTCCTACTATTGAAGAATACATAAAGAAAACTAAGTCAATATGGGCAAAAAAATTGGAAGGATTCAGTGTGGCTTAATTTCAGAGATGAGGCTTACAAATGGTATTTCTCACTTGATGACAAGCAGTTGTCCAAACTTTCAGATGTAGAATTTGAAAGAGGCCTTTTAAACAAATGGTCTCGGACTAGAAAAATTGAGAATGAGACACGTAAAGTGTTATTTTCTACAGGTGTCTCCTTATTGCAGTTTCATGGATTGATTCAAAAGGAGAAAATCGGTGTATCTATAAATCCTAGTTGCGAGCACAATTTGATGAATGTTAATTTGGTAAAAATATTGCAAGTTCCAGCAAAACACATTGAAAACACACGAGTGGATGATGAGGATGTTCAAGTGTATAAGGATTTGAAGATTTCTATGGATAAGTATGTGTTCCATGGTGATTTTTATACTTCAGAGATGGATAATATGGACGTTGTTTTAGGATATCATTGGATGGAATCCGTGGGTACTATCAATATTAATGTGCAGAAGAAATTCCTAAAGCTCTGGTATAAAAAGAAGAAAATTACATTACAAGATATTTCCATCAATAAACAAGTAGAGTCCATGAAAGTTGACGCAGAAGATGTTCCAGGGACTGACATATCAAATGATGAGCCATTGATGATCGACAATCAAACACAAACAGAGGCTGAAGCAGAAAAGGATACAGGTGTTGATACATCAGATGAGGGCTCAGTGGTTGAAGTAATATTGGAAGATAAGACACCACAGCAGGGTGAATTAAATAAAAAGACACCGTGGGTTAAAACTTCAACATATCATCACCCACATCACCCCGCAAGAAAACAACCAACAAAATGGCAATCAATTAGCCACAAGGACAACAACCCCCGCATGACAGATAGAGAGGAGCGAAGAACCACCTACTACACATCAACATAGAAGAGCTGCCACAGTCAACTTCCATCTCAAGCGAGCGAGGCACCAGTGAGATCGAGGGTTCACCTTTCTCTTGGATGGCTAGATGCACGTGCATGGTACCAGTGGACTACTCTTTTGAGTATATTTTATTATTTGTGTTCTTCTCATGTTTCGGGGACGAAAAATGTTAAGGGGGTGGAATGTTATATACCTAGGGGGGATAACATGGGGTACAAAGGGATGTACCCAAGGGAATAATGTAATAATGGGATGGGCCATAGTAATAAATAAGGTGGTTAACCCATATCATGTAAGGGACCACAAGTAGTTAGTAATAATGTAATGGGCCCATGGTATTAGATAGATGGTATTGAGGGAAACATGGTAATGACCCATGGTATTGTATGTATGAGGCCTATAAAGAGGCTAGAGACTACACATTGAGGGATGTGAAGGATTATTGTATGAACAAGCATATGGCTGGTGGAGTGTTCTCCTTCCTTAAGGAGTGATTGTATGGTGTTGCCCTACCTTAAGGGTTTAATCAATAAAGTGAATCATTTCTATCTATTTCTATCTTCTTATTTCTTGGGTATAACTGTTATTATATTATATTTTCGGGTCGGAACTGTAACAGAAAGTATCATTAGGAGCATAGTTTTCATTATTTCTCTGTAAAAAGGATGCTTCTAGTTCTTCAAAAATATCAGGGATCCTTAGTGAAAAATGCTATTTTTCCAAGTCTCCTTTGATTAGAATGGCTTCTAAATCTAGCATTTGGGCTCCTGTACATATGCTTAATGCAAAGTCTACTCCTCCAATCAACTGATAATAATTTAATGCTTTTAAGATCTAAATCATATTTTCAGTGAATTGAGAAGACCACATATCTGATAGACTTTTAAAATAGATCTTCACCTGCATATTGGGCAAAGGATAGATTTTTACCAAATCAGCATCTAGTCCCAAAGATATGCCAACATTTTTGGACTACCATGCTTGGCATCTCTGAATCCACTGATTTCTCCTCGATTGCAGACCTACAACTTTCTTGATTTCTTCTGTCAAATGATTTGCATGACTTTTAAGGAGTCTAAATCTATCTACAAAAGTGTCGAAACTATCATCTTGGGGTCCCTGTCCTCGTATTACAAAGAAACTTCTTGGGGCTGTGACAAAGGCTTTATTCATATCTCTAGTTAAAGAATCTGCTAAAAAATTAGAATTGCGAGGTATCCATTCAACATCAAAGTCAAATTGCTGAAACCAAATCTACCATGAGAGTAATCTTCCTCTAGCAAGTTGCCTTGAAATTTTGGCAGATGAAAAATATTTGAAGTTCATAGAATTAGTCCTTATAAGAAACTTCATAGGTGCCAGATATAATTCATATTTCTGTATCCCTTTAAATATTGCTAAAGTTTCTTTTTCAGCAATATAATAATTCTTTTGACTAGGAGAGAATTCACTTGATGCATATGCACAAAGTATTTCTTCTTCCTTTCCATCTTCTTTCTTCCTTCTCTCAAAAAGAA
Source organism: Pinus tabuliformis (assembly GCA_031772625.1). Classification (NCBI taxonomy): domain Eukaryota; kingdom Viridiplantae; phylum Streptophyta; class Pinopsida; order Pinales; family Pinaceae; genus Pinus; species Pinus tabuliformis. Next base: position 1,532,420,975 of record CM062820.1, on the reverse strand, counting down.
TAGTTGTCCAAAAATTTTCAGAAGAATCAATTTGTAAAATCAAAAGGCCATCACCTGGTGGTTGTAGCTTTAGAAGTTGTTGACATTTTGATTTGAGCTCTTTAACTACTGCAATGGCTTCTGCTGACCATCCTTCTCGAAGATGTTTTCTAATCGGAGTTGTCTTCTTTGAGAATCTGGAAATATATCTGTGCACATAATTCAAGACATCTAAAAATCTTTGAATAGTTTTAGTGTCTTTTAATTCATCTGGAAACTGAGACAGTTTAGTAAGAATATGGGGCTGCATTTGAATTTGTCCATTAATGACATTAATCCCCAAGAAATCTATACTATCTTGAAATAAAACCATTTTCTTCTTAGAAAGGACTATACCATGCTTTTAAACTTGAGTTAGAAAAATTTCTAAATGCTTCAAATGTGTTTCAAGATCTAGACTATGTATAAGAATATCATCAATATATGTTACAATAAAATCATACTTCCCAAAAATAAAATCCATTCATCTCTGAAAGAATGCAAGGGCATTTTTTAGGCCAAACAAAACCACCTTCCACTGATAAAAACCTGCAGGGCATGTGAAGGTAGTTTTGTGTCTATCCTCTTCTTGGATCTGTATTTGGTAGTATCCAGATTTCATATCAAACTTACTGAATACTTTGCTATTTTGAATTTTCTGCATGATAGTTTCTGGTCTTGGTAAAGGGTAATGAAAACCCTGAGTTATAGCATTCAGAGGTTTATAATTGATTACCATTCTGGGCTTACCTCTGACTATTTCTAAGTGATTTCTAACCAGAAACGCTGAACAAGAGTAATGAGACATGCTTGGTTCAATAAGATTCATACTGAGCAGCTCACTTATTTGTCTCTTGATTTCTTGTTCATCTGCGGGGGTGCATGGGATTAATTTTCCTTTGACTCCATTGTCGTGTAGAGTCACTATCTCTTGTTTTGGACTCTCGACTGTCCAAAATTGTTGGGGATTATTTGAGCAGCTTTCCAACAATCTATTATGCATAGCAATCTGCTCAGCAGACCATTTTGGGTCAATGCAGACCTTTTGTTTATTTTTTGACTCCATCCTGTTCTCATATATTTGTAAAACTTCTTGCCAATTATTGGAGTCCTGAAGGGGCTTGCGTGCACTATCTTTATTTTGGCTATTATCATTTCTTGCCTCAGAATTTTCTATAGATAGCCTAGGCATAGCAATAGCTTTCTTTTTTAAATTGACTATCAGCTTATCTTCGCATATAGTGACTGGGAGCACAGAATTGATAAAAGGCATGCCAAGAATTAAACTTGCAGATGGATCAAAGTGCTGAATAGTAGAAATTTTTACAATACTCCCCCCAACTTTCAAAGAAATGTTATCCACATAATGTGTTAACTGAACAGATCCTCCAACAGTTTCAAACACTAGAATGTTTTGGAGTGGCTCTCAAAGAGATTTAAACAAGGAGGGTCGGGCCAAATTATTAGAACCTCCAATGTCGATGAATGCATCTACATTTAACCATTCATTACGAACTTGAACTTGGACTGGAATATAGATGAGACTATTGGTTTTAATAATCTTTTTTAAGAGAGAATTCTCTTCCACTATTTTGTGGTCTGGGATTGTGAAACTAGTAGAGGCAGCAGTATTCTTTTTATAAGGACAAAAAAAATTGAGTTCAGGTAGATTTGGCATTGGCTGCTTACCTGTTTGCTGCAATTTTTCAGAAACTGATGCAATGTCCAACTCATCTTCAGAAACATCTGTAGTTTCTTCCGTTTCTTCTGTTTCACTTGCATCTGTCTGATCACTATCACTATCTCAACAATAATTACAAATATTCATCTTTTGTATAGTGGGCTGACTAATATCTTCATCGTCTGAAGCTTCTGTTAAAATATGTACATCAGAAACTTCATCTTCTGAAGTAACTAAAGACCAATCATCTTGAAATTCCTCAGTTTCAACACAAGCTTTTAATTTCGAAGAGGAATCATTGGGACATTTGCGTGCAAAGTGGCCTTCTTGCTTACATATGAAACAATAGTTGTTGTTTCTTGGATTCTTTCTCTTTTTCATAAATTTAAATTTTCTGAAAGGCTTCCTGAGGTTGGAGACTTTTTTGGGTCTAAATTTTCCATATCTCTTTGATTTCCTCTTCTTTTTGAAGGGTGTCTAGGGTAGTATGGTTTTGCAGACCTCAGAACTAGGTGTAATATTGTGTGCTTTCTTTTGCCAGGACAAATATTTAACCTTTTCTGTACACCTAAAAAGAAGATCAACCCAATAGATTTGATCTATCTGTTTATTCTAAACATCGATATCTTTCATGATAAGATCTCCTAGATTACCGGGAAGCTTGGACAAAAATGCAATTTTTTTAGCAATGTCATTGGAAAGATTTGCCTTAAAGACCTTTTCCATGAAGTCTTTACCATATTGGTCAAGATATTTTAGATCCTTTAATTCCATACATCTTAGATTTGTAAGGAGTTGTTTTTTCTCATCTACTGGCTCACGTACAAATTGAGTTTTCAATAAAAGTTCTACAGTAGCCAGTCCTACTTCCATGACTTCTCTTCTTTCTTCATCTGAGGGCCCTATCCACCAATCATATACAATTCTGGCCATTCCTTTTTCTGATAGGACCATGATAGAAAAATTATCTAATTTTGTGGTGACCTACATTTGATACAGAGCACCAATCCATATCTTGATTGATTCTTCAAGATTGGATGAATTATCTAAATCAAGAATATACCCACTAGAATTCGTAGCATATAAATCTTCCTTAATGTGCGGGTATTTTGAGACTTCTTTCAAGACATGAGCTTTGTTTTGGTTATTGATAGAGGGTAAGATAAAAGAAGGAAATTTAGAGGCTGCCTGATCTAGAATCATAATTTCTTTCTTTGAAGAAAATTGTTTATCAGCTTTATAGGCCTTCTTTTTTACACTAGTCATCTTACCAAAAAGTTTGGAAGTTGACTCTTCTACACTAGTTGCACTGAATGTTTCTTCTGTATCTTTAGCTTCTTCCTCTTTATCCCAATAATTGAGAGTGCTCATATCAATGGTGAACTTTGGAATTTCTTTGGCTTTTTTGTTCTGTTTTCTTCTTTCTCTTTTTTCTTTATCAGCTTTCTCAGACTATTGTTCTTCATAGAGTAGCCTAAGATTAGCATTTATCAAGTCTGATTGCTGACCCAAATCATCAAGGACATATTCGGCATGTGCACACCAAGTAGTCAGGTAATTTCCTATTTGATAGATTTGGTCAAGATCATTAGGATTTTGAGAATTCTGTTCAAGTAATGGTGCAAAATCAGCTCTGGTGGGTGGCTGTTTGGATTGAGAAGAAGAAGTACAAAACTTAGTTTTTGGTGGCCATTTTCCACCTTTGACATATCTATGGTTTGCATACTGAAATTCTTCTACAGGGGAAAAATTAGATACATATGTTCTAAACATCTTATTAATAGCAAGGAATTACTTTTCTTCAGGAATATACAACTGGCCTAATGGAATAGATACAGTGGTTTATTGTGATGGATGGTTATATACATTTCGTGAAAAATATTTGCGACTGTTGGTCGATTGTTGCTCAGATTCGGGAATGGCTGGTAAAACATGTTTTTGTCGCATAAAGAGTGGTCTAGGTATTGATGATCTATCAGGCAATATTCGAACACGACCATCACTTACAGACATTCTTCTTATTTTGTTTCTTGGAGTCTCTGTTAATGCCAAAGATTTGTACTGAATATTCCAGTCACTGGGAAATGCTTCTTTGTCATAAGGAACACCTTCTACTTGAGCGTTACTGACCCCTACGGCTACACAATCCTTTTGAGTTGGAAAGATGTTTGGACTGACACAGAGAGATATTCACTATCTTCAACCATTTCTAAACCTTGGACACCGACTAATAATTTCCAGTAGTCTTTTAAATGGACATCGAATAGACTGATAGAATAGTCTGGGTAAATGGTACCATATTGACAGCTTGAAGACAGATTTCCTAATATGGTTCCAATACGAGCATGGTCATAGTTCTGGTGTCAGGTATCAAAAACTTCAGATATACATGGAGTATTAAGACCATGGCAAAATAGTGGGGTTAGTCCTATCCTTATCCCTCCAAAATGAAAATAAGCAAATTTTTTCTCTTGGACATATCTTTTGAATTTTTTGATTAAATCATCAGAAAATAAACTCAAACCAACTATCTATACAGATGGACCAGAAATCTTAATCTTCAATTCAACTTCTTGAAGCCAATTTTTCCTTGATAGACTGAACAGAGATGGAACCGGATAAATTTATTTCGAACATAAAACTAATGGGTTCCAATTTTTAGGATCGTCTACTTTCTCATGTTCAATAGTATCAGTTTCAATGGACTGAGAATCGTTTTTAGAAACAGTTCGTCTATCTATATTAGAGAATGATCTTAAGAATTTGCCCATGACTCAAATATAAACTAGACCAGAGATTGACTACAGTAGCTTTTATCTAATCAACAATTGTATAACAAATGCTTTTCGAAGGCTTCCTAGCTAGCTTTAGACTTTGTCTATAGTTTATAGACTTCGGACCTGAACAGGGCTCTGATACCAAAATGGAGTAAGACTGACTAACTTTGAGCAGAGTAAGACTTACTTCAAAATTAATTCAAAGATTCTTGAATAGCAAATCTGAAACACGGGTTTCTTTCCTCAACCGAACATGCACGCGCACTATGACCTCTCTCCACGGGTCTTCAAATGCCTTCGCCTTACAGTTCCAGGTTCTTTTGGACTACAGAAACTGTCCTCAGACAGGCGGCCCAGTAGGCTTCGATATTAATTCAAAACAAGATTACAAAGCTTGAAAGATTACAATACAAGATCAAGATCAAGATGCACTTTGCCTCCTCTCTTCCTTCCATTGATCTCTTTTATTACCTCCCTTGGAGAATCTATATCTATCTATGACATAAAGAGGAAATAATTGAGGGTCCTGTCAGCATTTTCTTTCACCGATGGTGTCCACTTAACCTTTTCGGTACAATAATTTCATTAGCCACAACATGTGATCACATTATCACATTGCTGGCTGGGTCTAGATTCTTTTGTACAAAGATTCTACCAATATCCTTTCAGACTTTGGTCTGAGTCGTAACCATCATCATCATCCTCGGAGGATATGTGTTTTTCTAAGGTTTTCTTTTCAAGACTCATGAGGTATTCGTATTCCAACATCTTTGAGTATTATTTGTCCCAATTGAATCACGCAGATCTTGTGCGTCTGGAAAGTTGTCCTGAAAAGCCTGAAAAGTAGATTCATCAACTTTACTTTTTCCTTTAGCATCTTCTGATACTGGAGATGCTTTTGATGTTTGTCCTTGGCCCGAATTTACTTTTATTTTGTGAAGATTCGGTTGTTGTGGAGTAAACATCACCTCTTGTTTTTCCCACTTGTTTAGAAATGATACTAGATTGATATCAATATCTAGAAAGGAATCTTTAAAAACTTCTCGAAAAGATGGAGAGTGTTGAACTGCCAACTCAATGCCATCTAGAAGCTCCCACTTGAAGATTTGGAACATATTAGTGGAAGTTTCGATTGCATGTTGCACCCATAATCTACAATTTTTATTCATTAATGCTTTCGATTTCCATCCCATTTCAAAAATCACTAAGGTACAATTTTTTTTTGACAATAATAAACTGATAAGATGAACGACATTATTATTCCAGTTTCCTGAAATAATATTGATTTTAATTAATGCTATTTGATTAATCATAAAGCGTAAAACTTTTGGTTCACCTTGAAGTTCATCCAATTGTTGCAACACCTGTTGTTTCTTGATTAGCTTCAACATCCCAAAATCTTTGAACCAAAGAGCCAGTTGTTTAATTCTTTCAATATTATTACTGGTCTTAATTTCTCCTGTTATCTCATGACAGAAAACCTATGAAAAAGGGTTTGGAGAAATATCTTATCTTAATCGTAGACTCTAATAATCCCAAGGAGATGAGAAAGTCGTTAGGTATTATAGAGTTTGTTGGACACACTGGGATGTCCTGGTAGATGGCTTTTTTATGCAAAATTCTCCCTTAATTTCCCAATCAGCAAAACTTTCAAAAATTTCGTCATGAGGGAAAGTATCATTAGGAGCATAGTTTTCATTATTTCTATGTAAAAAGGATGCTTTTAGTTTTTCAAAAATATCAGGGATCCTTAGCGACAAAAGATATTTTTCCAAGTCTGCTTTGATTGGAATGGCTTCTAAATCTAGCATTTGGGCTCCTGTATATATGCTTAATGCAAAGTCTACTTCTCCAATCAACTGATAATAATTTAATACTTTTATGATCCAAGTCATATTTTCAGTGAATTGAGAAGACCACATATCTGATAGACTTTTAAAATAGATCTTCACCTGCATATTGGGCAAAGGATAGATTTTTACCAAATTAGCATCTAGTCCCAAAGATATGCCAACATTTTTGGACTACCATGCTTGGAATCTCCGAATCCATTGATTTCTCCTCAATCGTAGACCTACAACTTTGTTGATTTCTTCCGTCAAATGATTTGCATGACTTTCAAGGAGTCTGAATCTATCTACAAAAGTGCCGAAATTATCATCTTGGGGTCCCTTTCTTGGTATTACAAAGAAATTTCTTGGGGCTGTGACAAAGGCTTTATTCATATCTCTAGTTAAAGAATTTGCTAAAAAATTAGAATTGTTAGGTATCCATTCAACATCAAAGTTAAATTGCTAAAACCAAATCTGCCATGAGAGTAATCTTCCTCTAGCAAGTTGCCTTGACATTTTGGCAGATAAAAAATATTTGAAGTTCATAGAATCAGTCCTTATAAGAAACTTCATAGGTGCTAGATATAATTCAAATTTCTGTATCCCATTAAATATTTCTAAAGTTTCCTTTTCAGCAATATAATAATTCTTTTGACTAGGAGAGAATTCACCTGATGCATATTGTTAAGGGACAAATTCCCCTAGGGTCTTTGGATTGAAACCCTAGCAGATCAGAGGTTGTCTATACAGAGAAGCACAAACTCCATACAGCCATAATGCTAATATAAGAAAACTAGATGATAAGGGGCGTACCTGGAGGTCCTACGTTTAAGAAGAGCCTTCTAGGGTCCAAACCCCTCTTGGAGTTCCTTTTTCTCCTTCAACATGCAAAACAATCAATTCAAGAAGGTACAACAGTATATGGACTAAACATTATAAAGAAATCATCTTCATAGTATATTGAAAAGCAGTTAGTTATACAATTAAACAACCTTTCATATATGAATCATAACATGGATATCATAAACATGAAGAAGATTTATATCAGGAACAAAGACAAGTGTTTCTTTTATTATAGACAAATAAAGTACAAAAAGGAATAATTTCACCTGATTCGTCCTTTCACAGGCTCCAAGCGGAACCGTCCTTCGGATTCGTCCAGTCTCAAGCCTTTAACAAACTCCTTCCATGACTTACTCCATGATATCTCAAGTAGTAGATGGACATCATCACACAAGGAAACAAGGGTTTCCTGTAAATGGGGGAAGTGCAGGAGGCACTAGGATATTCAGACCTGGTCAGGGAAATTTGATCATAATAACCTTTCTCTCTCTTCTCTCCCCCCTTAGGCCTTCCCATTGAAGCCCTTTTATACTTATCCCAAAGTAGTTTTTAGTTGGGAATTCGTTGGGAACAGTTGGGCCACGGGCACTAACAGGTGATCAGCAAGTAAAACCCGCGATCTCCGCCCGAAATTAAGGAGATTTAATTTTTTTTATGTGTTTTAAGACATATACGTGGGTTGGGTATACACAGACCCGCGTATACACGCATTTAGCTCAGGGGAATGTCACATATAGGAAATAAAACACTGTTTTTTAAATTTTGGACCAGGTCTAGAAGGAGGGGATGCCCTGGGCCATGCGTGCAACATCACAAACCCCAAGAGTGAGATTTAGAGCTATAACACATATGTACAAAGTATTTCTTCTTCCTTTCCATCTTCATTCTTCCTTATCTAAAAAAGAATAGCTACCCAAAAGTTACTACAAGCATCAGTTTGTAAAATCAGAAGGCCATCACCTAGTGGTTGTAGCTTTGGAAGTTGCTGAGATTTTGATTTGAGCTCTTTAACTGCTGCAGTGGCTTTTTCTGACCATCCTTCTCGAAGATGTTTTCTAATCAGAGATGACTTCCCTGACAATCTAGGAATATATCTTTGCACATAATTCAAGACTCCTAAAAGTCTCTGAATAGTTTTAGTGTCTTTTTTTTCATCTGGAAACTGAGACAGTTTAGTAAGAATATGGGGCTGCATTTGAGTTTGTCCATTAACAACATTAAACCCCAAGAAATCTATACTATATTGAAATAAAACCATTTTCTTCTCATAAAGGACTATACCATGCTTTTGAACTTTAGTCAGAAAAATTTCTAAATGCTTGAAATGTGTTTCAAGATCTGGACTATGTACAAGAATATCATCAATATATGTTACAATAAAATCATACTTCCCAAAAATAAAATCCATTCGTCTCTGAAGAATGCAGGAGCATTTTTAAGGCCAAATGGAATCACCTTCCATTGATAAAAACCTGCAAAGCATGCAAAAGCGGTTTTGTGTCTATCCTCTTCTTAGATCTGTATTTGGTAGTATCTAGATTTCATATCAAATTTACTGAATACTTTGCTATTTTGAATTTTCTGCATGATAGTTTCTGGTCTTGGTAAAGGGTAATGAAAACCCTGAGTTATAGCATTCAGATATTTATAATTGATTACCATTTTGGGATTACCTTTGACTATTTTTGAGTGATTTCTAACCAAAAATGTTGAACGGGAGTAATGAGACATGCTTGGTTCAATAAGATTCATACTCAGCAGCTCACTTATTTGTCCCTTGATTTCTTGTTCATCTGCGGGGCTGCATGGGATTAATTTTCCTTTGACTCCATTGTGGTATAGAGTCACTATCTCTTGTTTTGGACTCTCGACTGTCCAAAATTACTGGGGATTATTTGAGCAGCTTTGCAGCAATCTGTTATGCATAGGAATCTGCTTAGCAGACCATTTTGGGTCAATGCAGGCCTTTTATTTATTTTTTGACTCCATCCTGTTCTCATATATTTGTAAAACTTCTTGCCAATTATTGGAGTCCTTGAGGGGCTTGCATGCTCCAACATACATCAAAATTAATTCGGAGATTCTTGAACACCAAATCTGAAACACGGATTTCTTTCCTCAACCGAACATGTGCGCGCACTATGACCTCTCTCTATGGGTCTTTAAATACCTTCGCCTTACAGTTCCAGGTTCTTTTGGACTATAGAAACTATCCTCAGACAGGCGGCCCAATTGGCTTCGATATTAATTCAAAACAAGATTACAAAGCTTGAAAGATTACAATACAAGATCAAGGTCAAGATGCACTACGCCTCCTCTCTTCCTTCCCTTGATCTGTTTTATTACCTCTCTTGGAAAATCTACATCTATCGGTGACATAAAGAGGAAATAATTGAGGGTCCTGTCGGTATTTTCTTTCACCAATGGTGTCTACTCAACCTTTCCTGTACAATAATTTCATTAGCCACAACATGTGATCACATTATCACATTGTTGGCTAGGTCTAGTTTCTTTTGTACAAAGATTCTACCAATATCCTTTCGGACTTCGGTCTGAATTGTAATGATCATCATCATCCTCGGACGATATGTGTCATTCTAAGGCTTTCTTTTCAAGACTCATGAAGTATTTGTATTCCAACATCTTTGAGTATTCTTTGTCCCAACTAAAATCATGCGGATCTTGTGCGTCAGGAAAGTTGTCTTGAAAAGCTTGAAAAGTAGATTCCTCAACTTTACTTTTTCCTTTAGCATCTTCTAATACTAGAGATGCTTTTGATGTTTGTGCTTGGCCTGAATTTACTTTTATTTTGTGAAGATTTGGTTGCTCTGGAGTAAACATCACCTCTTGTTTTTCCCACTTGTTTAGAAATGATACTGGACTGATATCAATATCTAGAAAGGAATCTTTAAAAACTTTTCAAAAAGATGGAGAAGGCTGAACTAACAGCTCAATGCCATCTAGAAGCTCCCACTTGAAGATATGGAACATATTAGTGGAAGTTTCGATTGCATGTTGCACCCATAATCTACAATTTTCATTAATTAATGCTTTTGATTGCCATCCCATTTCAAAAATCACTGAAGTACAAATTTTGTTTGACAGCAATAAACTGATAAGATGAACGACATTATTATTCCAGTTTCCTGAAATAATATTGATTGTAATTAACACTATTTGATTAATCATAAAGCGTAAAACTTTTGGTTCGCCTTGAAGTTCATCCAATTGCTGCAACACCTGTCGTTTCTCGATTAGCTTCAACATTCCAAAATCTTTGAACCAAAGAGCCAGTTGTTTAATTCTTTCAATATTATTACTGGTCTTAATTTCTCCTGTTATCTCATGACAGAAAACCTGCGAAAAAGGGTTTGGAGAAATATCTTCTCTTAATCGTAAACTCTGATAATCCCAAGGAGATGAGAAAGTCCTTAGGTATTGTAGAGTTCGTTGGACACACTGGGATGTCCTGGTAGATGGCTTTTTTCTGCAAAATCCTCCCTTAATTTCCCAATCAAAAAAACTTAAAAAATTTCGTATTGAGGGAAAGTATCATTAGGAGCATAGTTTTCATTATTTCTTTGTAAAAAGGATGCTTCTAGTTCTTCAAAAATATCAGGGATCCTTAGTGACAAAAGATATTTTTCCAAGTCTGCTTTGATTGGAATGGTTTCTAAATCTAGCATTTGGGCTCCTGTATATATGCTTAATGCAAAGTCTACTCCTCCAATCAACTGATAATAATTTAATACTTTTAAGATCCAAATCATATTTTCAGTGAATTGAGAAGACCACACATATGATAGACTTTTAAAATAGATCTTCACCTGCATATTGGGAAAAGGATAGATTTTTACCAAATCAGCATCTATTACCAAAGATATGCCAACATTTTTGGACTGTCATGCTTGGCATCTCTGAATCCACTGATTTCTCCTCAATTGCAGACCTACAAATTTCTTGATTTCTTCTGTCAAATGATTTGCAAGATTTTCAAGGAGTTTGAATCTATCTACAAAAGTGCCTAAATTATCATCTTGGGGTCCCTTTCCTGGTATTACAAAGAAAATTCTTGGGGCTATGACAAAGGCATTATTCATATCTCTAGTTAAAGAATCTGCTAAAAAATTAGAATTGCCAGGTATCCATTCAACGTCAAAGTCAAATTGTTGAAACCAAATTTGCCATGAGAGTAATCTTCCTCTAGCAAGTTGCCTTGAAATTTTGGCAGATAAAAAATATTTGAAGTTCATAGAATCAGTCCTTATAAGAAACTTCATAGGTGCCAGATATAATTCAAATTCATGTCTCCCATTAAATATTGCTAAAGTTTCTTTTTCAGCAATATAATAATCCTTTTGACTAGGAGAGAATTCACCTGATGCATATGCACAAAGTATTTCTTCCTCCTTTCCATCTTCATTTTTCCTTCTCTAAAAAGGAACAGTTGCCCAAAAATTATCAGAAGCATCAGTTTGTAAAATCAGAAGGCCATCACTTGGTGGTTGTAGCTTTGGAAGTCACTGACATTATGATTTGAGCTCTTTAACTGCTGCAGTGGCTTCTGTTGACCATCCTTCTCGAAGATGTTTTCTAATCGGAGCTGTCTTCTCTGACAATCTGGGAATATATCTGTGCACATAATTCAAGACACCTAAAAATCTCTAAATAGTTTTGGTGTCTTTTAATCCATCTGGAAACTGAGACAGTTTAGTAAGAATATGGGGCTGCATTTGAATTTTTCCATTAACGACATTAATCCCCAGGAAATCTATATTGTCTTGAAATGAAACCATTTCCTTCTCATAAAGGAATATACCATGCTTTTGAACTTCAGTCAGAAAAATTTCTAAATGCTTGAAATGTGTTTCAAGATCTGGACTATGTACAAGAATATCGTCAATACATGTTACAATAAAATCATACTTCCCAAAAATAAAATCCATTCATCTCTGAAAGAATGCAGGTGCATTTTTTAGGCCAAATGGAACCACTTTCCATTGATAAAAACCCGCAGGGAATGTGAAGGTGCTTTTGTGTCTATCCTCTTCTTGGATCTATATTTGGTAGTATCCAAATTTCATATCGAATTTACTAAATACTTTGCTATTTTGAATTATTTGCATGATAGTTTCTGCTCTTGGTAAAGGGTAATGAAAACCCTGAGTTATAGCATTCAGAGGTTTATAATTGATTACCATTCTGGGTTTACCTCTAACTATTTCTGAGTGATTTCTAACCAGAAACGCTGAACAGGAGTAATGAGACATGCTTGGTTCAATAAGATTCATACTGAGCAGCTCACTTATTTGTCTCTTGATTTCTTATTCATCTACGGGGGTCATGGGATTAATTTTCCTTTGACTCCATTGTCGTGTAGAGTCACTATCACTTATTTTGGACTCTCGACTGTCCAAAATTGCTAGGGATTATTTGAGCAGCTTTCCAACAATCTGTTATGCATAACAATCTGCTCAGTCGACCATTTTGGGTCAATGCAGGCATTTTGTTTATTTTTTGACTTCATCCCATTCTCATATATTTGTAAAACTTCTTGCCAATTATTTCAATCCTTAAGGGGCTTGCATGCACCGAATTTCTTTTGGCTATTCTCATTTCCTGCCTCAGAATTTGCTATAGATAGCCTAGGCACAACAATAGCTTTCTTTTTTAAACTGACTATCAGCTTATCTTCGCTAATAGTGACTGGGAGTACATAATTGATAAAAGGCATGCCAAGCATTAAACTTGCAGATGGATCAAAATGCTAAATAGCAGAAATTTTTACAATACTCCCCCCAACTTTCAAAGGAATGTTATCCACATAATGTGTTAACTGAACAGATCCTCCAACGGTTTCAGACACTAGAATGTTTTGGAGTGGCTTCCAAAGAGATTTAAACAAGGAGGGTCGGGCCAAATTATTAGAACCTCCAGTGTCGATGAATGCATCTACATTTATCCATTCAGTGCAAACTTGAACATGCACTAGAATATAGATGAGACTATTGTTTTTAATAATCTTTTTTAACAGAGCATTCTATTCCACTCTTTTGCAGTCTAGGATTGTGAAACTGGTAGAGGCAGCAGTATTCCTTTTATAAGGACAAAAAGAATTGAGTTCAGGTAGTTTTGGGATTGGCTGCTTACCTGTTTGCTTCAATTTTTCAGAAACTGATGTAGCATCCAACTCATCTTCAGAAACATCTGTAGTTTCTTTTGTTTCTTTTGTTTCTTCTGTTTCACTTGCATCTGTCTGATAATTATCACTATTTGAACAATAATTACAAATATTCATCTTTTGTATAGTGGGCTGACTAATATCTTCATCGTGTGAAGCTTCTATTAAAATATATACATTTGAAACTTCATCTTCTGAAGCAACTAAAGACCAATCATCTTGAAATTCCTCAATTTCAACACAATATTTTAATTTCGAAGAGGAATTATTAGGAAATTTGTGTGTAAAGTGGCCATCTTGCTTACAAATGAAACAACAATTGTTGTTTCTTGGATTCTTTCTCTTTTCAGAAATTTAAATTTTCTGAAAGGCTTCCTGGGGTTGGAGACTCTTTTGGGTCTAAATTTTCCATATCTCTTTGATTTCTTCTTCTTTTTGAAGGGTGTTCAGGTAGCATGGTTTTGCAGACCTCAGAACTAGGTGTAATATCGTGTCCTTTCTTTTGCCAGCACAAATATTTAACCTTTTCTGTACACCTAAAAAGAAGATCAACCCAATAGATTTGATCTATACGTTTATGTTGAACATCGGGATCTTTCCTTATAATATCTCCTAGATTACTCGGAAGCTTGAACAAAAATGCAATTTTTTGAGCAATGTCATTGGAAAGATTTTCCTTAAAGACATTTGCCATGAAATATTTACCAAATTGGTCAAGATATTTTAGATCCTTTAATTCCATACATCTTAGATCTGTAAGGAGCTATTTTTTCTCATCTATTGGCTCAGGTACAAATTGAGTTTTCAATAAAAGTTCTAGAGTAGCCAGTCCTGCTTCCATGACTACTCTTCTTTCTTCGGGATTGGATGAATTATCTAAATCAAGAATATACCCATTGGAATTTGCAGCATATAAATCTTCTTCAATGCGCGAGTATTTTGAGACTTCTTTCAAGACATGAGTTTTGTTTTGTTTATTGATAGAGGGTAAGATAAAAGAAGGAAATTTAGAGGCTGCTTGATCTAGAGTTATAATTTCTTTCTTTGAAGAAAATTGTTTATCAGCTTTATAGGCCTCCTTTTTTATACTAGTCATCTTACCAGAAATTTTGGAAGTTGACTATTCGGCACTAGTTGCAGTGAATGCTTCTTTTGTATCTTCAGCTTCTTCCTCTTTATCCCAATAATTGGGAGTGCTCATATCAATGGTGAACTTTGGAATTTCTTTGGCTTTTTTATTCTGTTTTCTTCTTTCTCGTTTTTCCTTATCAGCTTTCTCATACTGTTTTTATTCATAGAGTAGCCTAATATTAGCATTTATCAAGTTTGATTGCCGACCCAAATCATCAAGGACATCTTCGGCGTGTTCACACCAAGTAGTCAGGTAATTTCCTATTTGATAGATTTGGTCAAGATCATTAGGATTTTGAGAATTATGTTCAAGTAATGGTGCACAATCAGCTCTGGTGGGTGGTTGTTTGGATTGAGAAGAAGAAGTACAAAACTTAGTTTTTGGTGGCCATTTTCCACCTTTGACATATCTATGGTTTGCATACTGAAATTCTTCTACAGGGGAAAAATTAGATACATATGTTCTAAACATCTTATTAATAGCAAGGAATGGATTTTCTTCAGGAATATACAACTGGTCTAACGGAATAGATACAGTGGTTTCTTGTGATGGATGGTTATATACATTTCGTGAAAAATATTTGCGACTGCTAGTCGATGGTTGCTCAGATTCGGGAATGGCTGGTAAAACATGTTTTTGTGGCATAAAGATTGGTCTAGGTATTGATGATCTATCAGGCAATATTCGAACACGACCATCACTTACAGACATTCTTCTTGTTTTGTTTCTTGGAGTGTTTGTTGATGCCAAAGATTTGTACTGAATATTCCAGTCACTAGGAAATGCGTCTTTGTCATAAGGAATGCCTTCTACTTGAGCGTTACTGACCCCTACGGCTACACAATCCTTTAACACTAGTTGCTTTAACTTTGGATGGATAATGTTCGTGAGTTGGAAATATGTTTGGACTAACACAGAAAGATATTCACTATCTTCAACCATTTCTAAACCTTGGACACCGACTAATAATTTCCAGCAGTTTTTTAAATGGACATCGGACAGATTGATAGAATAGTTTGGGTAAATGGTACGATACTGACAACCTGAAGGCGGATTTCCTAATATGGTTCCAATACGAGCATGGTCATAGTTCTGGTGTCGGGTATCAAAAACTTCAGATATACATGGAGTATTAAGACCATGGCGAAATAGTGGGGCTAGTCCTATCCTTATCCCTCCAAAATGCAAATAAGCAAACTTTTTCTCTTGGACATATTTTTTGAATTTTTTGATTTCATCATCAGAAAATAAACTCAAACCAACTATCTGTATAGATGGACTAGAAATCTTAATCTTCAATTCAACTTCCTTAAGCCAATTTTTTCTTGATAGACTGAACAGAGATGGAACCGGATAAATTTCTTTTGAACTTAAAACTGGTGGGTTCCAATTTTCAGGATCCTCTACTTTCTCATGTTCAATAGTATCACTTTCAATGGACCGAGAATCGACTTCAGAAACAGTTCGTCTATCTATATTAGAGAATGATCTTAAGAAATTGGCCATGACTCAAATATAAACTAGACTAGAGATTGACTAAAGCAACTTTTATCTAATCAACAATTGTATAACAAATGATTTTCGAAGGCTTCCTGGCTGGCTTTAGACTCTGTCTGTAGTTTATAGACTTCGGACTTGAACAAGGCTCCGATACCAAAATAGAGTAAGACTGACTAACTTCAAGCAAAGTAAGACTTACTTCAAAATCAATTCAGAGATTCTTGAACAGCAAATCTGAAACATGGGTTTCTTTCCTCAACTGAACATGCACTCTGTTAGGATATTCCGACACATAGGATATAGTTAAGTTCAACTTGGTCTGGTATAGAGTTAGGTTAGAGTTAGGTAAAGTGTGTTTCTTTACTGTTGTACATTTTGTAACTTACAATCCGACGGTCACGATATGTAATGATCCAACGGTTCACTCTCACCTCGGTATTACCGACACTTGATCCGTGGCTTGACACCCGATTGGTCCATGAGTTCTATTTAAAGCGCATGGAGGGTCATTGTTCGGGTAATCCGTGCATGAGAGAAGCTTATGTAAATTTTCATTTCTTTGATTAATAAATTGCCTGTAGTACCCACGTTGGGACAGGCCGTGGACTGTTTCCCTCCTTGCACTCTGAGGGTTTTAACCACGTCAAAAATACTGATGTATTGATTTGAGATCTGGTTGTGAGCGGTGTCCTTTTGGTATTCTTTGTGGAACTTACCCTGTAAATTCCTACATCGTATTAGAGCTATTTGAGGGCCGCGTCCATTGGTGATCCAAATCTGAAGCCGGTAGAACTGCATGCGGCTGTCGTTTCCTAGATCTACTGTTTCTGACTGCTTTCGGGCCGAGAGGACTGCTCTGTTGCGTTCGGAGCATCTGTTCCAGTGAGGAACCCCTTTCGTTTCACGCGAAAAGGTTTCCGGTAGCCCTAGCTGCGTCATTTTTCAGATCGGGAGGTATACAGTGTTTTTTTTGCAGTTTACTGTTAATTTCTCTCTGCTTATTTCGGTCTCAGTTTATTTAGTTTTTTTTAACCGGATCTATACCTTTCATTTCTGCGTATGCTCTTTGCCCTGCGACTCTGTGCGATCTAGGCAAATCAGAAACAGAAAGGAAGGATTTTTCTCATGCGTATGCTCTTTTCCCTGCACCTTAGTGTGATCTCGGAAAATCAGAAACATTGAGAAAAATATTTAGTTTTTCGGCTAAAGCTAACCTTGAGATTTTTTTTAAATTTCTAGTTTTTTGGCTAAAGCTAACTTCGAGCCGCAAGGTTCGTTTTTCTTTTCATATTCGTGTTGGGTTTTGTGTTTTGTGTTTTGTAGGGAAAAAGAGCTTTCTCAAGGCAAGCACGCAAACCAAGGCCCCCCCCCCTCTCTCTCTCTCTCTCTCTCTCAAATTTTTTGTATAGATCAATTGGTTCAAAGCTATTTTAAGAGAGTAGAGGTCTTGGGTTCAAGTCTCCATTTTGTGGGGGCGGATTTTTTTCATTCCCGCACATTCGCGCACTTTGCCGGCAACGTCAACAATTTTTTTTTCAAAAAGCCATAACTTCTTCATCCGGAAGCCTTTTTCAGAGCCGTTTTTTTTAAAACCGCCTATTTTTTCGAGATCTATCCGTTGGTACACTTACTTTCAGCATCTTCAGCTTCAGTTTTAAAAAAAAAAATGGAAAGTCCATGCCAAGTCATTCTTGACAGCACTAACTACTTCCAATGGGTAGAATACATGGAAGATTTACTTAGAAGTAAAGGTCTCTTCAGAATAGCCACAAACCAAGAGAAGAAACCAAAAGATGAAGACAAGGCGGCAAAATGGGAAAATAGACAAGATCAAGCACGTGGTTTGATAGGGATGTCTATTTCTCCTGATCTTAGATTCCACATTGCAGGACTTGAGACTCCTCATGAAGCATTAGAAAAACTTGCTAAAGTTTTTGGGATTAAAAATGAAATTAGAGCCCATCAACTTGAAAATGAGCTGCTTACTTTGGATCCTAATAATTTTTCTTGCATTGAAGATTTCTTGTCCAAATTCAAGACCCTTAGATATCTCTTGGAAGGTGTTAAAGTTAAGAAAGAAGATGGTAACCTTATTTATTCCATCCTTACTAAGTTGGGACCAGCCTACTCTGTATTTGTTTCCACTTTCCATTCTACAAGGGAAGCTTTCATTTGTCAAGGACAAGAATACAAGGCCCCTTCCTTTGACTCCTTTTGTGATTCCTTAATAAGAGAACAAGAAAAACTCTTACACCTTGGTCTTCTTAATCTTGGAAACTCTTCCACGAAAGCGTTAGCCGCCCAGCAGCAACCAAATTCAAAGAATCCTAAGAAGTCATATCCTCAAAAGAATGGTCCTAAACCATCTCAGCCTCAAAATGAAAGATCATTTCAGCAAAATGATAAGACCAATAAAAACAAATGGAAGAAGACTGATAGACATTGTAACTTTTGTAATCGAGATGGCCACTTAGAATCTAAATGCTTTAAGAAGATGGAAGCCTTGGAAGCCGCAATGAAGAAACATAACATCCATGTGGAGCCTACTTCAACTTCAACTTCCGGAATGGCACTTTCTGCATGTCATTATCAATCATCTCAGTCTGGTTATGCATTAAATGTATCTTCTTCTTCTTCTCATTCTCATGAGTGGCTCATTGATTCTGGAGCCTCTTGTCACATGGCCAAAAACCAAGCCATGTTTTCTTCTTTAAATGAATGTAACACCAAAAATATATATATTGGTGATGATAGATCTCTTAATGTTGTAGGGACTGGAACTGTTCATCTAGACAATGGTAAGTTTAATGATGTATTATGTGTTCCAACCTTATCCTGCAACCTTCTATCTGTCTATCAGATAACTCATTCAGGTGAAGGTAAAATTGTTGAATTTTCACCTCATGATGTTGTAATCAAGGATCTAAAAGATCCTAAACAGATTCTAGCTACTGGTCTTGCTGATGATTCCAAAAGGTTGTATAAGTTTCACAACTTTGGGTCATCAAATCTTCCCTCAGTATTTGTTGCTCATAATGATGAAGTGAGCAAACTTTGGCATGAGCGATTTGGTCACTTAAACTATCGCTCCCTTCAGCATCTATGTAAAGAAAATATGGTGACAGGTCTTCCTATGGTATCTTGCAGAGATGGTGTTTGTTCCGGATGTGTACTCGGAAAACATCATCGGGACAGTTTTGACAAACGTGCCTCTTGGCACGCCTCAGCCCCTTTACAGCTTGTGCACAGTGATTTATGTGGTCCTCTTCCTGTTGCTTCATTCTCTGGCTGCAAGTACTTCTTAACTTTCATTGATGATTTCTCCAGACGCACTTGGGTATACTTCTTAAAACTCAAGAGCGAAGTATTTAACACTTTTTTGGCCTTCAAAGCATTTGTTGAAAAACAATCTGGACATCAAATTCTTAAGCTAAGAACTGATAATGGTGGAGAATATGTTAAAAACACATTCATCAACTTTTGCACCGAAAATGGAATTCAAATGCAACATACTGTTCCATACACTCCACAACAAAATGGTGTAGCTGAAAGGAAAAATCGCACCTTAAAGGAAATGGCTAATTGTATGCTGCAATCTAAAGGACTCAGTCTTAGTTTTTGGGCCGAAGCAATTAATTGTGCAAATTATATAATCAATCGCACTCCTACTAAGGTTCTAGAGAATATCACTCCAGAAGAAGCTTGGAGTTCCATTAAACCAGATGTAAGTCACTTTCGTGTGTTTGGAAGTGAAGCATGGGCCCATATTCCAGATGAAAAGCATAAAGCTTTAGAACCTAAGAGTGAGAAATGTACTTTTGTTGGATATTCTGAAGATGTAAAAGGTTATAGACTTATTCCATTTAAGTCCAAAAATGTTATCATTAGAAGAGATGTAAAATTTGATGAAAATAAATCGGCCTGCGAGCCTAGTCCGGCGGATGTGCCACCTCTTCCTCTCTCTTCTACTTTTGAAACCATTTCTTCTTCAGATGATGAAAGCGAGGATGATAATCCTCCCCCACCTTCTCAGGATCCTCAACTTCCAAGATGGGTCCGTGCTACTCGGGATGCAGCAGGTGATCTTGCCGGTGATCCTACAGATCAGCGACGTACACGTTCTCAGTTTGAAAGAGCCTCTTCTTTACTGGCTCAAGCTCCAGTAAATCATGATCCTGACACTTTTGCAGAAGCTCCAGGCCATCCACATTGGGAAGCAGCTATGAATGAAGAATATCATTCATTAATGACAAATGATACATGGGATCTTGTTCCTCTACCAAAGGGACGCAAACTTGTTAGATGTAAATGGGTTTACAGAACCAAGTATGGACCAGATGGGAAAGTTGATAAACATAAAGCTCGTCTCGCTGCTAAGGGCTTTTCACAGGTCGAAGGCATTGACTACACTGAAACCTTCTCCCCTGTTGCCAAAATGAACTCTATCCGCCTTGTTCTTTCCCTTGCTGCCTCTTTAAAATGGGAAGTCCATCAAATGGATGTTAAATCTGCCTTCTTGCATGGGGACTTGCAGGAAGAAATCTATATGGAACAACCCATTGGCTTCATACAAACAGACTCCAGCCTTGTTTGTCGACTTAAGAAATCACTTTATGGCCTCAAGCAAGCTCCTCGGGCTTGGTATGCCAAAATGGATAGCTTTCTTTTAGAATCTGGCTTTTCTAGGTGTCATTCTGACAATACTGTCTACACCAAGAAAGTGGGCAACTCTCTTATCATCCTTGTTCTTTATGTTGATGATCTTATTCTTACTGGTAGTGATCCCAACCTTATAAACCATGTGAAGTCCAGCCTTAAAAATAAATTTGAAATGACAGACTTAGGACACTTACACTATTTTCTCGGTCTTCAAGTCTTGCAATCCCAAGAGGGTATTTTCCTTTCCCAGTCCAAGTATGCTTGTGATATTCTTCGTCATTTTCACATGGAAGACTGTAAGCCAGCCCCTTCTCCCTTTCAGTCTGGAGTCAAACTTTCAGTCTCTTGTACTTCTCCTGAAGTTGATGCTACCTTATACCGTCAACTTGTCGGAAAACTCTTGTATTTAACCCATACTCGTCCTGATCTTTCCTTTGTTGTTGGCCTTGTTGCTCGTTTTATGCAAAACCCCCGTGAAAGTCATTGGAAAGCAGCTAAAAGAATACTTCGTTATGTTCGAGGTACAGTACAGTTTGGGATTCATTACAGTGCCAAAGCAGCTCCTCTGTTAGTTGGTTTCACTGATTCTGATTGGGCTGGTGACCCTGATGATCGGAAGTCTACTGCCGGTTATGTCTTCACTCTTGGTTCAGGACCTATTACATGGGCTTGTAAGAAACAGGCTGCCATTTCTCTTTCGTCAGCAGAAGCAGAGTATCGTGGTGCCGTGGAAGCTAGTAAGGAAGCCTTGTGGCTTCGTCAGATCCTATCAGAATTTGGCTTTGAGCAGTAGCATCCAACCACACTTTGGTGTGATAATCAAAGTGCCATTCAGCTATGCAAAGATCCAGTCCAGCATCAGCGCAGCAAACACATTGAACTACACATGCACTTCATCAGAAAGCTCATTCATGACCATGTTCTTGAAGTGCAATATTGTCCAACAGATGATCAGGTTGCAGACATCTTCACAAAGGCTCTCACAGAAGCGAAGTTCACTAAACTTCGATATATGCTTGGAGTTCAGGAAGTTGTCACTAAGGGGGGATAGGCTCTAGTGCCTCCTTCCTTCTCCTATTGTGTCATATTTGTAAATCCTTCAATCCTATCCCAAGTTGTTCTTAAGGGGGGATGTTAGGATATTCCGACACATAGGATATAGTTAAGTTCAACTTGGTCTAGTATAGAGTTAGGTTAGAGTTAGGTAAAGTGTGTTTCTTTACCGTTGTACATTTTGTAACTTACAATCCGACGGTCACGATATGTAGTGATCCGACGGTTCACTCTCACCTCGGTATTACCGACACTTGATCCGTGGCTTGACACCCGATTGGTCCATGAGTTCTATTTAAAGCGCATGTAGGGTCATTGTTCGGGTAATCCGTGCATGAGAGAAGCTTATGTAAATTTTCATTTCTTTGATTAATAAATTGCCTGTAGTACCCACGTTGGGACAGGTCGTGGACTGTTTCCCTCCTTGCACTCTGAGGGTTTTAACCACGTCAAAAATACTGGTGTATTGATTTGAGATCTAGTTGTGAGCGGTGTCCTTTTGGTATTCTTTCTGTGGAACTTACCCTGTAAATTCCTACACACTCGCACTATGACCTCTCTCCACGGGTCTTCAAACGCCTTCGCCTTACAGTTCCAGGTTCTTTTGGACTGCAGAAACTGTCCTTAGAAAGGCGGCTGAGTAGGCTTCGATATTAATTCAAAACAAGATTACAAAGCTTGAAATATTACAATACAAGATCAAGATCAAGATGCACTTCGCCTCCTGTCTTCCTTCCCTTGATCTATTTTATTACCTCCCTTGGAGAATCTATATCTATCTATGAGATAAAGAGGAAATAATTGAGGGTCCTGCTGGTGTTTTCTTTCACTGACGGTGTCTACGCAACCTTTGTAGTACAATAATTTCATTAGCCACAACATGTGATCAAATTATCACATTGCTGGCTAGGTCTAGATTCTTTTGCACAAAGATTCTACCAATATCCTTTCGGACTTCGGTCTGAATCGTAATCATCATCATCATCCTCGAAGGATATGTGCCATTCTAAGGCTTTTAAGACTAACTAACTTCAAGCAGAGTAAGACTTACTTCAAAATTAATTCGGGGATTCTTGAACAGAAAATCTGAAACACAGGTTTCTTTCCTCAATTGAACTTGCACGCGCACTATGACCTCTCTCCACGGGTATTCAAACGCTTTTGCCTTACAGTTCCAGGTTGTTTTGGACTACAGAAATTGTCCTTAGACAAGTGGCCCAGTAGGCTTCGATATTAATTCAAAACAAGATTACAAAGCTTGAAAGATTACAATACAAGATCAAGATCAAGAAGCACTCTACCCCCTCTCTTCCTTCCCTTGATCTCTTTTATAACCTCCCTTGGAGAATCTATATCTATCTAAGACATGACATAAAGAGGAAATAATTGAGGGTCCTGTCGGTATTTTCTTTCACCGACGGTGTCTACTCAACCTTTCTGGTACAATAATTTCATTAGCCACAACATGTGATCACATTATCACATTGTTGGCTAGGTCTAGATTCTTTTGTACAAAGATTCTACCAATATCCTTTCGGACTTCGGTCAGAATCGTAATCATCATCATCATCCTCGGAGGACATGTGTCATTCTAAGGCTTTCTTTTCAAGACTCATGAGGTATTTGTATTCCAACATCTTTGAGTATTCTTTGTCCCAACTGAAATCATGTGGATCTTGTGTGTCTAGAGAGTTGTCCTAAAAATCCTGAAAAGTAGATTCCTCAACTTTACTTTTTCCTTTAGAATCTTTTGATACTGGAGATGCTTTTGATGTTTGTCCTTGGCCCAAATTTACTTTTATTTTGTGAAGATTCGGTTTTTGTGGAGTAAACATCACCTCTTGTTTTTCCCACTTTCTTAGAAATGATACTAGACTGATGTCAATATCTAGAAAGGAATCTTTAAAAACTTTTCGGAAAGATGGAGAAGGATAAAATGCCAACTCAATGCAATCTAGAAGCTCCCACTTGAAGATCTGGAACATATTAGTGGAAGTTTTGATTGGATGTTGCACCCATAATCTACAATTTTCATTAATTAATGCTTTTGATTTCCAACCCATTTCAAAAACCACTAAAGTACAAATTTTGTTTGACAGCAATAAACTGATAAGATGAACGAAATTATTATTCCAGTTTCCTAAAATAATACTAATTGTAATTAACGTGCTATTTGATTAATCATAAAGCATAAAACTTTTGGTTCGCCTTGAAGTTCATCCAATTGCTGCAACACCTGTCATTTCTCGTTAGCTTCAACATCCCAAAATCTTTGAACCAAAGAGCGAGCTGTTTAATTCTTTCAATATTATTACCAGTCTTAATTTCTCCTGTTATCTCATGACAGAAAACCTGCGAAAAAGGGTTTGGAGAAATAGCTTCTCTTAATCATAAAATCCAATAATCCCAAGGAGATGAGAAATTCCTTAGGTATTGTAGAGTTCGCTGGACACACTGGGATGTCCTGGTAGATGGCTTTTTTTCTGCAAAATCCTCCCTTAATTTCCTAATCAGCAAAACTTTCAAAAATTTCGTATTGAGGGAAAGTACCATTAGGAGCATAGTTTTCATTATTTCTCTATAAAAAGGATTCTTCTAGTTCTTCAAAAATATCAGGATCCTTAGCGACAAAAGATATTTTTCCAAGTTGGCTTTGATTGGAATGGCTTCTAAATCTAGCATTTGGGCTCCTGTATATATGCTTAATGCAAAGTCTACTCCTCCAATCAACTGATAATAACTTAATACTTTTAAGATCTAGATCATATTTTCAGTGAATTGAGAAGACCACATATCTGATAGACTTTTAAAATAGATCTTCACCTGCATATTGGGCAAAGGATATATTTTTACCAAATCAGCATCTAGTCCCAAAGATATGCCAACATTTTTGGATTGCTTGCTTGGCATCTCCGAATCCAGTGATTTCTCCTCAATCACAGACCTACAATTTTTTTGATTTCTTCTGTCAAATGATTTGCATGACTTTCAAGGATTCTGAATCTATCTACAAAAGTGCCGAAATTATCATCTTGAGGTCCCTTTCTTGGTATTACAAAGAAACTTCTTGGGGCTATGACAAAGGCTTTATTCATATCTCTAGTTAAAGAATCTATTAAAAAATTAGAATTGCCAGGTATCCATTCAACATCAAAGTCAAATTGTTGAAACCAAATCTGCCATGAGAGTAATCTTCCTCTAGCAAGTTGCCTTGAAATTTTGGCAGATAAGAAATATTTGAAGTTCATAGAATCAGTCCTTATAAGAAACTTCACAGGTGCCAGATATAATTCAAATTTCTGTATCCCATTAAATATTGCTAAAGTTTCTTTTTCAGCAATATAATAATTCTTTTGACTAGGAGAGAATTCACCTGATGCATATGCACAAAGTATTTCTTCTTCCTTTCCATCTTCATTCTTCCTTCTCTCAAAAAGAACAGCTGCCCAAAAATTATCAGAAGCATCAGTTTGTAAAATCAGAAGGCCATCACCTGGTGGTTGTAGCTTTGGAAGTTGCTGACATTCTGATTTGAGCTCTTTAACTGCTGCAGTGGCTTCTGCTGACCATCCTTCTCGAAGATGTTTTCTAATCGGAGTTGTCTTCTCTGACAATCTGGGAATATATCTGTGCACATAATTCAAGACACCTAAAAATCTCTGAATAGTTTTAGTGTCTTTTAATTCATCTGGAAACTGAGACAGTTTAGTAAGAATATGGGGTTGCATTTGAATTTGTCCATTAACAACATTAATCCCCAAGAAATCTATATTGTCTTGAAATAAAACCATTTTCTTCTCAGAAAGGACTATACCATGCTTTTGAACTTCAGTCAGAAAAATTTCTAAATGCTTGAAATGTGTTTCAAGATCTGGACTATGTACAAGAATATCATCAATATATGTTACAATAAAATCATACTTCCCAAAAATAAAATCCATTCTTCTCTGAAAGAATGCAGGGGCATTTTTTAGGCCAAATGGAACCACCTTCCACTGATAAAAACCTACAAGGCATGTTAAGGCGGTTTTGTGTCTATCCTCTTCTTGGATCTATATTTGGTAGTATCCATATTTCATATCAAATTTACTGAATACTTTGCTATTTTGAATTTTCTGCATGATAGTTTCTAGTCTTGGTAAAGGGTAATGAAAACCCTGAGTTATAACATTCAGAGGTTTATAATTGATTACCATTCCGGGCTTACCTCTGACTATTTCTGAGTGATTTCTTACCAAAAATGCTGAACAAGAGTAATGAGTCATGTTTGGTTCAATAAGATTCATATTGAGCAAATCACTTATTTGTCTTTTAATTTCTTATTCATCTACGGGGCTGCATGGGATTAATTTTCCTTTGACTCCATTGTCGTGTAGAGTCACTATCTCTTGTTTTGGACTCTCGACTGTCCAAAATTACTAGGAATTATTTGAGCAGCTTTCCAACAATCTGTTATGCATAGAAATCTGCTCAGCGGACCATTTTGGGTCAATGCAGGCCTTTTGTTTATTTTTTGACTCCATCCTATTCTCATATATTTGTAAAACTTCTTGCCAATTATTGGAGTCCTTAAGGGGCTTGCGTGCGCCGGATTTCTTTTGGCTATTTTCATTTCTTGCCTAAGAATTTGCTATATATAGCCTAGGCACAATAATAGATTTATTTTTTAAATTGATTATCAGCTTATCTTCGCTGATAGTGACTGGGAGCAAAGAATTGATAAAAGGCATGCCAAGCATTAAACTTGCAGATGGATCAAAATGCTGAATAGCAGAAATTTTAACAATACTCCCCCCAAATTTCAAAGGAATGGTATCCACATAATGTGTTAACTGAATAGATCCTCCAACGGTTTTAGACACTAGAATGTTTTGGAGTGGCTTTCAAAGAGATTTAAACAAGGAGGGTCGGGCCAAATTATTAGAACCTCCAATGTCGATGAATGCATCTACATTTATCCATTCATTGCGGACTTGAACTTGGACTGGAATATAAATGAGACTATTGGTTTTGATAATCTTTTTTAAGAGAGAATTCTCTTCCACTCTATTATGGTCTGGGATTGTGAAACTGGTAGAGGCAGTAGTATTCTTTTTATAAGGACAAAAAGAATTGAGTTCAGGCAGTTTTGGGATTGGCTGCTTACATGTTTGCTGCAATTTTTTAGACTCTGATGTAACGTCCAACTCATCCTCAGAAACATCTGTAGTTTCTTCCATTTCTTCTGTTTCTTCTGTTTCACTTGCATCTGTCTGATCACTATAGTGCAATTCTTCAGAAATATCACTATCTGAACAATAATTACAAATATTCATCTTTTGTACAGTGGGATGACTAATATCTTCATCTTCTGAAGCTTCTGTTAAAATATATACATCAGAAACTTCATCTTCTGAAGCAACTAAAGACCAATCATCTTGAAATTCCTCAATTTCAACACAAGCTTTTAATTTCGAAGAGGAATTATTAGGACATTTGCGTGCAAAGTGGCCTTCTTGCTTACAGATGAAACAACAGTTGTTGTTTCTTGGATTCTTTCTCTTTTTCAGAAATTTAAATTTTCTGAAAGGCTTCCTGGGGTTGGAGACTCTTTTGGGTCTGAATTTTCCATATCTCTTTGATTTCTTCTTCTTTTTGAAGGGTGTCCAGGGTAGCATTGTTTTGCAGACCTCTGAACTAGGTGTAATATCGTGTGCTTTCTTTTGCCAGCACAAATATTTAACCTTTTCTGTACACCTAAAAAGAAGATCAACCCAATAGATTTGATCTATCCATTTATTCTGAACATCGAGATCTTTCATGATAAGATCTCCTAGATTACCAGGAAGCTTGGACAAAAATGCAATTTTTTGAGCAATGTCATTGGAAAGATTTTCCTTAAAGACCTTTGCCATGAAATCTTTACCAAATTGGTCAAGATATTTTAGATCCTTTAATTCCATACAACTTAGATCTGTAAGGAGTTGTTTTTTCTCATCTATTGGCTCAGGTACAAATTGAGTTTTCAATAAAAGTTCTACAATAGCTAGTCCTGCTTCCATGACTGCTCTTCTTTCTTCATCTGAGGGTCCTATCCACCAATCATATACAATTCTGGCCATTCTTTTTTCTCCTAGGACCATGATAGAAACATTATCTAATATTGTGCTGACCTGCATTTGATACAGAGCACCAATCCATATCCTAATTGATTCTTCGAGATTGGATGAATTATCTAAATCAAGAATATACCCACTTTGATTTGCAGCATATAAATCTTCTTCAATGCACGGGTATTTTGAGACTTCTTTCAAGGCATGAGCTTTGCTTTGGTTACTGATAGAGGGTAAGATAGAAGAAGGAAATTTAGAGGCTAACTGATTTAGAGTCATAATTTCTTTCTTTGAAGAAAATTGTTTATCAGCTTTATAGGCCTCCTTTTTTACACTAGTCATCTTACCAGAAAGTTTGGAAGTTGACTCTTCCTATTCTGAGAATTATGTTCAAGTAATCGTGCACAATTAGCTCTGGCAGGTGGCTGTTTGGATTGAGAAGAAGAAGTACAAAACTTAGCTTTTGGTGGCCATTTTCCACCTTTGACATATCTATGGTTTGCATACTGAAATTCTTCTACAGGGGAGAAATTAGATACATATGTTCTAAACATCTTATTAATAGCAAGGAATGGCTTTTCTTCAGGAATATACAACTGGTCTGATGGAATAGATACAATGGTTTCTTGTGATTGATGGTTATATACATTTTGTGAAAAGTATTTGCAACCACTGGTCAATGGTTGCTCAGATTCGGGAATGGCTGGTAAAACATGTTTTTGTGGCATAAAGATTGGTCTAGGTTTTGATGATCTATCAGGCAATATTTGAACACGACCATCATTTACAAACATTCTTCTTATTTTGTTTCTTGGAGTGTCTGTTGATGCCAAAGATTTGTACTGAATATACCAGTCACTGGGAACTGCTTCTTTGTCATAAGGAATGCCTTCTACTTGAGTGTTACTGATCCCTACGGTGACACAATCCTTTATCACTGGTTGCTTTAACTTTGGATGTATAGTGTTCATGAGCTGGAAATATGTTTGGACTAACATAGAAAGATATTCACTATCTTCAACCATTTCTAAACCTTGGACACCGACTAATAATTTCTAGCAGTCTTTTAAATGGACATCGGACAGACTGATAGAATAGTCTGGGTAAATGGTACCATACTGACAACCTGAAGACAGATTTCCTAATATGGTTCCAATACGAGCATGGTCATAGTTCTAGTGTCGGGTATCAAAAACTTCAGATATACATGGAGTATTAAGACCATGGTGAAATAGTGGGGCTAGTCCTATCCTTATCCCTCCAAAATGCAAATAAGCAAACTTTTTCTCTTGGACATATTTTTTGAATTTTTTGATTTCATCATCAGAAAATAAACTCAAACCAACTATCTGTATAGACAGACCAAAAATCTTAATCTTCAATTCAACTTCCTTAAGCCAATTTTTTCTTGATAGACTGAACAGAGATGGAACCGGATAAATTTCTTTTGAAATTAAAACTGGTGGATTCCAATTTTCAGGATCCTCTAGTATCACTTTTAATGGACCGAAAATCAACTTCATAAATAGTTCGTCTATCTATATTAGAGAATTATCATAAGAAATTGGCCATGACTCAAATATAAACTAGACCAGAGATTAACTAAAGAAGCTTTTATCTAATCAACAATTGTATAACAAATGTTTTTCAAAGGCTTCCTGGCTAGCTTTAGAATCTGTATGTAGTTTATAGACTTTGGAACTGAACATGGCTCTGATACCAAAATAACATGGTCAGCGTCGTGGTCAAAGATTGACGCTATTTTCAACTCCAACAAGTCGTCATGGTAGTTTTCCCAATGACAAGTCGTCTAAGAAACTCGGTTCTTATCTCATTCATTTAGTGGAAATTCCAAGTTATTATTTTCATTGTCTATGATCTTTGGGAGCTTAATGATGGCATTTTAAATCAGATAAACACAATGTTTGAACCAAGACACTTTCGATTAAATTTTGATTTTGATTTTAGTGAGATTTATTATGGTGTTTTCAATGTGAGAAATGAAATCTTAAAATCCCCATGCTTTTGATTTTCATATTAGTTAACGTAATTATGGAATTTTCAATAACAAAATTCCAATCTTGCATTTGATTAAACTGTGCTTTTGATCTTAATGAGCATAGTTATACCATTTTCAATATTATAAACAAAATCTCAGAACCTCCGCTTTTGATTAAATTTTGATTTTGATTTTATTGAGCTTAATTATGGCATTTTCAATGACAAAAACAAATATTTAGAGCCCAATGCTTTCTATTAAATTTTGATTTTGACTGTAACAATATTAATTACTAGCCTAGATCCATCTTAACTCTGGATCTATTAAGCACTGAGAGGGATCAAATATCTTGAGGTGCAAACCTTTCCTCAAGTTTTGCACTCAAAAAAGCGGTTTGCACCTCAAGAGATTTTATCCCTCTCGACGCTTGGTAGATCCGGAGTTAAGATGGATTTATGCTAGTTATAATAATAAATATTTATTATGAACTTCCCTAACATGACCGTTCACGAGAAAAGAGTAAAATAAAAACCAATTTATTAAAACCAGATTGTTTGACCATTTCTAGTAAAATAAATGTTCACTCTCATATGTAAAATAAATTGTCTTTTATTTTACTATTTTATAATCAATATTTACTCTCCGGCATGTAAGAGTTTGCCTTATTATTATTGTATTGTTTTATAATAAATGGTCACTCTCATATGTAAACATCATGCCTTGTCTCTCTTTCTCTCCAATATTAATAGGTTGAATTACTATAACGCACAAATCAATATACATTGTCAATAATTTTTTATACTTACACTGAAATCAATGCACAATATTAATCCAATCACTTTAAAATTAATGTACCATCATACATCCAATTACATCAAATCAAAAATCAACATCTACATTGAAATCAATGCATCTAATGCAAGAAATCAAATAAGATTAGAAAACAACATTTACACTAAAATCAATGCATCTAATGCAAGCAATCAAATACGATTAGAAATAAACATTTACACTCAAATAAATGCATATAGTGCAAGTAAGAAAATATATTTATAAACCAACATCTACACTGAAATCAATGCATCTAGTGCAAGTAAGAAAATAGGATTATAAACCAACATTTACACTGAAATCAATGCATCTAGTGCAAGCAATCAAATAGGATTAGAAATCACCATCTACACTGAAATCAATGCATTTAGTGCAAGCAATAAAATAGGATTAGAAATCATCTACATTGAAATCAATGCATCTAGTGAAAGAAATCAAATATTATTAGAAATCAACATCTACATTGAAATTAGTGCATCTAGTGCAAGCAATCAAATAGGATTAGAAATCACCATCTACACTGAAATAAATGCATTTAGTGAAAGAAATCAAATAGGATTAGAAATCATCTACATTGAAATCAATGCGTCTAATGCAAGAAATCAAATATCATTAGAAATCAACATCTAAACTAAAATCAATGCATCTAGTGTAAGTAATGAAATAGGATTAGAAATCACCATCTAAATTGAAATCAATGCATCTAGTAAAATAAATATTATTCCCTCTCTCCCTCCTCCATATATATATATATATATCCCTCCATCTCCCCACGTTTGTCTCTCTATCTCAACCCCTCCACACACATTCTCTCTCACTCCATATCTATCAACCTCTTTGTCCCTCCCTCTCTCTCTCCTTCTCTCTCTTCTTCCCTCTCTTCACTTTCCATCTATATCTCTATCTCCCTTTGTCTCTCTATATCACCCCCAAAACATACACTCTCTTTCTCCAATCTATCTATCTATCCCTTCCTCCTCCTCTCCCTCTCTCTCTCTCTCTCTTCCCCTTCTCTCCCTCTCCCCTGCTTCTATCTCTCTTCTATCTCGTTATCCTTTCTCCCTCTCTCTCCCTCTCCATATTTATCTCTCTATTTCTTTATTCTTACCTCCCTCTCTCCCCCTCCAACTCCATATCTCTTCTCTCCACTCTATCCCATCTTCTCTCTCTCTCTCTGCAAACCCTCCAAATTTGTTACTATATCCTTCCCTCTCTCCTCTCTCCTTCCCTCCCCCATTTGCTCCATATCTCCTTCTTTGTCTCATTATCTCACCCCAAAACATACACACTCTCTCTCCATCTCTCCCTTGTCACTCCCTCTCTCTCTCCACTTCTCACTCTCTATGTATTTCTTCTTCCCTCCCTCTCTCCTCCTCTCTCTCAAGTCTACTCTCTTGTACTTCCTCTCTCTCCCTTTCTCTCCTACCTCCCTCTCTCTTCCCTCATCACTCTCTCTCTTTTCCCTCCAATCCTCTCTCTTCCCCCATCATTCTCATCCTCTCTCTCAAGTCTTCTCTCTCATGCTTCCTCTCTCTCTCTCTCTCTCCAACTATGTTACTATATCCCTCCCTCTCTCCTTCTCTCCCCTCGTTCTCTCTATGTCTCTTTCTTTGTCTCTTTATCTCACGCCTAAACATACTCTCTCTCTCTCCATCTCTTCCTTGTCACTCCCTCTCTCTCCACTTATCACTCTCTATGGCTTTCTTCTTCACTCCCTCTCTCCTCCTCTCGTGAAATTTCTCTCTCATCCTTCCTCTCTCTCCCTTTCTCTCCTACCTTGCTCTCTCTTCGCCCATCTCTCTCTCTCTCTCTCTCTCTCTCTCTCTCTCTCTCTCTCCAATCCTCTCACTATCTCCCTCCCTCTCTCCTTCTCTCTCTCCCCCTCCATTTTTGTGTGTCCCTCTCCCTCTCTTACCCTTCTCTACATCTCTCACTCATCTCCCTCTCTCTCTCTTCATTCCTCCTCTCCCCTATCCTTAAGTTTATCTCCATCTCTCCCTTGTCACTCCCCCTACCTCTCCACCTCTATCACTCTATGTCTTTGTTCTTCCCTCTCATATATATCTAGAGTTAATATATATCATGATATATGAATATATATTATAATATAACAAATTTAATATTATATTAATCCAAATTTATTAAATTTAATAATATTAATATTATAATATATTAATATGAATATTATATTTAATAATAATAATATTAATTCTTTTTATTAATATTAGGGTTAATAATGTTTTTTTTGTATGGTATTAATAATAATTTGGCCCATATGGGTCACCTAAATAAAACCTATTTTTTGAGTGTTAGTAAGTATAAATATGTTTATGAACTAAATATAAAAAGAGGTTTTATTTGTTTACCATACCTCTGGTTTATTTATATATTTATTTATTTATCATATAGTTTTTTTACCATGGTATTTGGCCCATAGGCTTGGTATATAATTAGATGTTAATTTCTAATCCTCTTTAATATATTTTTTATTTATTTATCATACCTATTTGTACCTTTTTTATATTTATTTATTTACCATACCTCTTTTATAAATATGGTATTTGGCCCATGGTATTAATAATTATTTGTCCCATGGTATTTGGCTCATAGGCTTTTAGGCTTCTGTGCTCCATATCAAGTTTATTGAGAAGAGTTTTCATTTTGCTACCATGGTATTTGGCCCATAGGCTGGGTATATAATTAGATGTTGATTTCTAATCCTATTTGATATAATTTTTATTTATTTATAATACCTATTTATACCTCTTTTATATTTATTTATTTATCATACCTCTTTTATAAATATGGTATATGGCCCATGGTATTAATAATTATTTGTCCCATGGTATTTGGGTCATAGGATTTTAGGCTTGTGTGATCCATATCAAGTTTATTGAGAACAGTTTTCATTTGTCGACGCGTTTCGAACCAACGAATATGGTTCATCCTCAGGAAAAGTTGAAAAACCAGATCACAAGGAGAAATAATTAGTTAATTAATTAATAAGTTATTTTTGTTATATTTATTTCCATTTTTTATTAAATGTAACCATTTGTATTTTGCTAAAATGGGTATAAACCGATAACTAATTAATAGACCTTTTATTATTATTTAAAACTATATAAACTATATAAAAACTTATATTATTATTATTATATGAAATAATAAGAAAAATTAATAAATGTTTATTAAATGGATAACCTAATTAGTTAGATAAATATTTGACTTAATACTAAATTTAAGGAATCTAATTATATTGAATATGTAGCAAAAATCGCTTGGAAAATAAATTAAATTCATTGAAGAATTAGGAGAAAATATAGTTGTTTCTAATTAGTTAGTTAATTCCATTATTAATTTTATTTATTTATATTTAAAGGTAGAACGGGATAATTAGTTTATATCTTTATAATTCCTTCATCTATGTTTAAGTATAAAAATTATTTATTTATACATCATGTCAATTAATTAAGGCGTAAAATTTTTTTAGTACCTATTCAAATAAAAACATCTTATTTATAATTTTTATCTAGAAGAAATGTAAGTGAACAATTAATCCTAAATTAATATACTAAAATACTGAATAAAAATCAAAGAGAAGAGAAGGAATGAATAAAAATCGAAGAGCACAGAAGGAATAAAAAGGAAAACAAACAGAGAAGACCACACTAAAAGAACAATACAAGGGGCGGGGTGGTGGGGAGGCGCTATGGGGATAAAAGGGCAAGGATCCAACAGCTGCTAATTTTGGAGGCGTCATCCCTATTGAGATTCCTCGGCCTTTATTGAATTTCTATGGCCTCCCTAAACTTCTGGTGATGAAAAGACAGAATCTTCATTTTTTGAATTTCTACGGCCTCCCTAAACTTCCGTTGATGGGGTGGTGGGGAGGCGCTATGGGGATAAAAGGGCAAGGATCCAACAGCTGCTAATTTTGGAGGCGTCATCCCTATTGAGATTCCTCGGCTTGAATTTCTATGGCCTCCCTAAACTTCCGATGATGAAAAGATAGAATCTTCATTTTTTGAATTTCTACGGCCTCCCTAAACTTCTGTTGATGAAAAGGCACAATCTTGGCAATAACACAGGTCTCCTCAATACATATGTGATGCTTAGTCTTTTCCACGTGTTCTGCCAGGGCAGAAGATCCGGTCCTCCCATGTTTTATGTCTATTTATTGCTCATGAATCCTTTGATTAATAGAGCACCTAGTTTCACCAACATAGGGGTCCCAAAGGAACAAGGAATATTTTGTTTTGAGTTTTATTTAAATATAAAGAGGTTTTTGTAATAAATATAAAAGGAGGTTTTATTTATTTACCGTGAGTCTAATTTATTTATTTTTTTATTTATTTACTATACCTTTGGAGTATATATATATATATATATATATATATATCTACCATACCTCTAGTTTATTTATATTTTTATTTATTTACCATACTTCTTTTTTGAGTGCTCGTCAACCTCTTTATATTTTAAATTTATATTGTGTTTATACATACTAATAATTAGATTGATTTTTAAATAGGGCCGACATTACATTAAAAATGTTAAATGTTAAACATTAAGTTTACATTTACATTTACATTTGCATTTAAATTTACATTTACATGTTTACGTTTTTATGTGAGATCTACCCCATACTTGGTTGTTTACATTTACATTTACATTTAAGTTTACGTGTACATTTATGTTTACATTTTTACGTTAGATCTACCCATACGGGCGGTAGAGGACCTCTCGGCCCAATGACAATTTCAATCATAGAAATGAAACCTTAATAACCCAACGCTTTTGATTAACCTTGGATTTTGATTCCAATGATCTTAATTATGGGATTTCTAATCACAAAAACGAAATCAAACACCTATTTTTGTTTCAATTTTGATTTTGATCTTTATGAGCTTCATTATGGCCTTTTCAATCATAGTAGTGAATCTGTCTAGTTCAGTTAGTAGTGAGTAGGGCTTTTAACAGTGGGCTTGATGTAACAACCCCAGTTAAAGTTTCATGTAGTAAAGGATAATAAAGGAAAAATAAGACCAAGGTCATGAGACATGTATTCCAAGCTAAATGTTGTGCAAACACTTTAGTGGGAATCACTTTTGGTTTATTAATGGTTATGAAAATTGGAAAAGGCATTGGCAAAGGAAAAGAGGCAATAATTGGAGTTTAATTATGAAAATAAAGGAAGATGAAGAGACGCAAATATGCCTGTAAGGGAAATTAGAAGGAAAGTGAAGAAAAAATGGAAATCAATGATAAAGAGGCATCAAAGAAATAGTTCACAACTTTTGTCAGTTTTAGAGAGAGAGGGAGAGATAGAGAAAGAAAGAAAGAAAAGGAAGGAAAATCACAAGCAAAGGAAAGCAAGGGAGCACAAGGAGAAAGTTGGATCAACAACTATCACATGAAGATCTTGTAGGTAACATGTTGCATGTGTAATTTCCTTGCTGGGATGTGAATGCATTTGATTATTTGGTTCAATTGTTGTCATTAGCATGGGTTTTTCCTAGTTTGACAGTGGTTTTAGCCTTTCCTTTCAATTTCATGTATAGTCATGGTGCGATGGGATTCATTTTGGTTGAGCTTTGGATTACCGGAAGATTTCATATCCAGGTGAGGTGGTATCAAGAAAATTCCCGAAGGTTGGGGGTGGAGATGGTTTTCTCTAGGAATCCCTTGACAGGTATGTGGAGACAAGAAAATTCCTTTGGGTATGGTGAATTATTTTTGAGGCATCCAAGCTTGTTTTGATTTTTCGATCTTAGGACTAGTTTATGTGATATCACGGTGACTTGACAGTGGAGGTGGCTTAACCTATGGAGTACATGTTTGATTATGAATTTGTTTATCCCATGAAATCCCACATTCATGCTTGGAATATGACACGAGGGTGATTGGATGAAAGAGAGATTTGGTTCAACTCAATATATGGTTGAGTGGTACATGGAAGTCCCTAACTGTAACAACACCCCTTACCCAACACCCATAGAAGGAGGTGGTCACTATGCATATCCAATCTTCAAATTTCCATTATGAAAATGGGGCATACAAATTTTTAATTTTGCTAAACTTCTCTAAACTCAGAGTACCCTTTACCATTGCATTCATTTTGTCAAGATCTGGTGCTATATTTTTTTTCCTTAATCCAATCCCTAGATTGTGAGATATTTCCTCCCAAAGGTTTTACCATACCACCTCATCATGTTTCCATGTGACAGTCCAATGTGGGCCTACGTGGTAGTCAAGATTTTAGACCATTTGAGATCAACCTCCTCCAATTACCTATCAAAGCCCTTCATTGCATTAGACTGGATCTGATGGTCATGGATGAACCATGTCATCTCAATGCCTTAATACTATCCCTCCTTATACCTCTGAGATGACTTCTAGAGACACATCATCTCGCTCTTTCCATGACGACGACTTTGTAAGCACGTTTCTCTGATAATCGTCAGGGCCGTGTCGTCGAGCTTATGTGTGATCCTGATTTAAATAGGAACACAAAAAATTACAGAGATAACCATAAACACAGAGATGCAATGGAAATAATACTTCATGTCATTAATGTAAAATACTGAAATATGCTTACAAACAGGAATGGAAATAAACCAGCTAGGGCGATGGT
Organism: Pinus tabuliformis; assembly: GCA_031772625.1. Lineage (NCBI taxonomy): Eukaryota > Viridiplantae > Streptophyta > Pinopsida > Pinales > Pinaceae > Pinus > Pinus tabuliformis. The sequence continues at coordinate 1,532,383,743 of CM062820.1, read as the reverse complement.
ATCTTATCTCTGAGAAGAGATGTGGCGGCTACATGCCTTTGAACTGCCTTACAATGAGGCTCAAGGGCCTTTTTATTATTGAACAATAAGAGAAAACCCTAAACAACCAAAACCCTAACCTGAGGAGATGTAACACCAAGAGTTTATGGGCCCCGTTGGGGTGAGTTGGATAGCCATCTTCCTAGGGTCGCGACTTGGTCATATTATCTCCATTTGACGCGCATGATATCCCGTTGGAAAGATCTCTCTGAGGACCACAATGAAAAAAGACAACTTTAAACAAAAAATCGTTGGCGGTAGATTTCCAAAAAAATGTCGTTTAGGGCCTCAAAACAGCTCTGGAAGTTTAGGACTCCAAAAACTGCTAAAAATAGTAAACTGTGCTACAATGAAGGAAACTGAAAAACTGAAAGTGACACAAGACTAGCCTACAAAACACCCAGAATCTCTAAACACCATGCATATAAACATGCGTCTCATCATTTGCCAAATCAAAATCTCAATGTCTAGCGAATTCCACACACTACCGTTTACATGCGGAAGTATTTCAACATATGGTTCGAATCATTCACCATTTATTCCACGTTTTAATTAAATGCCATTCGTATATGGAATTATCTCAATCCCAATCCACTCACCTTCAAGGCGTTAATTTGAAATGCCAGCCTACATAAATCTCAACTTTGAGAAAACCCAATAGCCCAACTCCATGAAGTTACCACACTATTCATGTAACACCCAATCATGCTCTCATAAAGATCCTTTCCCAAGCCTTAATAACAGATTTTTATTAAATCCCATTTTCCATATTCACATATGCCCTTAATATTGTATTTTAAGATCAAAACATTGTGCCCACACTTACCATTCTCCGTGCATTCATTCCAACGCTGCACCATCTGCGCTCTGTCAGTTTTTATATACGTTGGCCAGTTACAAAGACCATTCCTCATCGACTCCACCTACACTCAAGTCAAAGTTCATCTGATCCTTGGCTTCGAAACCTCTGCAATTAAACAATTAGACATACATTTGCCTTGAACACGGAACCAAACTGTTTTTAATCAACCAGATTCAATATTTATTTAGACTCTGACAAATGCAGATTTGCCGCATACAATATTCCCTTCACAATTCGATTCATGCACAGACTCTTACATGCTTGTTTTAGTGTCAGCGCCCCTGACTTATACAATCTACCATCGTTCCGCCCTTACACTGCACATAGACCTGCAAATTAACACCATTCTATTCTAATATTCTTCACGCAGAACAATTACACAGAAAAACCTTCAATCGATCGCTACATGGTGCCTCTCCAACATACAAACCCACATAGTATGTCAAATCAGATGTATTCTATAGACAATTACTGCCTCCAACGCTCTACAGTTTCGATATTCCCTTTATAATCACGTTATTTCAACGCTGCCACTTAATTTAATACAATCTGTAGGTAATTGAACCTTTTAAAAAACAAACAGAAGTTCCGGCTTTTGGAAAAGGCGCAAAACTTAATCACTACCAGTCGCTCTCTCCACGTCTTTTTGTACTCCGTTTGCACACATGTGACTCTACGTCCTTTCAAACTCTTGCACGCAGAACCTGTCACTCAATAGCTGTGAACAGACTTAATCAAATCGATACAAAAATCCTTGCACTGCTTTTCCACCGTGCTAGCAATTCAATTCAACGCTATCCATACCAGCGTGACTCATACACGTAGCAGAATCATAACACATTCGTTTTCTATTAGCGCCCAACATAATTCATAACAGAAATGAAAATCGTTCATTCCAAGGATCAATACAGTAAATAACATGCCTTTCAGCTATGTGCACAATCTTAACAACTGTCGCACAATATTAACAACTGTCAATGGTATTGATCCAATCAAGAACAAGACTAATTTATCAATCATCCAATATAAAATTCACCCAGGAATTTTAAAACCAAAATTCTTCATTAATAAAACCAAATGTAAACAATTACAAAACTTCTTAGTTCATGGCCAGATTTTCAAAATATGTGGCCCTTTACAATCGCCCAAGGCTCCCAAGAGGAAACCCTCTCACTCCTCACACTCACACTCTCTCTGCAACTCTTTAAGTATTCCAGTCTATTTTCCTCACAAAAACCACTCATATTTATACACAAATAATGCATTTAATTCTCTCCAAAAGTCTCTCCACCCAATCCTCAACTAAATCTATATTTTAAGTGTGGACTCAACAAAGTCCCATACATAGTATTCCTAATCCCAAATTTGGCTCCTAATATATTTCTCCTCATATCCTTTTAATTATTAAAAGAATATTTACAAAATCCTCACTTATATAATTTATCTAACAATTTAATTAATAAAATAATAAAAATGTCACACCCCCTTTATTTACATCATTAAAATGAAAATTAGCCTTGATGCTCCTACATCAGAAAGAAGCAATGGTGGGGGTATAAGTGGAATTGGCGGGTGGCCACCAATATCCACCTGGATCATTCCTCCCCCCTTAGGAAGCAATGGTCCCCATTGCATTGAGTTCCTCCATGAGATGAGGGAACTTCTGCTAAACTTGGTCCCTGGTGAGCCACTTGCCCTAGTGAAGGAGTTGGCCTACTTTGACAACTTGATACAGTTGGATATTCTGTTGGAAAGTGTGCTTGATCTATGTGTCCATGATTAGATCAGTTGTAGCTTGTTCCATGCAACCTGGATTTAACTCTGTGGGTGTGAGCTATTCTGCAATGTTGGATGTGTCTAGTGATGGTGGAAAGTATCGCTAAAGGCAGTCCACATTGAACACTGAGTGTAGGCTAAGGAATGGGGGAATGTTGAGCTCAAATGCATTTTCTCCCACAGCCTTGGTAATGGTGTAAGGACAATATTGGAGTGGTCTGAGTTTTTGATAGGCTTCGGTAAGGTGTTCCTTTTGCAAATGCAACGAGACATTATCGCCCACTTGAAACTTGTGTGGCACCCGATGTTGATCATGTTGTTGCTTGTACTTAGCATTTGATTTCTCCAGAATGTCATGGACCTGCTGGTGAATATGTTGGATGTGCCCAATGAAGCTATTCTCCTTATCTCTTTCAGACTGGACATGAGCCGAATCTATGTGAGTAGCTGCAAATGGCATGGCCACATCAATGGGACATAGTGGCTGGAATCCCAAGCCCACCTGAAAAGGGCTATGGCCAGTCGAGTTGTGGAGAGCCTAGTTGTAGCTGTGCTAAACATAGGGGAGGCTCTCATCCCATGTGCGTGGATGCTTTGATTTGTACATGCGCAAAATGTGTACAATCATCCTGCTGACAACCTCTGTCTGGCCATCAGTTTGAGGAGGAAGGTTATGGATTTAGTGAGTTTGGTGTCCAGTATCGACCAGAGATTGGACCAAAATGTACTGAGGAACCTGTTGTCCCGATCTGAGATGATAGACTGTGGGATCCCAAAGTGTACCCACACTCGTTCAAGGAAATGTTTAGTGGTGGCTTCTGCTGTGATATTCTTCTTACAGGCCACCATAATGGCCATCTTTGAGAACCCGTTGATGTCCATAAAAACACAGTCATTTGCATGCTTAGTGGAAGGAAATCTTGACATGTAATCCATAGAGATGGATTCCCAAGGTCGACTAGGGGTAGGCAGCGCAGTATAGATGCCTTGCTTCTTAATGGTCAGTTTCACAATGGTGAGGCAGTGCATGATATGATGTACTTCCTGACATCCTGTCAAAGATTCGGCCAATAGAAATACTTTTGCAGTACCACCACCATTTTCTCCACCCCAAAATGCCCAGTAGCTCGACTATAATGTGCTTCCCAAATCATCTTGGCATGCTTGCTTGAAGGAACACAAAGGTGACCCAGGTGGCATAACGAGGCATCCTAGAGGTGAAAATCTGGAACATGCTGACCCTCCAAGAGTGTCTGGTATGTGTGGTCGAATTTTGGGTCGCTTTTGTAGAGAAGTGGCCAATTAGAAGTCTTGTGCACATAAGAGTTTAGCATGGTGGTTAACGTCATGATCGGTGGTCGACTAAGGAAATATACAACATTATTGGTGCTGCCCTTCTTATACTTGATATTCAAATGGAACTGTTGTAGGTATGTGGACCACTTCTGATGGTGATCATTCTGCAATTTCCCTTGGGCCTGTATGAACTGCAGGGTTCAGTGGTCTGTGTGGATGACCGTTTCCTTCCCCAAGATGTAATGCTTCCATTGTCGGTAGGCATGCATAATGGAATACATCTCTTTTTCATAAGTGGGATACTTCTAAAGTGTGTCTGAAAGTGTCTCACTGTGATATGCCACTAGATGCCCGTGTTGAGTAAGGGCTGCCCAAATAGCATAGTCAGAGGCATCTGTCTTGACCTAAAATGGTTGTTGCAAGTCCGGTAATGCGAGCACTGGTGCCGAGTCGAGGTGATCTTTCAACTCTGTGAATGCCTTCTGTTGAGATTCAGACCAAAATAATTTTTCTTTCGCTCCTCCCTTGGTGACTTGACTCAAGGGCCAAGTGATATGAGAAAATCCCAACACGAACCTGCGGTAGAAGTTGGCAAGACCTAGAAAGCTGCGAAGCTTTGTTAGAGGGGTTGGAGATGGCCAATCCCGAATGACTTGGATTTTGGCTGGATCCACATGCACCCCCTATTCATCAATAATGTATCCCATATACTGAACTTGGGTCATGCCAAAAGTGAATTTCTCCAAATTGGCACATAACTTGTGTTTCCACAGTGTTTGGAGAACTTCTTGGATGTGGTGGAGGTGCTCTTCCCAACTCTGGCTGAAGATCAAGATGTCATCCAAGTATACCACCACAATTGAGTTGGTGAATGGTAGTAAGATGTCATCCATTAGCCTCATGAAGGTTGCAGGAGCATTCATCAATCCGAAAGGCATAACCAACCATTCGAAAAGGCCCTCCTTAGCTTTGAACGCAGTCTTCCACACATTAGAGGGTTTGATTGGTACTTGGTAATATCATGACTTCAAATCGATCTTGCTAAAATATTTTTCCCCCTTCAATTGGTCTAGGAGGTCATCAATCTGTGGGATCAGGTACTTATTACGGACAGTGATCTTGTTCAGCGCCCGATAGTCAATATAGAGTCTCCAAGTCCCATCCTTCTTCTATACCAACACAATCGGGTTCCCACAGGGCAATGAACTTGAACGGATGTGACCTTTTCGCAGTAGCTCCTGAATCTGCCTCTTGATTTCATCGTTCTCCATAATGGAGCATCGATATATTGGTCCATTGGGCAGTGGCGCACCTGGGGTCAGATCGATGGAGTGCTTGACCTGACAGTGCAGACAAACCCCTGTGGGGGAGGTGAACATGTCCTTGTATTCCTCCATGACCTTGTCCATCTGTAGTTGTCATGTGGAGGGGCCCTATCTGGAGGTCGTGGCCACCGTCTTCTTCTTTCCTTGACAGCATATCATTAGGAAAACAAACTTCCCGGTTTTTTAAATGAGCTTACTGCATTGTTTTGTAGTAACCAAAGAGATGGCGGTAGGTGGTGCTACCTCTGGTATCTTGTACACCTTATTTTCCAAAGTAACAAAAACAACACAGGGCCTTGATTCATACACAGCATGTCGCTTCCACAAGTATGGTTGTCCTAATAATACATCACAAACTTCAAGGGGAGAAATGTCACACAATACCTCATCAGTGAAGGGCTTGATTATGTATGGAAGGTGACACTGCTATCTTACGCGAAGATCCCGCCCTTGGTGAACCCACCCGATGGTGTATGGTTGTGGATGTGCTATGGGCGGTAAGCCCAGCCGCTTCACGACGTCTGCTGAAATGAGATTCTTTTCGCTCCCGCTATTGATAATGAACTGTAGCGGGGAGCCCTTTACCCACATCTGGGAGTGGAAGAGACACTCCTCCTCCTCTGGATCTTCGGGTTCCTCCTTTTGCATCTTTGTGGTGGCAATGGTGGTTTTGGGCTCCTCATCGAAAATATGCTTCCCTTTGTTATTCCCCTTGTCAGGTTCTGACTAAGTGTCAGAACATGCATCTGATTCTGAAACCTTTAGCTCGGCCACTAGTGACTGCTTGGCCGGACACTCACTTGTGTTGTGAGTGGAGCTCTTATGGAACTCACACCACTTTCCCATGTCCTTTTTCGGCTCTGCGGTGCTATTCTTTCCTTGCAGCTTTGGCGGGTTGTCTTGGGCCACCTCACCTTGGCTTTGTCCTTTGTTCTGTGGTTTGGGGGCACCTTTCCCTTGCTTCGAATTCATAGATCCAAAGTCTCGCTTATTCTGTTTAAAATTTTGCTCGACCTTGATGGCATATCGTATGTCGTGCTAAGCGAGGAGATGTTCAAGAATTCTATTTCTTCCTGGATGTACTTGTGCATGCAGCTACGGTATTTTGATCATGGTGGTTAGCACAACTATATTGGTAGAACTCAATTTTCACTCCATAGTCTTGTGTCATGCATCCATCATTGACATCCTCCGTGCCAAAATGATGTCCATATTCCCACATAGATGGGAACAAATGCACCTATAAAAAAGTGAAAAAATCACACTATCATGTGTCTAATAACCCGAACATAATTAAAAATATAAAATATATGTAGATGTTACAATTAAAAGGCGAAGTTATAATTGTACAGAAATTCATTATAATTATCGAGTTGCTGCACACAATCCCTATGATTAGTGCATCCTCTTCAACATGCGGGTAATGACTAGATGAATTATATTTCTCTCTGAATTGATCAAAAACCCAACTATTAGGGCTTGAAATTGGCATATTTTCTTTTAAATGATCAAGATAAGGCACACTTCTACCATTCAGCCATTTGAATTATTTCCTGTCATTGTCCCATTTCCTCCTATTTTGTTCGTACAAAGCGACCCACTATTGTGTCACTTCCATATAGTACGTATGAGATCAAAATATGCATTAATATGCATTTTAGTGTGAATAGTTACTATGTAGTAATTTGACAAATGATAAGCCTACACTTACTCTTTATCATGTGCCTCTTTCCATTTGTTTCGATAAGCTCTCCTTCTCTTTTATCTTCATCCCTTTCATTGTCCCAAATTGTCACACCTGGTGTGTTGATGATATGCTTGATGTGCCAACTAGTATAATAGAAAGACTCATACAATATATACCCCTCTGCCATAGACCGCTCAGGTTTTTCCCTCTATTGAACAACAACTTTCAAGTTCTTCATGTACCTCTCTAAGAAGAACATTTAATGACAAGAAACCACCCCAACTAATTCAAGCTCATCTACTAGGTGAATTAGAAGATGAACTTGCAATTTCATGAATCTTTCCAGTAGTTCCTTCTCAAACATACAAACAATATCAACTATATCTTGACACCACCGTGGAATGCTAGCCATATGAATCTCCTTTGATGTGATCCAATCTACAAATGCAGATAAATTAGGTATGGCATGTTGTAGGTCTTGGGGAAAGTCACGGTTCACACAGCCATGCATGAGCATAGGATAATGCCAATGCACAATAAATATTACATTATACAAAAAATAATTATCAAATATCCCATTACATAAAAATAAAAGAAAATAATAAAAAATCATGTTTTGTACATATGTACTCTTAGAAGGTTCAAAAGGTCATGCGATTTCAACCTCGACAAATTGTATTCTATAGTGAAGCAATGCCATAGTGAAGAACCATATAAATAAGGCACCCTTAAACTCATTATAAGTTCCTTAGCCAAATAAAGATAATCTTTCTTTAAAATCCATGGGACATCACGTTCTTTGAAAGACCAAGAGGGAACAACCTCTCCTGTAGTTTCTTTTCTTGGCCAATGTTTCTTTTTAGTTTTTGACAAAATAAGATATATTTTAACAACCAATGTGTCACTTTCGTTCGATGATATGTGCCTCCATAAAGAATATGAAACATTTTTAAGTATATGCATGGGATCTAGTAGGTGGGAAATCGTAAGATTCTCCCAACATGGGAGCTCATAAAATATAGATTTCCTTTTCATCCCAATGGAAAATTTCTCAACATAGGTGTCAAATAATTCTGGATCATGAAACATAGGCTCCCCATTTAAATCAAACATTTCAACAGACTCCTTCTCCTTCTCTATCTCTTATAATTTAAGCCATTTAGTTGGTTTCATTATTGTAGGCTTTTGGGTTCTCTCTAGTTTACCATTGAAAGTAGATGTTTCTCTTTTGTAAGGGTATTCTTCTTGGATGAATACCCTGGAGTATTCATACACTGGCTTTCATAGGTGTTCGTACCACCTAGCCTGTAGAGAAGGTCCACAACATTTACATCCATGATACCATTTTATTACAAGACTTGTGAAATTATTGTATATAATCCAACACGTTAGTGACCATGAAGATATGAAAAATTGCAACGAATTAAATTAATATGTGAAACAATATTGTTATGTGTATAAAAAAATCAATAAAAATGTAATTTACTAGAGTAAACTCCTAAGCCTGAAAAATCATGTATGGTGTAAGCACATATTCCATATAATGTAAAACTCCTTTTCATTGTGATGGGTCTTGATACATCTTACACATGTATCCCTTCCCATAATTCCTTCAATTTATCTACCAATGGTTGTAAGTAGACATCCATATAATTCACTTATCTTCTACGAGGGACTATGAGAGGAAACATAAGATGTTCATTCTTCATGGACAACCATGGGGGGATATTGTTATTGATCACTACTTCAATCCAAACATAGTAGTTAGTATTTTGGAGGGAATATGGTTTGATGCCATCCATGGATATGCTGAGTCATAGACTTTGCAATTCATACTTGAATTTTTCATGCCATGTATCCTCTATATGCTAGATGGCTATTGAATCTGTTTGGATTCATATAACTCCCGACTCACTTCTATGTGAGGCATGCCATCCCTGCAACATAGCTAATTATTTGCAATGAAAGAGTCTTTGAATATTCGGGATTATAGGCGTGCGCCTAATATATTATGAGGAGGACCATTTGATTTACCATATTTTTTTTAATTACGACACCTATCATGCCCACATTTCGAACATATCTATTTTTTGCATATTCTCCTCTATATAGAATACAATCTTTTAGACATGCATGATATTATATGTACTCAACACCCAACATTTTCAACAACTGCTTTTCATCTTCGCAGCTACCCAGAAATACATTATCACTAAGAAGAACCTTATCTTTGAATAACTTACAATTGATGGGGATTAATATAATTGTACAATGTCAATATTTAACATTCTTAAGATCAACCATTTTTAATTTTGATTGTGTGACAAAATATAAGGAACTTGATTGATCATTCTAGTCAATTACCTAAATATTACCGAGAAACATGCATTCAACATGCCAAAGTTTGTTTTCACATTGTATAACAACATCATTGTCCCTAGCATAGAAGATGTTGACTTGCTGCGAGGTCCAAAGAGAGGCGTGGTGGAAGCATATTTCAGGCTTCCGAATAAGATATCAGTGATATGAGCATCATCCACTAGCTCATCATTTTGGAATGCACCTAACAACATTGCCTCCATGGCAGTCGTATCATGTAAGTAATCATCCATAACAACCTCTATTTGATTGACTCCATTGCAAACATGTGATGAAGAACTACCATTGTTGTAGTCATTCCTAATTGGTGAATTTGGACATAGTGGGAATTGAATAGGTGTTTGATTCAACCATTATTTGTATGCTTCCTCTTAATGCAACCTTCAGTTGAGTTGACATTGTAGTGGGGTGCACCTGAAGATGATAGGTGGGTCGCTCATCATCACTAGAGCCCTAATATAAAAAATATTGAATATCATTAGTACAATATCAATGACATTAGTAAGCACATAAATGCAATTAGTTTGTTGAAGTTACATTATACCAAACAATTATTACCATCATTAATCCAGGATTGCGGTTGGAAGATGCCATGTTCCAATTGGTAGGGTGTAGAGGCTTCCTATTTTCATCTACCAATTGCTTGCGATATGTTGCTCCTTATAAGAGCTTCCAAAGTTTTTGAAATGGATGAATATTTTCTGCATCTGAACTTGATTCCGAATCAAGATATTGCAATTCTAGATACATCTTTATTCAAATTGACATGGATTAAAAGAAACAAATCAATCAGATAATATAAATATAAATAAAATCTAAATGCATTGGAGATGGAAAGGGAGAACTCTGTGAAGAACTTTGATAAACAATGTGGAACGAAATGGAATTTGAAGAATTCGCCATTTTATATTATTGATATTTTGTCCGTGCATTTGAGAAAAAAAAAATTGTGTGCATATTTAAAATTAATCTTGAGAACCATATAAGCACAATCTGAATTTCAATGTAGTTTTCAAATAAATTTTCAAGAATAAGGTGACTTTAAGCAGAAAATGTATACTATGAATTATTGTAATTCATGTGGATATGTCCTAAAAGATATTTTGAGATTAATATTTCATTTTATGTGAAAATAAAATTTCAGATAGCTTTTAAACCCAACTGGTGCACTTATTAAAACAAAGTGCACTCATGCATTTTAAAAAACACCAGCATAAGGGACATTCAAATAATACTTGCACCGGTTTCTGACATTTAAAAAAAAATGATAACAGATCGATGCTATTATACAAAAACACACCGATGTGTTTAAAAAAAATTTAATGACACTGCTATGCACTTATTTCTGAAATTTTAGAAAATAAAAATGAATTCAATCAGCTTAGTGCTCTGATAACAATTAAGCACTCATGTTTTCAAATTGAAACCACACCGTTGCATTAAAAAAAAAATTGTGTCGTTTGTGGATTTCAAAAAAAAAAAAAAAAATTGTATCATGTTGGTACATTGAAAAATTTTGGCGCCTCAGCAATGTCGGCGCACTTTTATGATAAACACACCGATGCGCTTGATTATCGAATGCATCAATGTGCGAAGAAATAGAAAAAGAGAGCACAAATTTTTATTTTCCTTTTTTAAAATTCATGAATGAGAAGCAATTGATTTTTCAAAATCTAATTTCAGAAAGTCTTTTAAATAGAAAAAAGTTGTTCACAATTTCATTATTTTACCCAAAATTTCAAGGGAGTGATTTGCAAGAGAGACATACTAGGAGCATTGTGCAGCAAGATAATACTTTGGAGCAACATAACTATTCAAAAGATCAGAAGTTGAAAAGTATGGTGATTCACTCAAAACCCTGCATAGTAAATTTTTTAAATTTATTGCTTATTTTACTAATAAAAAAATTTACAATTTTTGTTTGGGTTTTTGTTAGGTCCCTATAGTACTAGTCTAATGCTTTCCATTCCAATGGGTGGTGCTGATGTTGTACTAAGAGTCCAATGGTTAAAATCTTTGGGGACAATAGCTTTCAATTTTTAAGAACTTTTCTTGAATTTTTTTTCGGAAGGAAAGGAAGTTGAAATAAGGGGTTACACTAGTAGTATAGGGACCTAACAATTTTATTAAAAGATAAATCATTTGCAAGAGAGACATACTGTGAGCACTGTGAAGCAAAAAAATATTTTGGAACCGTAGAAAGATCAGAATTTGAAAGAGATGGTGATTCACTCAAAACCCTGGATAGCAACATTTTTAAATTTTACTGTTAATTTTTTTTACAATTTCTGTTAGATTTAATTACAATTCAAAAAAAAAAACCCTCTATAATAAAAAAATTACTGTAGATTTTACTAGTAAAATTTTTTACGATGTCTGTTCCTATTTAAATTTAATTAAAGTTCAACAAAGAAAAAAAAATAAATACTTACCTTAAACCCTTGCTTATTCTTACAAAATTTCACCTTAGGGTTTAATTTCTTCTACCACTTCACAATTAGGGTTTTTAATTTTAGGCATTTTATATTTAAGGGGTTTGTTTACATACTATTTATAGGGAGTTTGACATGTAAAGTAGGAGAATCACTTATTGAATTAGATCCAAACCCTCTTGACCCTATCTGTTTTTTTTAAAACAACTATATGTTCTGTGGTGCTCCCTCTGTAATATAACGCGCTGGTGCACACTACGTAATATAATACACCAGTGTATTATAACATTGTATCTTTCCAGTTTGTTCATCGTTTCTCCCATTATAATATAATGCACCGACACAATTATTCCAAATAACATCGTTAAATCATTGTGGTGTCTTTAGCTTTACAAATCGCACCGTTATAATTTATAATTAATTTAAAAAATTAATTTTCCATTACGGTGATGAAAAATTAAATTCCCAGTGCATTTAATAGGATAAATGCACTGGTGTGTTTATTTAGATAAACACACCAGTTACTAGAGTTCTTTTGACTAAAAATTAATTGTTTTATTTGTAAATTATATTTAATGGTTTTGTATTGAATGGTACACATTGTATATTGATAAAAAATGTCGAATAAGGTGTCAAGTAACAAAAATATTTATCAACACAAGGTAACACGTCAAAAAAAGAAGAGAAGGCAAGTTCCAGCTAAGAATGATGATCTGTTTGGATATCAATGCAACCTGTTGTATTTTTTGAAATAATTGTCTATGAAAAATCATACGTTTTGTTTAATGTAATGGACATAGGTTCTCAATTGAAAGACAAGGGGTTACCAATAACAATCCCATTTTGTATGATTAAGAGTCTCTTTTTGATATATAATAAAATACATTTTAATGTATTCTAGTGTGTTATCCAATGTCATTGTGAAATGTTACACCACTTGATTAAATATATGGATGATTAAATATTATAATGAAGAGATGCGAAATCTGATAATGTAACAAATTAATCCAAACATCGTATACAAATGCACTAATCAAATTTTAATTTATATGAATACTTTTATAAGACATATGGTGATTTTTTGATGAATAATGGATTTAAAAAATTACAATAATTGCATTGTCACATGTCAATGTTTTCAAAAAAGAGAAAATCTCATAAAAAATTCAGTGCATCCATAACATAAAAACACACCAATGCATTAACTTATATAAAAGCACTTTGATGACATCACTTTGCATGACTGGTACCTTTTCGGAAAAAGACAGCACCGAGGCATTTATTTCTTCAAGCACTGGTATTGTTTGTAATTAATTCCCCAGTGCATTGTAATTCTTAACACACTAGTGCTTTCATATAACTAACGCCCCGATCCCATAAAATATTATTTTCACCCCCGATGCATTATTAAAATTAACAACACTGGTTTTTCTATATAACAAACACATCGGTGCGTTTATACATATGATATGCATCGACATTGCGAGTTTAAACAAAAGCACCAAGACTACAATTATTTTTTGTGTTCCTCGGTGTCATTCATTACACGTATACCTCAGGGATTTTTTTATTATATATTAGCAATGATGCATTATGAAATGTAACCATATCAGTCCTTTTATATAACTAACGCACCGAGTTTATACCAACTATACGCATCGACACTACAAGTTTAAACAAAAGCACTGAAACAACAATTATTTTTTTGTGTCCCAGTGTCGTTCCCTACACAAACAGCCTAGGGATTTTTTTTATCTATTAGAACCAGTGCAATATATATTATGCAATGATTTTATCTGGATTCAACGCCTCGGTGGTTTTAGTTATGTATGCAACCTGATGCATTTATATATGTAGCGCACCAGTGCGACTTGTTCTATGAGGCACATAAAAAAACATCCACTAAAACCTTCATCCACCAAAAATTATTTAGTTGTGATGAAATTTTATTAAAACCTCTATTATAACCTCTGCTAGAAGGTATTTTCCTTGTAGTGTTTCTTTAATATTTCTTTAGGAGTGTAATTTTTCTTCTTATTTTCAATACAATTTGAGGCATAGTGACCAACTTTTCCACAATTAAAACACTTAAAGGGTAGCTTTCCTTTATACTTTCCCAATCATCACTTGAGCTTCCTCACAAAGTTGGATTCTTCTTCATCTATTTCAGAACAAGAGTCACCATGCTCCTCTTTGCACTTCTTATCTATTTTAAAGGTTGATTCTTTGGCTGCAGTCTTACCATTAAATATCCTCATCTCATAGGCAGTGAATATACCAAGTAATTGATCTAGAGTAAGAGAGTGCAAATTGGTCATTTCTTCAATGTATAACACCATGGGATTAAACATTTCAGGAAGATATCTTAACATCTTTTATACTACCAAAACTTCATCTAACTTCTCATCAAACCCTCTTATGGTGTTCACAACTTCATCAACTCTTAAAAAATACTTTGCAATATCTTCATCACCATGCATACTTAAAGACTCAAATTGCATCTTATAATGCTGAAGTTTAACTTTCTTTACCTTGTTGTCTCCTTCATAGCAGCTTTTCATCTTGCCCCAAATAGATTTGGTAGATTGGCAGTGCATTACCTTGACAAGGTATGATTCAGGTAGGATATCAAGCATGGAATTCATGGCTTTCACATTGCATTTGAACTCCATATTTTGATCTTTGGTACTTACTATTGGAGGATTTTGATATTATTATTCCACCACATCCCACACATCAGCTCCAAGTGATTGAATGTAGGTCTTCATCCTCACTTTCCAAAACATATAGTTTGTTTCATTGAACATAGGTGCCCTGTAGGTAAATCCTCCTTCCTAGTTTTCCATGGTCCTTGATTTTTCTTCCAGCTGTTAAACTGATCTGAAGTAACTTGGATCTAATGCCAATTGTTAAAAACCAAGACAATACTAAGAGGGGGGATGAATCAATAATATAGGGATTTTTCCAATTAAAAAACTTTATTTTAGTTTGTGCAAGAACACTAGGAAACCATTTAGTACTTCAAAAATTAATTAAAATGAGCATGATAAGAAACAATATGAGAAATCACAATGGAGCACATAAGGAACAAATAATTTTTTCAAAACTACTCTTTTATTGCTTCACAAGGCAAGCTACAACTTGATGTTACAATTCTCTGCGTAGAACTAGCAAAAATTTTCAACTCTCTGATTTATCAGCTACAACTGCAAGGAGCTACAACCCCTAAAAATTTACCAACACACACTAGAAGGAGTACCAACACTTGACCTGCAAACTACAACTTTCTTGACACTCACTAGTTCAATTTTCATCCATTTTTTATAATATAGCCTTGAATTCCAACTCTTCCTTCAAAATAAAACAATTTTCTCCTCAATCACCAATACCTTCAATAAACTCTGATTATTGAGAACACTAGTAATTTCTTCTCACACAAAATTCTCCACACAAACTCTTGTATAAAAGATGCTAGCTCAAACCTGCTTATAAAGAATTTGGCTTAATATTTTTGGCTTCCTTGCTTTTATTGTATCACTCCATGAATCCATACTTTTTGCATTTGTCCTATTTATTTTAGTCCACTAACTATGTTCACCAAGTCTTAGGACTTCAACCAACCTTTTCTGTAAGTTAAATTGAATTTATTTCCTTATTTTAGAAATTTTGCCTTTTTAACAGGTTTTAGTGATATTTTACTATTTTTGGCTACAATTATCTTTGGCGTAACTACAAAAACAACAACTAAATAGTTTATTTCAAATATTGTTGACTCTTTCATGTGCCTAAAGCACTTAACATAGGCTGAAAGGCTTTTAAATATGTCATTTCTTCCAAATATGAACTCCACAAGATTTTTAATTTTATTTTCCAAAGGCTTAACAATGCTTCCAAATTGACCTTCACGCCCCTTTTATTTTATTAGAGAAATGCTACCAAAACCACCAAATTTGTCCTTAAGCCCCTTTTACTAGCATTGACTATTTTTCCATCATATAACCAAGTCCTGTGACCTCCACTTAAACCTTCAGTTGCTTATCCTGTTTGGGCCTACAAGGGCTCAATTTCCTTTGCAAAACCTCCACGCCGAGTTGGTCCTTTGAGCTAAATGGAACCTTGTGCGGGCACTTAACCTGTAGCTCTCTCTATCCTAACACTTTTAAACTTGTGCTTTCGTTTGATTCCTCTGGGATCCTTTTAGCATCCCCTTCTGTAAGCGAGGTCCACCATGTGCCTTTTTATTGGCTGCAGCCAACCACCTGTCAATGCGACATGTCCTAGCTCTTTTCCTCCTAACGAATTCCTTAGCTACACCCTTTATAGACCATTGGGTTGGGCCTCACGAGCCTAGATATCCTGCAGGGTCCGCCCATCCTCGATCTCATTGGTCCACACTCTATCACTCAGAATATCTCTTTGTCTCGGTGCTTTCCTCCCAATTTATTTCTCATCTACACCTTAAAATTATTTTCGGCTCTGTTCTACCAAGATGTTGTCATGCTGCTGTCACTTGTGCCATGTGTTGACCACTGGTTGGTTCACGTGTCACTTAAAAATGGGCCCCTTGGGTGCCCAAAATCTCCAAATATGATTGCCACATGTCACACTCTCATTGGGAGGTTGTTGATGTCACCTCTGACCAATTAAACGTTGCCACCTATTCCCTATCAGAGAGGAGAGAGAAAATGTCTCGAGGCCTTGTTTTTTAATATTTTCCTTTGTAAAATTTTCAAGGGGTTCCCAAATTTTTCTTTTGTTTTGTTCCAATGTCCTCAGGGCCAACTCTCCTTTGGTCACCACTTTGTTATTTCTTTTCAGGCAATCCTTTGCATTGGTATAGGCTCTTTTGGGTTGATTTGTTATGTGGGGGCCTCTCGCTTGAGCCATTCACCAATAAACTTCCTCCACAACGTTGTTGCATGATGCAATGTGTCCCATTACCCACTTCCCGACACTTCCTTTGTGTGCACATAATATTTTTTTGGACTTATGCCAATGGTATTATACCACCGGGATGGAATCATCTACTAGTGTCATCCCACCCATTGCATCCTGTCACTTAAAATTTGTGCGCCATATGCTTTCTCTCAGGTGTTACCTCCGGGTTATCTTTGTCGTGTGGGCTCCACTAATGGCTAATGGAAAATGCTCTCGTTGCTGTGTTGTCACACCAAGTCATCCTAGTCCTCTTTTGGTCACTCCACTGTCATTTCCATTGGGTTTGACTGCTCCACCAAACTTGGCTATGAGCCAAAAGAGTCTCTAACTTCCTTATTTATGCAAATGTTGAATTTTGAGGTACATAACTTTGATTGTTTCTATATTTTGATCTAGGTGGCCATTTTCAAACTTCCACATATCTCTAGAAATAATTTTCTAAGCTCTTTCCATTTGAGTGGGTTTCACTTGTATTTGAGGTGATCAACTTTTCCAAAAATGGCCCCAATTTCTTTGCACCATTACTGCTACCATGCTTCTTTTCAACCTTCTTCTTGTGCCTAGAACCTAATCTACTGAGTCCTTCTGTGCCTTCTATGACACCTTTTCCATATGTTTCCATCAATGAAAACATATTTCCAACAATTTTTAATACATATATTATTTTTATAATTAATAATAATAATAATAATTTAAAATAAAAATATAATTTAGTTAATTTTTATGACTTTTTAGATTTTGGTAATGTGACATGTATTATGATATAAATGCTTTTGTTTATTACCCATTGATGCTTATTGAAGTTTACTAACCATTTAGTTTATATGACTATGCTAATATGTACAAAGTTAATAAGTAATTAACACTAAAAACACAAAATAAAATTAATTTGTTGATGAAAATTACTACATAAATAAATCAAATTATCATATATAATATTACAAACAACGAATATAGTAAATAAAAAAGTGGAACATGGTTGTAATAAAATGCATATATTAAGATTTAATAAAACGCTAAAAGTTAGTGAAAACATAAACTATAAGTTATAAAAGAAAATGTCCAATAAATTCGGGGGGAGGGGGGTGATCTATCACCCGAGGATCATTGAGAATACCCCTTTTCCTGGCATCTAGGAATCACCACAAACAACCAAGTAGAACCTTATGTGTTTTTTCCATGTCTCTCTCTAGCTATGAAAAGAAACAATCAAGATCTCATTATCATTGGTGACTCTTCCATTATTTTGTCACCTTATCAATGGCTTTCTTGCATCTAACATTGATCTCCAATATTTTGAAACCATGATCTATTATATTCTAGGAAGCTCTCACTCCAAATAATTTATTCTTGTCCATAGACAGAACAAGAAGAAGTTGAACCTCCTCGTAAATCAGGGGGGGCATCTAGTAAAAGGAGACCTGTGGATGAGGTTCTAAGATTCATTGTAATTCCTTAATCTTGGTTGGAAACCATGTGTTGTAAATGCCCATTTTTAGTTGGTATTTTTTGGAGGATATACAAGCTAGCATTTTTAGAACATTGTAATGCTCATATGCTTACTCCAAGGCATAGTTTTAGATCACAATTTAAAATTTTGTTGCTTAGTATAGAGTTGATGAATCCGGACCAACAAGAAATACCTAGAACTAATATATATTTGCAGTACATATTTCAAAACAGAACATAATAAACTAGCCTACAATTGGTGACCCTTCTTTAGCATTGTCTTAAGTAGCTACCTCATCCTCGTGCTCTTGTTGGTCATGAACTGTGAGCTGATGGGATCTCACTTCTTGATTTCCCAAGCCTACCTTCACATCCTCTAATTTGCTTTTAATTGTAGATTCAAGGTTTTACATATGAAGATCTATCATATCTAGCTTTCTTTGCAACCTTTCTTTCTTGATTTAGAGAAGACCAATCTTTTGATTGATGGGAAGCATTTGAGCCCGATTCTTAGTATCCAATATTTCCCCTTGATGATTTAGTAGAGATAAAATGTGCTTCATGGTAGATGTTATTTAGTCAATCTTGCTTGCTATGTTTGCATTCTCCTGCATGACCACGGTCTGCGATGCACCTTACTTTTTATCTTTTACTTTTTTACCAAACTTTTCACCAGTGGGATGAATTATTGAAACTCTAACCACTGCCCTATGGACAAAGGCTCGACATTTCTTTTGAGTTATGCCACCTGTGATGGCTGCTCCCTTCATATCTAGCTTCCACTCTTGGCCATTAATAAATTGACCATCCACATCAATATCACTATCCAAGAATCCCCATCTTGAGTCTTTTCTTCTGGAATTGGATATCATCTCCATTACTGTGATGGTGATCGAGCATGCCGATTTCAACTTGCATATGGAGGCTACCATCCACATCTCCCTCCTACAATTATTGATGTTGGTTCCTGACCATCAGCTTCCACTGACCTCAGATTTATAATCGTTTCTTGACCAAGTGTATGACGAGATCCACGTACCATCATTTAAGTAGAGTCACTGTTCTTTTGTGGTTTTCAAAAGGATCGCCAACAAGGGACAGACTCTGGCATGTAAATGGAGGGATTCTCATAATAACAATGACCCACGAGTATTTAAACCTCAATTTCGTGGTTTACATAATACTTCATAACATAGTGATCACCAAATGAGCTACCCATAGGCTACTTTTAAGCCTACTTTTAATAAATATATTATTAGATAATTTTTTTAAGAAATTTTATTTATAATAGATACCATCTTTAAAGTAAGTAAAATTGATTGATAAATATTTTTAAAATATAAATTTTATGAAAAAAATAATAATACATCTAAAAATAATAATAAAATATTCCTTTATAAAATTTAAACATAAATTTTATTTTAAGATGTTTCCATTAATATTTAAATTAACCAATTATTTTATAAATACATAATTATCTATATTTTATGAAAAAATCAATTTAAATTGAAACATTAATATTTAACATTTACTATTTAAACCTTAATTTCATAGTTTACATAATACTTCATAACATGGTGATCACCAAATAAACTACCCATAAGCTAGTTTTAAGCCTACTTTTAATAATTATATTATTAAAAAAATTTGTTAAAAAATTTAATTTATAATAGATATCATATTTAAAGTAAGTAAAACTGATTGATAAATATTTTTAAAATATAAATTTGATAAAAAAAATAATACATTTTATAAAATTTAAACCGAAATTTTATTTTAAAATGTTTCCCTTAACATCTCAATTAACCAACTATTTTATAAATACATAATTATATATATATTTTATGAAAAAGTCCATTTAAATTGAAACATTATTTAACATTTACTAAAACGTTAAATTTGTCATTATCCCAGCAATATCAAAGTTTTAATTTTTGTGATAGAACATTGATTAAAAAACCTTTCCATGCATATTTTTGGAACATAACACTATATGGAAAAGTTTGAATTTTAATTAGTTTTGAAATAAAACATTATACGGAAAACTTTGAACTTTTTTATTTCTGAAATAACACATTGCACGGAAAAGTTTGAAAATAACACATTGCACGGGAAAGTTTGAAAATAACATGTATGGAAGGAACAGAGAATTTTCGTTTTTTTATTTTTAAGATATAATAGTATATGGATAGGTTTGAAAATAAAGCCTATAAATCTATTACTATCTCCGGAAAGAACCAAGAATTTTTTGTTTTATTTTTATTTTTATTATATAGATAAATTTTTGAATAGAAAAGCTTCTTCTAATATAGTCTAATATGATGTGTATATAATGTGTAATGATGTAAATTTTTAAAAATAAGAAATTGGATTCTTCTATGCTCATGTTAGATCCGTATTTAATATAAATCTATATTGTGTAAATAACACATGTGGATCTTTCTCTATTCATAAAAAGAGCAAAGAACTTTTATTTTTCATTTTTAAGAGATAATAATATATGGACAAGTTTGAAAATGAGACTAATAAATCTCTCACTATCTATTGAAATACCAAAGAACTTTCTTTTTCTATTTTTAAGATATGATATTATATGAACAAACTTGAAAATATGACCAGTCAAAGTTGAAAATAAAACCAACCAAATGAGTAAAATTTGGCTAACTTTTCTTAATTAGTGAAATACAAATTATATATTTTAAAATAATTATATATTATTAATAATAAAATTATGACGATGATAATTGACATTCAATAAGACTTATATGGTTTGCCTAATTTTAAGAAGGTAAAAGATTAATTAGAATTCTTAAACATTTTATTTTTATACTCAAAAAATAAATCACTATAGTTTTGAAAATTATATGGAATATGAGTATAAGATGGACAATCTAAAATAAAATACTTTTCATTTTCAATTTTTCTAAGATTGTATAAGTAACAAATTTTTTTATTCCTATTATATTTTGAAAATTGACCAACTCCTAATTTTACTATAAAATTTATGAAAATTAATTCTAATCTTAATTAAAATATTTAAAATTAAATCAAATAATTATTTTATTATTTTTTAGACACACAAATCCCTATATTAATTTGAATAAATTTTTTAATATAAATATAATTTTGAATTAATTAAAATATTTAAAGTTAAATAAAAAATGATTTCATGATTATTTAAAAAATACACAAATACCTAAAACTCAATTTAAATTGAAATTAATTAATTGAGATGGTAAATCTTCCACTATCCGTACAATGTGACATCTAGTAAAGTTGTAAATATCTCATTATCCATAGAAAGTTCTGAGAACTTTCATTTACTTAAAAATTATATAAATAGGTTTGACAATAAAGAACATCATTTAAATAAATTTAAAAATAAATAATAAAAAAATAAATTTCTTATTATCCATAGGAATTATAAGTTTAAAAATAAAAAAAAAGTTTAAAAATAAAAAAAATAAAAAATAAAAAAAAAAAATAAAAAATATTATATAAATATATTTGAAAATAAAAAATCTATTAGAGTTTGATTATTTTTTAGTGGATAAGTAAAAAAGTTATATATATATAAAAATAAATTAGTTGTTTGATTATTTAGTAGATAAGTAAAAAAATTATATATATATATATTATTATTATTATTATTATTATTATTATTATTATTATTATTTTAGTTGTTTGAAAAGAAGAATGTTTATTTTACTTATCATATTTGATTTTGGCAAATGATATGATGAAATTTATTGTAATTGTTTTTAAATTTGTGTTGAGCTTCTATTAGAGCCATTTACCACCTAAATTTGTGTTGAGTTTGTGTTAGAATCATGTACCACATAAGGTTTAAGAAAGACTCTCTCCAAAACTAATTTGCTTGGTTATTAAAAGTTGCAACTGAAATTAAAAAGGCTTAAGCTCACTTAAAGTAGGGATGGATGCATGAGCTATGAATGTAACTTCCATGGAATTAATTCCTCATACACCTAACTCTTGATGAGTTGATGTGGAATGAAATACATGTTATATTATAGTTAGTCAATTAGAAACAACTTATACAAATATGATGCTTGAAAACTGAGAAATTTTGGAGAAACTTGAGAGAGGTAGTAAGGAGTTTTATAGCTTGGACAAGGGGCTAAGGTTACACCCTTAAAATATTTATTAAATAATGATGGGGAGCTATATGACCCACACCTAGGGGCAAGCCCTCCAATAGCCTTGATACAAAGAACTACAAACCACACAAAAATGACCATAGTGAGATTAAATGAAAATGTTCAAAAGTGATTCAAGTGGAAAGTGGTATTTACCGATGGTATTTAATAATAAAAGAATGTAACTCAAAAGAGAACCATAAAACACTATAAATAGGGGGCTTCACCTTTGAAAAACAAAAATTCATTGTCACCATATAGTTATAAAAGTTTTTCTCATTTAATAGAGTTACTTTTCCTTCTATTTATTGTGATGTTGTGCATTTTTATCAATATTTTTGAGAATAATTTCAAGAATAATTTTGTGTTTTCTAATCTTTCTCAACCAATCTTATTCCTAAAAATTTAGATCAATAAAAAATTCGAATTCGAATGAGTGATATCAAAATGGGTTATTATGGCTTGCTCACTTTTGTACATTTAGAAAGCTTAGAGAATATTTCTTCAATAAAATCCCCATCTAGCCTATTAATTGAGACAACAGAATTAAGATCCCTTTTGACCTAGACAACCTGAATAACAAGTTGTTCAGAAGCTTGTAGATTCTCCAACAACTGGATGCTAATTTCTACTACAAGTACAAGCCGAGAACCAGATCCATTAGCATAGCCTTCACGGCTTGGCCAGACACCCCCGAATGGCTGGGTTGTCTGGGGAATCGACCTGGTTGTGGCCTTCATGGGGAGACTTGGTTCCTAATTGCTACACTCCAACGACAACCTCCTCATCCTGACATACAACATAACGACTACTAACTAGCAATTGCACCAAATGTTGCAATGGAAACACCGTAAGGCATGAGTGTAGGAAAGAGTAGCATTAACAGTGAAAGTGACAACTACAACATCTGGAGAAAAAATCATGGATGTGGTTAATGCTCAAAACCAATTCAACAATTTGAAACATTTTTAAAGCATACAAAAGAGTAGGAAATAGTAGCATTAACACTGAAAGTGGCAACTGCAACATCTGGAGAAAAAATCATAGATGTGGTTAATACTCAAAACAAGTTCAACAATTTGAAACATTGTGAAAGCATACAAACTATTAAGAGCTTTGTTTCTCTATTGTATAAGTCAAATAAAAAACAAAAGGGAAAAATACAAAAAATCAGTAAATTGAAACCGTAATGGATACTGGCCAACAATGATTGCACCATGTCATCCTACTTTGGAATCCTACACCATGTCATCCTACAGTTGGAATCTCATTGTTTTGCAGGATTTCATTTTCCATCCTCAATTGAGAGGAGAGGCAACATTAGCAAATTCAATTCCTTCTAAGCCAACTTATTACATATGATAGATTTTGGCAATAAAAGCCAAAATCAATTGTCCTAAATAAAGTCAGAAAATTTTTGAAATGACTTTCAATATCTCAAATTCCATTGACATGATGAGAGACCACTATTCCCAAAAACAAAAACATAGATTTTTTCTAATGTAACAATCTAGTTTGAGCATGTAGGATCAAATTTGATGAGATCTGGAATTTCATGGAATGCATCTTAAAACCCCACACAAATGGAACTTCTATAGCACATGAATAAGGGATATCAAAGCTCGATTTCACAATTTTTTTTCAAAATAAGATGAAAATACAAATAATAGACTTACAATCAAAGTCATGGAAGCAATTTTAATATGTTAACGCGAAAATTCTAAAATTGAGAAAAGCCATTCCAAAACAATTTAATGAAAATGATCTTGAGTTTCATATCGGTCGTTGAGTGCAAATACGAATTTGTACGAGGACCATATGCTAGGTATACCCTTGTTGTTCAACATCCTTGAGTTTAAAAGATTCAAGTTTCGAGTAGGTCTCTTGAAATCCAAGACAATGTGCATAATTCATATCAACATATTTAGTTTCATTGTTTGCTTTTGGTTGAGGAATTTGAAGACTCTCGATACTTTTGAAGGGTTATGCTTTCAAAGAACATTTCTTTATCCGAGGTGTTGAGAAAGGTCTAGTGAGTTTTGTTATTTGATTATTTCTATGCTTTGGATTTGAATGGATCATATTAGTCACATCATAATCCATCACTATTCATGTAAAAACATGTGGCATCTTTTATACTTTTGAAGGGTTATGCTTTCAAAGAGCATTTCTTTATCCGAGGTGTTGAGAAAGGTCTTGTGAGTTTTGTTATTTGATTATTTCTATGCTTTGGATTTGAATGGATCATATTAGTCACATCATAATCCATCACTATTCATGTAAAAACATGTGGCATATTTTAAACCAAATGTAAGACCACTTATAAAATAAAACCTATATTAAAATAGTTAACCTACAATTTCTTTCCTTCTTTCCTTTTGCAGAAGTAAAGAGGTCCCTCTTGCCAAATTCACTGCCCATGTGTTGAGTGCCTGGTGACGAAGAAGGATAAGGATGTTCACTGCCCATATCAATTAAAAAATTAAAAATCCTAAACTGTATGAAAATGACAATAATTTCTTTTAAAAAAATCTTTAAACAATTATTAAACATAAACCCTTAACTATGATTGTACTCTTTAAGTACAGTTAAACAAAGGAGGGCATCTTGAAGTATTGTATCTGAAGAACTTCATTATGACAAGGTCTCTTGAGACCCAAGACAATGTGCATAATTCATATCAATATATTCAATTTCTTAGTTTTCTTTTGGTTGAGGAATTTGAAGACTTTGGATACTTCTCAAGGGTTATATTTTCATAGAATTTTTTTTATCCGAGGTGTTGAGGAAATTTGGTGGGTTTTATTATCTGATTATTTCCATGCTTTGGATTTGAATAGATTGCATTAGCTGCAACATCATATGCTCTTTATCTGAGATGTTGAGAAAATTCTAGTGGGTTTTGTTATTTGATTATTTCCATACTTTGGATTTGAATGGATTGCATTAGCTGCAACATCATCCATCACTGCTCATGTGTGGCATTTTTTAACCAAAAGGTAATACCACTTATAAAATAAGTACTATGCCTTTCCTTTTTTATAATTAAAGAGGCCCCTCTCACAAAATTCACTCACCATGTGTTCTCTTATTCCAATATCAAAGCATCTTGTGGAAAAGCGTTTGGGAAACATATTTAGGTTAGTGCCTCCCCCTTTGCACCATGGATTGCAACAATATTGATGTCTATCGACATATGGATGTGCGTGTTAGCTAATTAACGTATGTAAATCATGATACATGCTTATTACGTTTATAGGCATGTATATATGAGACATGAATATTTTGGAATAGGGGTTTCAAAATTTTGATTTAATTACTAATCATTATATTTAATCTCCACACAATATTCTAAAAAATTCTTAGTAGTAGTCAAATATTAAAGGTTATGATTTATTTCAAAAGTGATTATGCACTTTTTTTCTATTTTAATTAAATTGATTAATTAAAAAAAAGTTATATGAACATGTTTCATATGAATATGAGTTGCAATGTCATATCAAGAGGTATGTGGTAAGTGTTTTGCCTCTCTTATGAGCCATTTAATTAAGTAGACCTTTTTTCAGAATGAGACTTCCATAATTTTCATTTATTTACCAACAATTTTTTTAGTTTATTTTATTTTATTTTATTTTATTTTTTCCATGGAAAAAAGTCGTAATTTCTATTGATATATGAGAAATTACATTTTGTAGATGCTAAGGCATATGCATATGGAGGCAAAGTTGCTTGTCAAGTTCAAAAAATTGTTGACCAGAAAAAATAAAAGAAACAGTTGTATCTCCACGCAAGGAGTTTGTTATCTGTTGTACTATGTCTATGCTTGCTTTCTAACATAGAGAGAACAAGATCAAAATTGAAAGTTGTCTCTTCATAGAGAGAGAAACTAAGTATCAAAATCTGGACTGTATATCCAAAGTCATAAATATAGACCAAAAAGTTGTAAATACAAACATGATATATACAAGATTATCAGAAAATATTATAGGGCTTAAAGCCCATTTTCTCTAAGTTCCACAAAAGGTCTGTGGTAATGCTGGTGGAAGGTCCCATCTATTTCCTCCTGGATCAGCTAGTCATTGCCCTGTCTAAGCGCTACCCCTTTGGAAAGGTGATCTACCCCCGTATTTTGCTCCCTATAAATGTGGCGACAGGTAAAGGAGTCAAAAGAAGATATCAATATTTGTGCTTCTTATAATATATGCCTCAATGAAAATGCATTGCAGTGGGATGCATTATTTAACCAATTACAAACGATTTCGGAATCACCAAACAGCTAAAGATGTCTACAATGCTTTTCCAATGCAAAATGAATAAGATGTTTAGTAGTATAGAGTTCAGCATAATTATTAGTTCCCCTGCCTAAACTTATTTGGATCTTGAAACAAAGTGTATCATTTACGTAGAGTATGGCTCCGCCACCACATCCTGTCTCCTGCGTAGAGCCATCAAAGTATAGCCACGGTTTTGATTTTTCTATGGTTTCTGGTATAATGGTGCGGGGAGGGGCATTGGAGTCCTCCTCGGGAAGAAGATCATAATCCGCAATGGTATGGAGCAAGATGGCGGGCTAATGGGGTGTTTTGTGGTTGAAAATAGAATGATTTCTAGCAATCCATAATGACCAGCAAACTAGAAGAGGCATGTTTCTGGATTTTCCATTTTGGTTTTGACACCATGTACTCCAGGCATCCAGAATGTTGTGTCCATGCCAGTTTTTTAAGCTTGGATAGTGAGTAATGATGGAATTCCAATGTTCCTTAGAGGTGGGGCAATTTAGGAAGAGATGTTCAGTACTCTCTTCATCATTGCGACACAGGTGACACCATAGAGGGCCATGAAAAGATCTTTTCATCAGACTTGACTCTGTAGGGATCTTATCAAACAGAATGTTCCACATAAATTGGCTATCAAATGAAGACATTGCTCTTTAAGAATAAAAAGAAAATAAAAATAGAAAGTGTGGATATGGATTCTTCTTTGGGAATTGTGGGTTTCTTTAAGTAGGATACAGGATCATTGTTGAGTAACAGGTAACCCTGTTGAGGCTATAAACGCCTGCTGGCAGCAGAGGCTCTACCTACGACAAATGAGCATATTTAAAACTGGTTTACAGAGAAGACTTTGTTTTATCTTTACAAACCAAGTAATGACTGATGTAAATACAAGGACTAGCTTGAGGCAACAAATAATAAAAGTTGAAAATAGTTGAAACAAAATGTCATTGATAGGTTAGAATATAATGTACTTTATCTTTTCATAATAAAGTTTAACTTTCTGGAAAATTTTCTGTTTTGGAAGTTTTGAAAATTCAAAAAACAGCAAAGATAACTGGTTCTTCCAAGTGAATTGCCAATTGTTGTGGCCAGCAACAACCCCCTTCTTATTGAGTGTTATTCCTAATACTAAATAAGTGGGGACCCTTAGTTAAAAATCTAAAAAAATCAAAGTAGTGTTTAAATTTCCTTTTTGAATAAACTTACCATCATAAGCTTAGGAAACCTCCCTTTGAAAACCCAAAAAAGCTAAGTTTTATGATAAGGTAAGATAAAATCTTTCCTTAGGAAATATCGCATCGCATAAGATAGGGATGCCACCTTACAAGCATAATTCCAACATTTGCGAGATCACAATATGCGATAATAAACAAATATCGCATCGCATTCAGCACAACTCACATTGAAACACTTCAATTTGCCGATATGCGATGACGTCGATCGCCAGATCGCATTTCGCAGAAGATAGGTTAACAAAGATTGGCATACATAACATTTCTGCAATTTGCAATATTGTGATTTCGCGATACAGCAATGCAGCGATAATACGATAATGCGATGTCACGAGCGATCAATTTTGCGATGTTATGATTTTATGATTTTGTGATGTTGTGATCTGCGATGTTGAGAAGCAAATCGCAAAATCGCTTCATCGTAGATCTTTCGGGCACGTTATTCAAGAAAAGTATTTTCCCTAAACTAACACCTGGTTATGCACTTTAATGCTAATAAATGAGGTAGTTTCCAGTTATTAATGGATTATGGGTGCCTGCATATCGAAAGAATCATTTCACGTAAGGTGGTATGCTTGATATGTCTGTGGCATTTAAGACTTTCCCATCACCCTTCCTTGTCATTCATTTTCACTTCACTTGTGAATTGCAGGAACGGAGAACAGAGGCTGATACAAAGCGATACACAGGTTAAAATGGGAAAGAAAATCAAAGCCCCGAGCTCAGAAGAAAAGGAAATGGCACCCTTATATACATACACGGCCTGTAACAGAGAAGCGGGAATAGCTACATGGGAAGGCATGTATAATCTGCTCGAAAAGGATAATCCCAGAGTAATGGAAGTAGTTGCTACCGCGGGCTCAAATGGTTCTTCTGAAGCATCCCTTACAGAGCTAGCTTGCTCATTCTTACACCGGATAGCAGCAAGGCCAAAAATCCTCCCATACACGGACATGGTCAAGTGGACACTGGACAGAGTTGATATCAGAAACAAATAGTTTAAGACTCAAAGTCAAGAGTTCACAGAAGTATTATTTTTACAAATTTTGAACTTTATATCTGTTGGAAGGAAAAAGCGCAAAAGGCGAAAAACGCATCAAGGAAACCTGGATCAAGAAATGGAGGCAGTTTCCGATGCGCGATTAGCGGCGCTAATCGCGCATCGCTGAGAAAAATTTTCCGAAAAGGAAAGCTGCTAATTGCCCAGTCACCTGCAAGCTCCAGAAACTGCAAAACAGAAATGATAGAGATAGTTTGGAAACAGAGAGCTCAAGAAAAGACAAAAGCAATCCAAGGGTTAACCAGGTTGAACTGGGATTATTACTGGGCATACTTGGTAAAGCCACATAGCCAGTGGATGAATATTAAGTGTATCATCAATTTGGCAGAAAAATGGCGCCAGCTCTTGTCGATTCTGTTTTCTCAGCTCAGCTAAAAGTGGAAGTCAGCTAGCCAACTCTTCTCAAACAAATGCTGCATGCGTGCAATTTCAAGGACCAAATACAGAAGTAGTTTAATGTTAGATTTAATTTTAGCTTTAATTTTGTTTTATTTTCCTGAAAAGAGGACGGTCATTTAAACCGCATCCTACATTTTTGTAATAAATTATTTTTAGATTTAGTTAGTAGTATATAAACCCTTCTCATGCATTTAGAGAAGGGTCCTCAAAATTTATCAAAAACTTATCCCCAGAACATGCACTTCTGTACCCTCTGAGGAGGTTTTGATGAATGAATGGAACAGGATTTATTGATGTTTGCATTTAATATCTGCTACTGATGTTGCACCTTTCTACTCTTAGTGGATATTTGATCAAGAAGAGATAAATCGTGATCACTTGAAGCTCATGAGTAGGACTAGTTATAAATGGTATTTCTATCTCTTAACTATTTCTGCCTTGTGTTAGAGTGATTTCCAGTTCAGTTATTTATATATTAATGTATGAATGTCTGAGTTATCATTTTGAACTTTTGTACGGTGATAGCTATTTATTTATGCTTAGTGTATGAATAGCTCATTATGCGATATGTTTTGCACAACTGTTTCGTATAACTTTTTATACGAAGTGGTTCATCTGTACTGAATTCCTTTCTCATAACAGTTGAATGATCTTTATTACCAGTTGTTGTTTAAAATCATTTTAGATCGCATAGAAGAAAGATCACACCCCGGGTTAGTGTAGATTTACATATTTCTGTCATTAGAATAATAATTTCCTTATTATTAGATTAGAATTAGGTTAGAAGAATTCCATTTAGAAACTATTAGAAACAGAAATATCAATCTTTCTCACACACACACTGAAATTGGGAAATTGGTTCCATATCCCCAGTCGGACCCACTATACCAAACGAAAAAGGAGCTGCCAACCAAGGTCCAGACCGGGCGGGTATCCCCCTTGTTGTAGACCTGATTTTTGGGGCTTCAACAGATGGGAATTAATTCCATTAGAAGGAGCCAAAATTAATTATGATCTGGAATGTTGGAGTGTGAGGACCACCATAGCATGGAGCCTTGTGCGTATTGCTCCATATCTGTGTACAAAAGACTATGTGTAACAGAGTATGGTGAATTGCGTGGGTACAGAAGGAAACTAAACCAATTTTTAAGCACACCTTCGTGCAGAAGTGTTGCTACGTTGGTGTTCCTTTGGTTTTCCCTCTCTCGATGGCTATTTAGGATGATAATATTTGGAACATGGGTGTTACCCTTTGCAGCACCTTTCCTAATTAAGCAGTTAACATAACACAATAATAGAGGAAGCTTGTCCAACTAGTAAAAGACGTTTATAGGAAATTGGAATCAGATTATACATTGTGTGAATTGTAGGGCTATAGTTTGGCAACTGCGTGAAGATTTTTCGAAGGGCAGTTCAAATCCTGACATTATTGATATAGTGATCGTTCAAAGACAAAGTTTTTGTTCTTGATCAAGTAGTTTTGTTCTCGTTCCAGTGAAATTGAGTTCCTGGACACACACTACGCCTTTATTTCCTCATGCTACGCTTTTTCTAGTTTGGTGGTGCTTTTTGTTGTGAATGGCGCTTTTTGTTGTGACGCTACGTTTTCTGCTATAACACTATTCTTTTCTTAGAGTGTGTGGAAAAGACAGAGTATTCTATGAGATTAGTTGATTTTGACTTTGCTGGCTAAATTTGAACAAATCTAGAAATGCTCTACTCATAGCTTACCCAACTTCGGCTCATGCAGATCTCTGCTCTATAGCTTCATGGCATTTCATGTGACTAATTATGAAGTCTCTCTATAATAGGTTACAGTCACTTCAAAAGAAAACTTTATTTTACACTAATGAAAGAACATTTTGATAATAAAAAAAATTATGGCTACAGCATGTAGAACATATGTTAAAAAAAAATATGAGATATATAAAAATCTCATTGTAATGGCCCTGGCGATGGCTATAACGCGGCCATTTCCATTCGCTTCACTTGATTTTCCATCAGAAGATGCAAGCAAGAGAAAAGTGAGGCCATTTCCATCACTTTAGCTTCAAGGAGGAGTTTCTAACCAAAATAGTCGTGTTGTGACCAAAGGAGCAATTGCTTCTAATGGCATTCCCGAGATCGTGAGAAAATTGTGTAATCAGGGCCAATTTACAGAGGCTCTATGATTTTTTCATGAAATGGAGAAACCTCCCAACTTTTTTACATATAGTTGTCTCTTGCAGGAGTGTATTAAGAAGAAATCTTTCTAGGAAGGTAAATCAATCCATGCCCACATGAATAAAAATGGAATTGTGCCAAACATAATTCTAACCAACACCCTTATGAACAAGTATGCCAAGTTGGGGAGCTTGGAAGACACACGTAAATTGTTTGACGAAATGCTTCATCGAGATACCTGCTCTTGGAATATGCTAATCACATCTTATTCTCACCATGGGCCTGCAGAAGAAGCATTGAAACTCTTTCACCACATGCAGAGATCGATTTTCCGGCCTGACCGCTTCACTTATGCCAGTGTTCTCTCAGCTTGTGCCAAGATGGGAGCTCTAGAACGAGGCATCGAGATTCACCAAGAAATAGTTAGAAGCCAGTGCCAGATTGATGGTTTTGTAGAGAGTGATCTAGTGGATTTGTATGTAAAATGTGGGAGTATAGACAAGGCACAAGATTTGTTTGACATAATGTCTAAACGAGAAACTGTCTTGTGGAACATCAAGATAGCTACGTATGGACAGAAGGGACTTGTTGATCAAGCTTTCAATATTTTCCAGGAAATTCCCAAGAGAGATTTGGTTTCATGGAAAGTTATAATTACAGGCTATGTGTAGAATGGGCATGTGGACGAAGCCCAAAATATTTTTCAAGAAATACAAAAACCAAATGTTATTTCCTGGACTGCCATGATCTCGGGATATGCACAGAATGGGCATAGTGAGGAATTCTTGAAGACTTTTCATGCAATGCAGTGTGCAGGTGTGAAACTGAACATCCACGCATTTTCCAGTGTTCTTACTACTTGTGCCAACATGGTAGCTCTGCAATAGGGGATGGAAATCCATGAAGAGATACATAGAAGTGGGTTTGAATCCAAAGATTTTATGGGAAATGTTCTCATAGATATTTAACAACTACCCAACACAGAATAATGCATTTCAGGTAGAAATAACAACCCCTGAAATATCACATGATATTGTAGGCCGGGGCAAAAAAAAACAACCAAGAACAATGACTTGCAACTAGATATGCCAACCAAAAAAAAACAAACAGGAAATCATTACGCATTCCTCATAGCAGTAAAAACAAAAAAAATCAGCAATCATGTAAAAAAAAACTAGTCATGCATGCATGGGTCCATAGGTCTCAAGGGTTCAACATAGATCTGATACCAAGTGTAGGGACCAACCCTATAATTTTTTATTTCTTTTTAAATACTAAAATACAACCATAAGAAAATAGCATTGGGAACTCAAAAATCATTAAGCATTATATAAAACTTTCTTGAATTTCACTTTATTGAACATATCATCTAATTTACATGTTATTAACTAAAACCACAATGAAGTCATACAAAATAATACTATAACAACATAGGTATTGTTCACCAGGAGACAAGATTCAAACTTGACTTGCCGCTATTTGCCATCCTTCATTGTCGATCGTCTCTAAGTGTGAATGTCGACGTGCTTAATCTAAATGCAATGACCCACAGGTTGACCTCCTAGCCTACTCCTTGGGTGCGCTCCTTCCCCGCGGACCCCCTAGCTGCAATGGGGTTGTACAATGGAGGAATGTATTAGCTGGTAGAGGAGAGCACTCTTTGGCTCAAGAGTCCCCTCTCTAAAGTCCTCTACCTCACCAAACTCACTATAGCTACTAGCGACTACTCTGACATAGCCTCATCCATCCAACAATAGGGTAAAGAAAAAGTCCTTTCTCCCATAGCCTGCCCCTTCTTTTATAGGAGTCTTCATAGGTGACACTTGGCCTTTCATGCATAATTAATTATTTTTTATAATCCAATAGTTTGATTATTCACCCAACCATGTGTCACTCTCTCATCAAGGATCTCCAAAACTATTTATTTAAATTTTAATTTAAAAATAATATTTTTCATCACCTCAACAAGATTCCTATTTCTTCTCCTAGTTATCTCTTGATCCCCCTTTTTACTCCTTAATTTGTGTTCATTACTAAAGTCAATTGATAATTCAAGATTTGATCCCCTATCTACTCCCTAATTTAACTCAAGTTATCTTTTAGATGGATACTCTTATGTTGGTTGTTGCCACATGGAGGTTCTCTAAATTTCTCTAAAATTTAATTTATTAATCTTATTTTAATTCACCATCCTCTTCTCTTAATTAGGTTTAAATATTTTAGGATTACTATTTATCCTTACATTTAAATCCCTTTTTCTCCTTTTTACTTAATTAAATTACATTATCTACCTAACATTTTCCAACATGGGAAGGGTAGAGTTTTTAAGGTAAAATATTTTATTTCTTCCTATGATCCCCTTAACCCAAGTTTTATTCTTTATTTAATTACCTCGGTCGTAATAATCATTTACCACGTATGTGAGTTTGCATGGTTTTCATATCTTGATTATATTTATTTATTTTTAATGATTCCAAGGGTGCCAAGTTTGGTCATGCCCTTCGAGAACTTCCCTTGAAGTTCCAAGGGTGCCACGCCACTTACCCTTCAAGCATTCAGTGGCTACGAGGGGAAAGTATAGCTGCAATGACAGACACCATAGTCATCTCTTATGTTGTCTCTTATAGTGATACTAATGGTGTCGAGGATCAAGGAATCCATCTTGATGCGCACGCCCGGTAAAATCGTTATGAGCAACCCAACTTTGGGACCTACCCTCATGACATCGTGATCTTCAAGGTGAAGATGTTTCAACATTTCCAGCCCAAGTCATGGCAAGAGTGCTAGTGGGTGAGATCAGGGACACTGTCCCACCCCTCCCATGCAGTTCCATCCAATTGTACAACCCCATCACCCATATGTGATTTATTCGGCCAAGCAACTAATATGTGCCTGCAACCACTAACATATCATCAGAATATAGATAAAATATATAGCAGGTTTTCAAAATTGACTTAGAATTTCAAAGACAAAATACAAATTTTCATCAAACAAGTTGTCGTTAACTCATCATATGCGAGTGCCTCTAGTGGTTTCCTGCCATACTCAATAATCATCAGTAACACGGTTTCTCAGTGTTAGTCATTGTCATAATAGCATCATCAATATCACCTAGTCATTCGCATCATTTTTCATTGTGAACCAGAACTAATGCAAGTATGTAACATAGGGGACCCATCCATCATGGCTATTAGCATCATAACATCACATGGAAACATACATATCCATCAAAGCTATCAACATTGTAACATAAATAGAAAACAAACCTATCCATCAAAGTTATCATCATCATGATATCAATAGAGAGCATATCTATCCTTTACTGCTATCATCATCATAATTTTAATAGAGACCAAACATAACCATTTATGCTACCATCGTCATAGTATCAATAGAGAACATGCATAACCATTAATGCTATGATCATCATAATACCAATAGATAACATACATAACCATTAATATTATCTTCATCATAATATCAATGGAGAACATACATAAACATCACAACCACTAATAATAGAGTCAAGTGTCTGGATCCTCAACCTTAGGTCCTCAAAGAATAGAGTGTGGGCCTTAGGGCTAAATAAATGTTAAATTCATATCATTGTCAGTCAACTAAAGCGGGGAACTACACTGATAATGGAAAAGAATACACTTCAAATGAATTTGAAAACTATCTTCGCTAGCATGGGATCAAACATCAAAGAATTGTGCCTTATAATCCCCAACAGAATGGAGTAGCTGAAAGAATGAATATGACAATCTTAAATATGATATGTTCCATGATTTTTTTTACGAATGTAAAATTGATGTTTTGGGTTGATGCAGTTCTATGTGTTGCGTATGTAAAGAATAGATGTCTATCTAATGCTATTAGAAACAAAACTCCTTATGAAATGTGGTATGGCCGCATTCCTTCAGTATCGCATCTCAGGGTCTTTGATTCCATCTGTTATGCCTTGATACCAAAGGAACAAAGAAACGAACTTGGTGCAAGAAGTCGTAAGTGTATATTCTTGGGGTATTGAAATACCTCCAAAGAATACCATCTCTATGATGAAGTTAATAAGAAGTTTGTCGTATCTAGAGATGTAATCTTTCTTGAATCTTCCAAAGCTAAAAATGTTGTTGAGCGGTAGCTTAATCACTTGGATAGATTCGGACATACAAAATCATTTCAAGAATTTGATAATCAGATTCCACATATTGAAGGGGGTATTCCTATACTGGATCAATCTATGGAATCTTCTTCTGAAACACTCTCTCCCCCACATGAAGCTTCAGCCACTGATGATACTTTGAGTGATGTGATTGACAGAATTGGGAGATGACATCTTGACTTAGCCCCAACTCTGTCAACTGAACAGCCTGGGCTATCTCAGAAAGGTCCTCCAAAATGGTTGAAAAAGACTCTTGAAAGTGTTCATCTTGATGAGGTTGGAAAGACAGGAACACGTAGTACAACCAGGCAAAAATGGAGGTGATGTAGATGATTTTGATTCACCTGTTGGTATGGATGTTTCTTATGATTGTGAACTAAATTTTTCTACAGATTTTGAACTAACTTCCTTCAAAGAAGTCGCTTCTCGTGATGAATGGAAAGAAGTGATGCAGAAAGAATAGGATGTCTTGATAAAGAATGGCACTTGGAAGCTAGTCGATCCTCCATTAGGAACCAAACCAATTGGTTACAAGTGGGTCTACGAGAACATGTATAAAGCTGATAGCTCAATTGACAAGCAAAAAGCCACCCTTGTGGCAAAAATTTTTGCACAGAAAGAAGGGGTCGATTATGAGGAGTATTTTGCCCCCATAGCAAAATGGGCTACCATCTGGACACTCTTTTCCTTGGCAGCTCAAAACGGTTGGAAAGTCCATCAAATGGATGTAAAAACTGCTTTCTTAAATGGAGATCTGAAAGAGAATACTTTTATGTCCCAGCGAGAAGGATTTGTTGTGAAGGGCCAAGAACACAAAGAATGCAAGCTTGTGAAATCCTTGTATGGCCTCACGCAAGCACCGTGAGCCTATTATGAAAAATTAACTGAACATCTTATGAAACTCAACTTCAAACATTATGATCTTGATGATGCAACTTTGTTTGTCAAGAAAGTGGGCAAAACAATTGTATATCTTATGGTGTATGTAGATGATCTTTTGATGACAGGGAACAATGAGAGCTACATTGCATCCATAAAGAAGGAATTGAGGAAAGGTTTTGAAATTACTGACTTGGGCTATGTTCACTACTATCTTGTTATTGAAGTAACTCAACATCCAAAGTTCATATTCCTCTCTCAAAAGAACTACATTGGAGATCTGTTTAACAGGTTTGGCATGGATGAGTGCAATCCTTTGACTACTCCAATGGAACAGAACTTGAAGCTCACATCCATTGAAGGAAAAGAATTTCAGGATGCAACAAATTATAGACAGCTTGTAGGAATTCTCAACTACCTAACTACTACCAGACCAGACATTTCATTTGTTGTTGGAATCCTCTCTAGGTTTATGCAAAATCCTTGTGAGGGACATTGGTCTGCTATAAAAAGAGTTCTAAAGTACTTGAAGGGAACTCAGGACTTTGGACTCAAGTATACACAGGTGGGCGACTTCAGCTTGATTGGATATTCTGATTTAGACTTCGATGGAGATAAAAAAAAATGGGGTATCTACTTCTACTTATGTTATGAGTCTTTGGATCAGGAGCTGTCTCATGAAGGTCATGAAAACAATCAATTCCAGCAGATTCCACAACAGAGGCATAATTTGTGGTAGTAGCTGAATAAACAAAGGAAATTGTGTGGCTTAGAAAAATTTTGGAATATTTACAGGTGAAACAAGTGCATTCAACTCCACTCATGATTGACAACACTTTTGCAATAAAGTTGGCTAAAAACCCAAAGTTCTATGATCGAACGAAACATATCAATACAAAATACCATTTGATTCGACATCATGTTGAGGCCAAGACAATCCCTCTACGCCATTGTTGCATAAATGAGCATATTGCAGACATCTTCACCAAAGCGCTTGGAAGAGAAAAGTTCAAAAGATTCAAAATGATGCTTGGATTCACCAACATCCCTTCAGATTAAGGAGGGGAATGTTGACACCTAATCATTGGGAATGGGTGAATATATGTAAAATATTATTAATAATAAATAAGGAGAATAGGAATATCAAGAGACATTGGGAGGTGAAGCCCAAGCGTCTCTCCTTCCATGTATATATCCATGAGCAATCTTAATGCAAAATATAATTCGCATTGTGGAGTTACCTCCTGGCCTAACATTAGCCATGAATGCAAATTAGGCAATGGAGATTTCACATGACTTAAAGGTGCATCAATGTCCAATCTTATATCATCAAGTAGTAGATTGAGATAGCACGTGAATTTTTGGAGTGATTATGACGCTCTTAATATATCCTTAGATAAAGCTTTAGTTTAATTGGGTGTCAAATTTGTTTGAAAAATCATGGAAATTGAAGTATGAGGTTGATAAAATCTAGAAAAAAATTTGATAACTATGGGTTACAGTGGTCAAGCTTCAATATTTTGGGTTCCCTAAGGATTTTTGAGGGTGTTGAATCCATTTCCACCCTTAAAAACACAATTTAAACACTCTTATTGTCATATTTTTTGAAAAATCTTTTGTCGTATTCCAATTATTTTTGACCGTCCAGACAAATTTGATACTTTGTAGACAAAGCCCTATATAAAATTAACTATTCCTTTTAATTAAAATATGATTTTACTTCCTCGTTTTTTGATAATATGAGACCCACTCAGGCGATCTACATTCAATTAATTTTGTCATTCTCGGTGGTTGGAAACAACAAAATAGTATGTTGTAATATAACCCACATATCTCCATAATAAACCTTCGCTCTCGCTTTTAAAAGTGTTTATGAGAAATGTATGTGATATTTTTGCGTAGATGAATATGCATCCTTTTCACTAGTGTCGTGATATTTGTGTTAAATAGATAGATATGCATTTTGATTTTTGCCAAAGTTAAAAAAAAAAGGAGTGCAGAGTTTATATATTTGTGGATTGGTGTTGAAAATTCAAAGTCATGTATGTAAATTTTTCTAAAATAAAGAGTTGCGTATGTATATTTATATGATTAACTAATCAAATTGTTATGTGAAGTGAAGGGAATTCTTTGTCTCATATAAAATAGGGTGTTGTATTTCATTTTTTTAGGGTGTTGTATTTAATTTTTTTTGTTGGGTCATGATTTTAAAACCATATTATTATTATTATTATTATAAGAAAAATTGTTAGTATTTCTTTGGAATAATAGTTCAATTGGTTGGGAGTATGGTTTGTTCTGCCCTCCCCACCCAGGTTCAATTCCAAGGGACATGTCTAGTCCATTGCGATAAGGCCCAAAGGGTAGGTGCCCTCACCCACACAATGTCTCGACTCTTTCTAGGTCATAAATTATTGGTATGTTTGGTTAGCAAGCAATTGGATATACTCTCAACATTATAGCAGTAGCTGAAATATTTGATCATGGACCTCACCCAAATTACTCCAATGTGTTACTGATTCACCATAGTTTTAAGGAGAAAAAAAATATTTCTAATGTTATTCAATATTTTTTCCTCAAATGGTCATTCATCTTTTTACAAATAACATAAGATAAGATAATTTAATTAATATCTAAGCTCTCAAAACCAACAATCACACCACAAAAATCTCCAATCCATTATCTAACAAATTATCAGAAAAACAAGTCAATGGAACTAAAAAATGCATATAGTGTCATTACTAGAAATGTGAAAGAAACTCTTAAGTAACATTGAAATTAAGGTAAATAAAGTGAAAGAGAAAGTGCACACTGTTAGAATAATAATTCTCACCTGTCTCATTGTGAGCCTATTCCTATTATCTAGGAGTATTTTTAGGCCTAGTTGGTTTGTTGAGAGATTCCCTCCAACCAGTAGCCTTATTGATCTGAATTGGATCCATGAAGAAAAATTAGAGAACCATGACTGTATCAAATCAGGACAAAACTTTGAATTCAAAGAGCATAGAGCAATCAGAAAAACCTCTGAACAGTGGCAGTTTCCAGCCAGCATGGAACGACGAGGACCTCGGTCAAAGTGCGCTGACCGAGGCCCATGGAGACTGCGCGGGAGGCAAAAACTAGCCCCTGCGAAGCCCGGATCAGGAAAAGGAGGTAGTTTTTGATGCGCCCTTAGAACTAATCGTGCATCGCTAGGAAAAACCCCTCGAGAAGGAGAGGCACCGAGCGCTCGATCGCATGGGAGCCAGGAAAACCGTGGGGGGAAAGGCCAAAGGCTAAAGGCGGGACCTGCGCTCCAAAACCGGTGGTATTTATCGAGGGCACCCTTGGGCGGTAAGAAGATTTGGCGAAAAAGGAACGATTCCACTCAGCGCCCGACACATGGCAGGAGAAGGAGAGAGAAAATCGTCGCTCATCACACACTAATGGTCGAGCAAGTCAACTACGCGAAATGAGCGAATGGCGTTGAATCTGGGGGATCTAGATCTAACGACCGAGATCGCGCCCGAAGAAAGAATCAAATTTGATAGGGGATTAAGCCGAAATATGTAATAATTTGAGGTCCAATTTGACACGGAGGTGGCGGATGAGTCATTTCCCGACGTAATCGAAGAACCAAACCGACGAGGAAGAGCTGGCGTAGTTCGTAGGAGGACAAGTGGCCACTCCCTGTGAGCCAATGATCATGATGCAGAGATAGGGGATCCCAAGCGAACAGCAGCAAGCGATCTGATGGAGGTAGAAGGGGAATCGAACAGCCATGAGAATGACTGGCTTTAAAGCCATGAACAGACAGAGTAGAAGATGCAGAAGACGGAAAAGAGAAGAAAAGGAAGAAGACAGAGAAAACAAAGAAGAGACAGTGAAGCAAAGAGCAGAAAGATAGAGAGCCAAGCTGACCTGTAGCATAAGGCAGCATCGAGCCAACCCTAAGAGGATCTGTCGAGGACTAAGAACCACATTGGGCTCCCTCCATTAAAGACCAGAGAGGTCAAAGAGTTGGTAAGGAAAGGAGTCTGTGCACTCTAGTGGCTTGGGGAATCCAAGAACGACCCTGCCAAGCAATTCTGTTCCAGGAGACTCACATTAAGCTCCTCATTGTAATTCTCTGCTTTAAAGACACAATAAAAGAAGGCCACCACTGAGAGCTGGATCAGAGATGTAGCCCTGGAGGATAGGGTGAACTCCTTCTTAGTTTTTGTGTTCTTGTATTTTCTTACTGTGTTTCTCTGTTGTTTTCCATTTCAAGTGTCTGTGTATTTGCAACCTAATCGATTCGTTGCCTAAATAACATAGACACACACCAACACATGAGTCTTTAATACCTTTAATTAATAATTCTTTAACTATGATCACTCATAGGGTGATTATCAGA
The DNA here is from genome assembly GCA_031772625.1 of Pinus tabuliformis. Classification (NCBI taxonomy): domain Eukaryota; kingdom Viridiplantae; phylum Streptophyta; class Pinopsida; order Pinales; family Pinaceae; genus Pinus; species Pinus tabuliformis. The sequence goes on along the minus strand of CM062820.1, from coordinate 1,532,342,856 downwards.
TCAAGTGGTATCAGAGCTTTAGGCTGTTAAGGTTAGACAAGCTTGTGTTGGTTTAGCTGTTGAATGCTCACTAGATCAAAGCTCAAATTAGGAGAAGGAGAGTTGGTCAAAACTAATCCTAAAATTGGGAGAGTCTATCCTCGGAAGACAATGTCAGAGGAAGGTTCTGTGGGGCCAGACCCTCAATTCATAGAAAGTTTCCTAGCCATAAAATCCATGGTAGAAGAAATGTATAGGGACTTTAGAAAACATAAGGATGAAGATTCATCAGGTTCTAAACATGACAAAGAAGAAGATGAGTCTCACTTCCATGACCACTCCAAAGGAAAATGGAAAGAGGAAATCTTCCTCACACCTCCTAATAGCTCTATGCATAACAAGAAAGCCTCTTTGATCAAACTAGATGTTAAATTTGATTTGCCTATATATGATGGAGACCTAAATGTAGAAAAGTTGGAAAATTGGATTAGACAAATTGATGTTTATTGCAGAGTACAGAACATCGACTCGGACAAGAGCAAGATTTAGCTGATAAGCCTACGCCTAGGAGTCACTACCTTGGTTTGGTGGGAAGGTAGAACCCAAGCTGATATAAAAAGACATGGTAAGACTATCTCTGTCTGGAGTGACTTTGTTTCTGCAATCAAAAAGCAGTTATATCCATTGGCCTACATGCAACAAGCCATGATGAGTTGGAAAACTCTTCGGCAGTTGAAAGGGCAAAGTGTGCATGGGTACACTCAAGAATTTAGAAAAAGGGCATTGATTCTAGGAATCTCATTAGACTCACAAGAGACTCTTTTGAAGTACATTGGTGGTCTACACAGCTACATGAGGCATACCATCCTCATGTTTAATCCCACTAGTATAGATGAGGTATCTGTACAAGCGACTCATCTAGAAGCTAGAGGAAATAATGGAAATCCAGAAGTTGGGGGACCATCCCAACCCACTGTAAGCAAGAGCAAGGAGAAAAGAAAGCAGAAGTGGAAAGCAAGGAAGGCCAACACTACACAGAAGAACAAAGCTTCATGCACTCACTGTAAAAAGGATGGGCATGATGATGAGCATTGTTGGATTCTGCATCCAGAGCTGAGATCTAAGAAGTTCTAGGGCAAGAAGAAGAAGATTATTGCATCTATTTAGAAATATTTGGGGTCAGACTCGGGAGATGAAACAACAATTGCAACCACAGGTATAAAAGGTTGTGTGCTTTAGAGAATGCTGAAATCAAGAAGCAGGTGCAGGAGTTGCTTGAGAAAAGGTTCATCAGGCCTAGCACATCACCATGTGGGTCACCAATCGTTTTGGTGAGAAAGAAAGATGGCTCGTGGAGAATGTGCATTGACGACTGAGCACTGAATAAGATAAAGATCAAAAATCGTTATCCCCTTCCTCGCATAGATGATCTTTTAGATCAATTGAAAGAAGTTGTTTATTTCACCAAGCTGGACTTGCACAGAGGATACCATGAGATCAGAGTTACAGAACAAGATGCATGGAAGACTGCTTTCAAAATAAAGCAGGGATTGTATGAGTGGCTGGCTATGCCTTTTGGCTTAACTAATGCTCCTGCTACTTTCATAAGATTAATGAATGATGTACTCAGACCTTTTCTTGATGATTGTGTTATTGTGTATCTGGATGACATTCTGATTTTTAGTAAAACATGGGAAGAACACTTAAAGCATGTTAAGCAGACATTAGATGTTTTGAAAAGAGAAAAACTTCATGTTAAACTCTCAAAATGTGAATTTGGAAAAACAACTCTAAATTATTTGGGTCATATAGTAGGGGGTGGTGAATTGAAAATAGATCCCTCTAAAGTGGCAGTCATTGTAAACTGGCCTAAACCCAAGTCTGTTACAGAAGTGAGAAGCTTCTTAAGAGCAACATAGTATTGGAGGAAGTTCATTTCTAATTTTTCCTCAATTGCAGCTCCCTTACATGCTTTAACAAGATTGAACAAGGTGTTTTAGTGGGGAGGCAAACATCAGAAAGCCTTCGACACCTTGAAAGAAAAGATTAGTATAGCACCTGTAATAGCACTGCCTAATTTGCAAAGACCATTTGAGGTCCAAACAGATGCCAGTGACTATGCCATGGGAGCAGTGTTGACGCAGCACGGTAAACCCATATGTTATCATTCTGATACTTTTAATCCTGCAGTAGTTAACTATCCTACACATGATAAAGAATTGTATGCATTAGTTCAGAGTGTGAAAAAGTGGAAACATTACTTAATGGGCAAAGAGACAGTAATACATACTGATCATCAATCACTTCAATATCTACACTCCCAAACTAAGTTGCAGCAATCAAGACACTACAGATGGATGGGGTTTCTAAAACAATTTCATTTAGTCATCAGGTATAAAAAGGACATACATAACAAAGTTGCATACATGTTATCTAGACCCATTATAAATGCATCTACTATACTTAAGCATAATTCTGTGCTACATGAAAGCTACATTGAATAATATGCTCAAGATATAGACTTTAAAGATGTATATGCAACTTTGAGTCAAGGCAAATGGGTAGAAGAATTGGATTATCATGTGAAGGACCGACTCTTATACCATTGTGGGAAACTCTGCATTCCACAAACTGAGAGGATAAATATAATTAGAGAAGCACACACTTCTCTGATATCAGGTCATTTTGGGGTAAGTAAAACAATAGCACAGCGACAAATATTTTGTTATTGGCCAAAAATGAATGAGAAAGTTTCTAGATATGTAAGAGGATGTACTATGTGTGCTAAAAGCAAGCCCAGCAATAGAAAACTAGGCTTGTACACTCCATTATCAGTTCCTACTCACCCTTGGGAAAGTGTTTCCATGGATTTTGTTGGAGGACTGCCTAAATCTAGGAAAGGTCATGATTATCTGTATGTTGTTGTGGATAGGTTCAGAAAGATGTGTATTTTGATACCTTGTAATAAACAAATTACAGCTGAACAAACTGCAAAACTGTTCTTTGAACATGTATGGGTTCATTTTGGATTACCCACTTCTATTGTATCTGATTGAGACACCCGATTTGTGGGAAATTTTTGGTAAACTATGTGGGAACTGATGGACACCAAACTAAAGAAAAGCACAGCTTTTCATCCACAAACTAATGGCTAGACAGAATTAGTTAACAAGACAATGATCCAGTTACTCAGAGGATATTGCAGCAAAAATCCTAAGCTTTGGGATGAACATTTTTGTTATGTGCAGCATGCTTACAACAGAGAAAAAATTCTTCTACACAGAGATCTTCTTTTGAGACCTGTTTTGGTTTCACACCAAGGTCTCCTTTGGATTTTGTCTTTGGTAAAGATACCAGAGTTGATGGACACGATGATGTGGACAAGGCAACTAGGTCCATTGAACAAATCCAGGAGATCCACCAGGCAGTACAGGAACAGCTGGAAAAGAGCCAAGCCAAATACAAGGCTAGGCATGACAAGCATCGGATGGAGCATCGTTTCCAAGTTGTTGACCAAGTTTGGATGTATATCAGCAAGGATAGGATGAAAGGTGAAGGTAAGAAGCTAAAGTCTATCAGGTATGGACCCCTCAAAATACTTGAGAAGATTGGTGAAAATGCTTTTCTCCTTGATCTACCAACTTACATGCACATCTACTCAGTCCTAAATGCAAATTGCTTGAGATTGTTTGAACCTTCTCTGATTGAGGATCCTGAAGAGTAGAGTCAGCTGCCTTCTATTGATGACCTGCTACCTAAATATCTTAATGAATTACAGAAAGACACTGTCTTGGACAGGAAGATGAGGATGACGCGCAGGGGAGATGTTGAGTACCTTAGAGTAGGACTCAAGGGTTCAAAGCCGAGCAGTGCAAAGTGGATTGAGATCAGACAAGTGAGACAACAGTACCCTCACTTAGTCGATGCTTGAAAACCAATTTTGGTGGTCCAAAAGCTTTTCAGTGGGAAGGTCGTGATCCGAATTGGATCCATGAAGAAAAATCAGAGAACCATGACTATATCAAATTAGGACAAAAATTCAAATTCAAAGAGCATAGAGCAATCAGAAAAACCTCTGAACAGTGGCAGTTTCCAGCCAGCGTGGAACAACGAGGACCTCGGTCAAAGCACGCTGACCGAGGCCCATGGAGAGTGCGCGGGAGGCGAAAACTAGCCCCTGGGAAACCCGGATTGGGAAAAAGAGGAGGTTTTTGATGTGCAATTAGTGCTTAGCTAGGAAAAACCCCTTGAGAAAGAGAGGTCTCAAGCGCTCAGTCGCATGGGAGCCGGGAAAACCGTGGGGGAAAAGGCCAAAGGCTAAAGATGGGACCCGCGCTCAAAAACCGGCGGTATTTATCGGGGGCACCCTTGGGCGGTAAGCAGATTTGGTGAAAAGGGAGTGATTCCACTCAGCGCCCGACGCATGGCAGGGGAAGGAGAGAGAAAACCGCCACTCATCACGCGCTAACGGTCGAGCAAGTCAACCGCGCGAAATGAGCGAATGGCATCAGATCTGGGGATCCAAATCTAACGGCTGAGCTCACACCCGATGAAAGAACCGGATTTGACAAGGTATTATGATATGTAATAACTTGAGATCCAATTTGACGTGGAGGTGGTGGATAAGTCATTTCCCGAAGTAATCGAAGAACCGAACCGACGAGCAAGAGCCGGCGCAATTCGTAGGAGGACAAGTGGCCACTCCCTGTGAGCCGATGATCATGACGCAGAGACAGGGGATCCCAAGCGAACAGCAGCAGGCAATCCGACGGAGGTAGAAGGGGAATTGAACGGCCATGAGAAAGAGTGTCTTTAAAGCCATGAAAGGATAGAGCAGAATATGGAGAAGACGGAAAAGAGAAGAAAACGAAGAAGAGACAGTGAAGCAAAGAGCAGAAAGACAGAGAGCCAAGCTGACCTGCAGCATAAGGCAGCATCAAGCCAACCCTGAGAGGATCTGTCGAGGATTGAGCACCACATTGGGCTCCCTCCATTAAAGACTAGAGAGGTCAAAGAGCTGGTAAGGAAAGGAGACTGTGCACTCTAGTGGCTTGGGGAATCCAAGAACGACCCTGCCAAGCAATTTTGTTCCAGGAGACTCACATTGAGCTCCTCATTGTAATTCTCTACTTTAAAGACACAATAAAAGAAGGCCACCACTAAGAGCTGGACCGGAGATGTAGCCTTGGAGGATAGGCTAAAATCCTTATTAATTGTTGTGTTCTTGTATTTGCTTACTCTGTTTCTTTGTTGTTTTCCATTTCAAGTGTCTGTGTATTTGCAATGTGATCGATCTATTGCCTAAATAACATAGACACACACCAACACATGAGTCTGTAATACCTTTAATTAATAATTCTTTAACTGAGATCACTCATAGGGTGATTATCAGATCACTTATATTAGTGTGTGGTTGAGATATTCTCTCAACCAAGTCCAAATTAGTTTGTCTATATTTAGACAACACTTCTTGTATTTATATGTAACCTCATTTGATAAACAATAAGTGTATTGTGTGTGTTTAATTATTTATTTGTTGGTATCAAAGTCTAGTTGCTTAAGTATAGAGTCATGAGGTTGTGTCGTCGGTAAGTGTGGTGAGGCAATCATGTTGGTATGGTTGCTCAGAGGTCGTGCGAGCATGGACAATTGTGCGTAGAGTTGAATGTTCCTCGAGTGGTGGAGAACCTGTGTCATATAAATCAGTGAGGGGAGGCTGCAGCAAGAGGTTAGAGCTGAGCCTCGTGAGTTGTTGTTGGAGTGTTGTAGCATCTCAAGCCAATATGTATGAAGTGGCTTCATCATGAATTTACATATCTAGATGGGTGTTCATAAGGAACATAAATGCTTCAATCAGTTGTTGGTTTCCAAGTTAGGTTCGAAAATATATTTTCATAACTTCTTGAAATTCAATTCCATCAAGGTGTCCAACGATTTGTATTCCATCATGCCAAATAACTTTACGACATCTTTTCTCTTCTTTTTTTCAAAATTTTAATTCAGAAAGTAATTCGTCATGTCAAGATTCTTCATCTCAAACTTCAGAGGCCAACTTCATCTTACTTTGATCATCAGAGGCTCGTTACTTGTCAAGAATAGATCAATAGCGTATAAAACCAAAATCAAAGTCATACCTTGGACCACTTTTGAAGGAGAGGTTTGAATTGGCACATCTTCCAGGCTTCATTAGGGAACTTTCAATGCAGACATGGCAGGCTCAGAAAGCTTGCTTCAAACCAACCATAATACTGACCAAACCAATATGCTCAGCCTCAAACAAATTAATTTTGTAATAAAATCAACTAAGTCTATATATCAAGCCTTAAATGTCAAACCAAAACTAATATCAAATCCATAAAAAAAAATTCCAATATCACTGACAAACTCTTTGGACTAGATGCTAGGAAGAGTTCACACCCAAATACCATGTTACAACCTTATCTATTGTCATGTCAACAACTTGTTATTTATCAAGCAATATTCAACCAAAATTTATCAAGCCATCCTCATGATCATAATATGAATCATTTATGTCCCTAGATGTGAATGCATACACCAAGGATAAGTCATATAAGTTTTATCCATTCATTGTGAGATCACTTCATACTGAATCACTATTGTTTACACTTCAAACAATGTACCAAGTGATAATGATTCCAATACATAATTAATACCTAATACCAATCATAGTTTTAATAACTGGAACTCGTGACCAGACCAGTCCACCTACCAAACCGGGACTAGTCAAATCTCAATGAATCAGTCTTTAAAAAAATACATGAAATAATTAGTTTTTAATGAAAAAAACTATTTTTAAGATTTAAAACCATGATTCCAAACCAATAGATATTAAATATGCAAATTTTTCTCAACTATATACCAAGTAAAGGTGAAATATCAAATTGGCACCAAGTGTAATATATATCAACAACAAAATACATAATCAATGAGGCTCTAAATGGCCTCTAGAGTCCAAAAAAAATGTTATAAACTATGGGGTCATTGCCTGCTACAAGTCTACATATTAGTGATCAGTATAATCACTCCTCATCATGATCAAACTCATCACCACTAATAAACAAGGGATCATCAGCATGTGCTACATAAATAATCTGGTTGAGTGTTTGAGGACTCCTAAAACTCCTTTGCAAGTTTAGTAGTAGTCATAGTAGTCGCAGCAGAAATAGACATCAAAACTAAAAATGGGATCATCAGCAAGAGACACATAAACATCATCTCACTCAATGTCTTCATACTTGGATTTCTCAACCTTATAATATGATAGAAATTGAAAAAGTTTAACATGCATAACTAGTGATTTTGGTTTGGGTGAAGGGTTCATCTCGTCAGCCTTATAATGTGGTAGAAAAACTATAGCATCCCTAAACAATTATTTTCCTTTGAGTGAAGAAAATATTCTTGATAAGGCCATGGTAGAGGATTTCAACAATCAATACAACCAACATCAACAAAGATCAAATATCAATGACACCAACATAAAGGTTATTAAAGGGCTTCATTCTCTTGATCAAATGCCAATCTCATACCCTCATGCATGATAGAATCAAATGGAAATATTGCAAAATGTTAGGTCCCTATAATACTAGTGTATTTCCCCATTATTATTTTCATTATAGACCTTATTGTTATTGTTGTGTCCATGTTGTCCCCATATTTTTATTATTGTGCCCCATAGAAACCCACTATTGTTATTGTTGTTCCCTTACATTATTATTGTTATGTCAGCTCTGATTATATTGTGACCCCTTAGACTCCTATATATAGAAAGGAGGTTTTGTCATTTGAATCATCAAAGAATTGTTCATTTGTGTAATGTAAAGGAGGTTGCCCCCTCAAAGAGGTTAATTTGAAGTCGTTGATCTATCTCTTCTTCTATTTTGTGAGTTGGTTGCATAACATTTGGTGTACCCCCAAACCATGAAATCCTGAAAAACAAGGATTGTCTCACCATGAAAATAAACCATGTTTATTTTAGTGTTTTTAATATTTATATTATGGTTTACCAATGTTGGGTTTATAATATTAGTCCCTTGGATTTAATATTATTCCGTTGGGTTCATTATCCCTCGGGGTTTTAATATTAATATATTGGGTTTATTTTTCCCTTGGGTTCAAAATATCAATCCCCTGGGTTTATAATATCAATCATGGTCAACCATGATCAACCATGGTCAACCATGGTTGGATCTCGCATTATGAAGAAAAGTGTCTCCATATAAAAATCATGGACAATCATGGTCAACCATGGTTGATGATAGTCAACCATGTTTTATAGAATCAAACATGGTCAACCATGGTCAATCGTGATCAAACATGTTTGAACATCGCGTTGTGACAAAGATTGCCTTGATATGAAAATCAACAATGGTCCAATGTCACATTGTGACAAAGATCGTCTTGATATGAAAATAAATCATGGTCCAACATGGCATTGTGATAAGGATTGTATCAATATGAAAATCACCCATGGTTAATCATGTTTATGTTAGTGTTTATAACATTTATCTTAGGGTTTATATACATTGGGTTTATAATATTAGTCCATTGGGTTTAATATTATTCCCTTGGGTTCATAGTCCCTTGGGGCTTTAGTATTGATCCCTTGGGTTTATAATATCAATCCATTGGGTTTATAATATTAATCATGGTCAATCATAGCGAGCCATGTTCAACCATGGTCAAACCATATGGATATGGAAATCAGCCATGGTGAACCATGGTCCAACGTTGCGTTATGACAAAGATTTTCTCGACATGAAAATTAATCATGGTCCAACATCTCATCGTGACAAGGATTGTCTCTATATGGAAATCAACCATGGTCAACCATGTAATCTATGAAACAAACTAATCACATAGAACCAAGTCAACAATAGGATACTAATACAAAATTTGTGTGCCAAGCATGACAAGACATGTAAATTGACACACAGAGCCATGTCACTACCACAAACCAATCATAGAGAACCATGTCAATATCTATAGATAAATCACATCATAATGAAAGACACACTGAATCCTAGAGAATAAAGTTCTTCACTCCTACCATGAAGGCTAGGCCTTCATATATTTTATGAGGTCGAAAACATTTTATTTAAACTCTGTAGAATATATATATGAGTGGGAGACAATTCTGACATGGAGAATGCTCTATAAAACCGTTCCATGTGACTCAGTATTGATTATATTGATTATATGTTTAACGATGTATATCCTCTAATCTAGTGAATATCGAAAGCCTTATGAACAATTATTCCAAGGTATTTAGAGTGATGGTCTTCCACGTCATGACCATGCTATTCATGTAGGAGGTGGAATTGTACCACCTCCCATTAACCATTAGAATTATACATATGCATGCATATGCTATGAACAAAAGTTGGAGGCAGGCATCATTGAACTTAGCTAGAGTGCTTTCTTTCACTAATGGTGATTGATATAAAAAGAATGGTCAGTGGCTTGTGTATGGACATTATAGACAACTCAACAAAATAACAATCAAAAACACATTTCCTATTGGTGTCATTAATGAATTATTAGATGAATTGGGTGCACCACTTTTGTTTATTAAGTTAGATTCCTTTTTTGATTTGAGAATGAGGAAAGAAGACATTCCCAAAATATCCCTTAGAATATAAAGGTCATTATGATGTTTTTTTTATGTCATCTAGACTTGCTAATTCACATTCAATATTTCAAACCTTGACAAGTTCTATCTTGAGATTATACATCTTCACCAAGAAAAGTTTGTTTACTTTCATGTTTTTCTCATACAAATCATGAAGTTTTTTCCATAGTTTTTTATTGTCTTCTAAATCCATATTGAAGTAAGTACATTCTTAGCATGCTAAATTATAACAATGACCTATTTGAACATGGATTTCGAGGCTAGAATTCCTAGCTACTGCATCAATATCTAAAACATAATAATTTAAAATCAATATAACTTCCATATTTGATTTCCATAGAGAGAAATTGGGTCATTCAAGTTCATCGTGCCAGAGTGCACTTGTGTCCATACTACCTAACATACATAGCTTACACTCTCTTGTTTAATACCATAATAAGAACTTTAACAAAATAAAAAAAACCAAAGGAAAAAATGAAATCAAAATAAAACTTAGTAAAATTATAAAGGTTACCAACAATACATCAAAAGCTACCAACAATACATAAAATTTATGTGGGAAGTTAACAATGAGAAAAACTATGGGGAAAGGATAAGTAGCTTAAGTTATTAGAAAAGTTAAATAGATATGCTTGAGGTGAGGTAACTATAAGTGAGCCTTCTCACCTATTCATTTTCACCCATTATGATACAAGTATTGTCCTTGATGGCAACTCTACAGGTCAACTCAGTTTTGATAAGAGGCTAACAGGAATATTCAGAGGCAATAGGGCAATGGTACAAAGGATCGGGATGATGGAACTAAGGTCTATTGATGAGAATAAATAAGTTGATGGAAGAAGATGACGTAAGATCATTTTAAGAGATACACGCAGGTTGACTTAGTCCAAGTAGCGTATACACGCAAGTACTCAGAACAGAAATAGCATATAACATACACACACACTCCGAGAGAAGGCAAAGCGTGTACATGTTGAAAACCATGGTTTTGGTCCAAGGTGTCTTTGGACCATGATATTGACCCTAGATATTTAGTCCGAGGTATTCGGTCTGTGGTATTTGATCCAAGGTATTGGTCCTAAGTGGATTCGGTCCATGGTATTGAGAAAGGCCAAAAACTATATAAAAAAGAGAGGATCATAAGGTCATATGTGCAAGTGAATAAGATTCTAAGAAATACTTCTATCTGAAGTATATTTTATGTTGCAAGGTTATGTTTGGGACTAGATCTGAAATATTTATGTGCACCATGAGTTCAATATTGGATCAGGATCATGAGACCTGAAATGAATTATCCTTGAATGATCTGATATTGGTTGAGGCTAGATCGGATGTTTTGCATATGTTTTATTCATTATCTATCATGGTCTGGGTTTGTCTGCAGTCTGGAATTGCAGCAAAGTTTTGAGTCAATATTTGCAGATCTGTATGTAGTTTCGTCTCAGCAAAAGAACGTATACATGCAGGTTCTGTTCTTTCAAGTAGCACATACAAAAGAAAGGCTTCATGTTCAGAGATGACTCATCTATCAGATTAGTATTGCTGATTTATTGATGCTACTATTTTACTGTGGTCTGTCAATGAAGTCTTCTTAGATCTGAATGTAAATCCGAATGCATAAGGAGGTCGATATTTGATTGATTGTATAAGTGAGAAGAAGTGTTTTCTATTGCCTTCCTATGTAAATTTTTGTAAGTTGACAGTAGATGTTCAGTACACTACTGGTTGGTACTGTGATTCAGAGATTTTATGATTTAGAATATTTAGAGGTATATGCAGTTTGGGCTGAAGGAAGTAGCGTATAAACGCAGGTTTTGTTCATTGAAGTAGCGTATAGAGTCTGACACATGAATTTTTGAGGTTTCAGTTGGTTCTGAATATTGATATAGGTTTTTGGGTTCAGCACAATGTTTTGGTGACAGCGATATGATTGTTTCAGATTAACTGCATGTTGGTTGATGAAGTTTGAGTTTCTAAATTTCTGATGGGTTATTGATGAGTTAAGGTCTTCATATGTCTTGATATGTGCTAGGAGTATCTAGTCTGAAAATTCATGAAACATGGTCCTTGGTGGAAGAGTGGAGTTTTCTATAGGTTGGCACCTACATACTAGTAAACATATTGGCTAGTACAAGAGCTAGGGGGTTGTAGCTCCCTTCCAGTAGAAGCTGGAGAATGAGAGAAGGTTGTAACCTTCTGTGGGTAGAAGCCTGCATACTGGTATGTGTCTGCACCAGTACAAGATTGTAAATAGATTTTCTTATTATTAAAAGAAGACAGAGATGACAGCAGCAGGTGGTTTTCACCCACATTAGGTTTCCACATTAAATCTTGGTGTTCGTGTGTGTTGCTTATGTGTAATGGTTTATTATGTTTATAATACACATGGATACTGTTAAATGATTGATAAATTACTTATGCACAGATTAAAGATCAACATATGATGAATTAACTGAATCATAAGTTTACTGCATAAACGCTAGTTGCCTTAAAGATAGTTGCGTATACACGTTAGTTCTCCTCTCTGAAGTAGTGTATATAAATCTGATTATGAAAAAGAAAAATTATTCATCTCATAATACTGATTCACCCCCCCCCCCTCTCAGTATTATTTCCAACAATTGGTATCAGCGCAAGTCCTTCAGAAGAAGCTTGATCGCTTGAAGGAAGATCCATCAAGATGAATAATCACGAAAGCATGGGATCCATCAGACTGCCAATCTTCGATGGGAGCAACTTTGTTTATTGGAAAATAAGAACCACAACCTATCTACAATCTCTTGGAACAGATGTGTGGGAAATTGTAGAAGGAGGATATAAATTTCCAACAGCAATTCCTATAGACACAGAAGGTAAAAAGCAATATGAAACCAATGTCGAAGCTTTCAATAGTTTATTGGGAATTTTGTCACAATAAGAGTTTGTCAAAGTCATGCAGCTCAAATTAGCCAAAGAGATATGGGACAAAATCATTCAGATCTACGAAAGAGACTCTCAGGTAAAACGTGCTAAGCTTCAAACTCTCAGAATTCAGTATGAAACTCTTAAGATGCATAGTGATGAGAGTATAGCTAGTTACTTCTTACCTATAGATGACGTTGTTAATTGTATAAAAAAATTGGGTGAAGAAATAAAGGAAGTTACCTTAGTTGAGAAAATTTTGAGATCCTTGTCTACTAAATTTGAATAAAAAGTGTCTGCCATAGAAGAAAAGCAGGATCTACATAATATCACTATGACACAGCTTCATGAAATCCTAACAGCTTTTGAGATGAGAAAAGTAGGTCCATCAGATATGAGAGAAGTTGCATTTAAAGCTTCAACAAAAGGAAAAGAAAAGGAAGAACACAATGAATCGGGACACATTTCAGAAGAAGAAGATGAGGTAAATTTTGTCAAGAAGCTTCAACGGGGTTCTGGAAGGTTCAGAGGTAAGCTACCTTTCAAATGATTTTCTTGTGGTAGAGTCGGTCATTATGCTACCAGATGTCCTCATAAAGATAAATATGAAAAAGGAAAGGAATATGCAAAAGGGAATAGGAAACAAGTTGTGAATAGAAGGAGTTACTATACTCATGAAGATAGTGATGGTTTATCTAATAGTGATGAAGATGAAACTGGTCAAGATTACAGACTTCTCATGGCTTATGATAGCGATGATTTTTGGGATAGTTTAGAAGAGGATAGTGATGGTTTATCTAATAGTGATGATTATAGACTTCTCATGGCTTATGACAATGATGATTTTGAGATACTTTAGAAGAGGAAAAATTTCATGAAGAAATCTCTAAACTCAAAATCTGTTTAGAAGAAAAGAATATGATCATAGATACCTTAACATACCAACTTGCTGAAAAACAAAAACACAACGAAAAACTAGAATGTGAAATTGTGGGTCTAAGAAAAGATCATGAGAAAACTAAATATCTCAATCTTAGATTTGCTAAAGGATCAGAAACTTTAAATGAAGTTATCAAAGTTCAGTGTTCTCCTCTGATAAAGACAGGTCTTGGATATACTGAAGAAGCATCTCAATCACAGAGGCCGTCAACCTCCACCAAATGCTATCTTGATGCTGCAAAGACCAATGAACAGTATGACAATCGTCAACAAAGGCATAAAGTTGATCACCAAGTAAATCATACTCAAATTGCTCCAAGGATGAATATCAATAGAATCCACAACCAACCTCAGGTAAATCATACTCAATTTTCTCCAAACATGAATATCAATAGAAATTATAATCAACAGGTAAATAGATTCGGTAGTCGCAGAAACTTCTTTAATGGGCAATGTTTTTCATGTCATAATTTTGGGCACAAAGCTGCTCAATGCATTGCTTACAAAACCATCATGACTAGAGAAGCACAAAATCAAAGGAATGTAACAGGGATCAAGAGAAGTTCCTATAATAACTTTTCTCCTCTTGAAAATGAAATAGAATGCTCAATTGTAACAACTTTGGTCATGAAGAATTTGAATGCATGAGCAAATTTCGGCAAACACCTCAAAAGGAGCAAAAGCCATTAAATCCCAAGATAAGGAGAAGGAAAGAATCTCAAACAAAAAGATGTGGTATAGCCTTGTATGTAGAAGGACAAGAAAATCAGTGGTACATCGAAAGTGGATGCTCCAAACATATGACAGGTGACAAAGAGAAACTTCACTCATATAATGCCTTAGAAAAGGAAAAGAATGTCTCATTTGGAAATGACACTCCAGTTGTCATAAAATGTAAATGTTTTGTTTTCTTGAAAGAAAATGTTAAAGCTGGAAATGTTATGTATGTAGATGGTTTAAAGCATAACCTGTTGAGTGTCAGTCAAATGTTTGATCAAGGAAATAAAGTGGTGTTTCGATCAAACGGATGTGTTTTTCGTGAGCTTGATACAAGAGGGACCGTGATCAAAGGTATAAGAACTCCAAACAACTTATACATACTCAAAGGAGGACAACAATAGTGCTATATAAGCAAAAATGATGAAAACTGGTTGTGGCATAGAAGATTGGAACAGCTAAGCTTTTCTCAAATAAGAAAAGCATGTAGACTCAAGGTTGTTCGTGATCTTCCAGATATCATCATCCCAGAAAATACAATATGCAAACCATGTCAAATCGGTAAGCAAACCAAAGTTCACTTCATGGAAAAAGAAGGGTCATCTAGTAAGCCTCTTGAACTTATCCATACTGATTTATGTGGACCAAGAAGGAAAAAGTCACCTCGTGGAGAAGAATACTTTATTTTTTTCATTGATGATTTTTCTAGAATGTGTTGGATAGGTCTTCTAAAGCATAAAGATGAAGCATTTGAAAAGTTCCAAGCCTTCAAAGCTTTGGTTGAAAATGAATCAAATCGAAAAATCAAATGCCTCAAATCTGATCGAGGAGGGTAATTTATATCGGACGAATTCTTTGACTTTTGTGAACAACATGGAATAAAAAGGGAATTCTCAACTGCAAGAACACCTCAACAAAATGGTGTAGTAGAAAGGATGAACAGAACAATTCAAACAATGGCTCGAGCCATGCTAGATGAATCTGGAACTCCTGCAACCTTCTCTGGTGAAGCTGCATTCGCTGTCGTGACTATTCTCAACAAAGCAAATGTTTGGGTAAATAGCACTCAAACTCCACATGAATTTTGGTATGGTAAGACTCCTACTATAAAATACTTTAAAGTTTTTAGAAGAAAATGTTTTATCAAAAGGAATGATGAAAAACTTGGTAAGTTTGAACCGAGAGCAGATGAAGGGATTCTTCTTGGTTATTCTTCCAGAAGTAAATGATATAAATGTTAAAATAAAATACTTGGGAAAATTGTTGAAAGAATTGATGTTGTAGTAGATGAAGCATGCAAAAATCCAAAATAGATAAAATCAACAGAAGAATATGACAATGAGGAAGACGGGGATTACTTTCCCACATCAAATGAAAATTATATTGAAGAAGAAACCAATGAAGAACCAGAAGAAGATATAATGGTAGAAGAAAAGACTTTGTCCAGGTATGTTCAGAAAAATCATCCAGAAACTCAAATTTTAGGAGAAAGGGAGGCTGGTGTATAGATAAGAAGAACTATTAAAGGGACCTCAAGCTATCTAGCATTACTATCCTCCACCGAACCTCAAAATGTAAATGAAGCATGCAAATATGAATGTTGGGTCAAGGCCATGGAAGAAGAAATTGAAAAAATTGAAAAAAATGACACTTGGGAATTAGTTCCTAGACCTCATGATAAAAATATTATAGGAACTAAATGGATATTCAAGAACAAGCTTAATGAAAATGGAGAATTCATTAGAAATAAGGTGAGACTTGTTTGTAAAGGGTATGCTCAACAAGAAGGTATAGATTTTGAAGAAACTTTTGCACTTGTTGCCAGACTTGAAGCCATAAGAATGTTTCTTGCTCTTTCCAGTTTTCGGAAATTCAAAGTATACCAAATGGATGTAAAATTAGCCTTCCTTAATGGAGATTTAGAAGAAGAAGTTTATATTGAACAGCGAGAAGGATTCATTCTTGGAAATGATGCAAAACTTGTATGCAGACTCAAAAAGGCTCTCTATGGTTTGAAACAGGCTCCAAGGGCTTGGTATTACCGCCTTGACAAATATCTACACCAACAAGGTTTTACAAAAGGTTCTGTAGATAGAAATTTATATACAAAGATTGAAAATGAAAATTTGCTAATTATTATTGTTTATGTTGATGATATCATTTTTGGTAGTAATGAAGAATCCATGAGTCATAATTTTTCTTCAATAATGCAGCAAGAATTTGAAATGTCCTTGCTTGGTGAACTTACCTATTTTCTTCATCTATAAGTTTAGCAAACTAAAGATGGTATTTTTCTTTCACAAACCAAATATCTCATGCAAACCTTGAAAAAGTATGGAATGGAAGATTCTAAACCTGTAGGTACTCCAACGATAACACGATGTAGTCTCAGCGAAAATGATGAATCAGTAGTAGTACATCAACCAACTTACAAATCCATGATTGGCAGTCTACTTTATCTAATAGGAATCTGACTTGACATCATGCATGCAGTAGGAATAGTTGGAAGATTCCAAGAAAATCCAAAGGAATCACATCTTCAGGTAGTCAAAAGAATTTTCAAATGTCTTCAAGGAACTCAGGACTTTGGTCTATGGTATCCTAGAGATGCAGATCTTACTCTTCATGCATATATAGATGCAGATTGGGCAGGAAGTGTTGATGATAGAAAAAGCACTAGTGGTGGTGCATTCTATATGGGTACCAGGTCAGTGTCTTGGTTCAGCAAGAAACAAAGTTCAATTGCTTTATCTACAGCTGAAGCAGAATATGCGGCTGCTGCATCTTGCTCCACACAACTACTTTGGATGATGAAAACTTTGCAAGACATTCAGATCACATGTACTCCACCCATCTCCATTCTATGTGATAATGCAAGTGCCATCAGTATTTCAAAGAATCCAGTCATGCACTCCAAGACCAAGCACATACCCATCAAGTACCATTTTATACAAGAACAAGTGTTTGAACAAAAGGTCAAATTGGAGTATGTCCCCTCCAAAGAACAGGTTGCTGATATATTAACTAAACCACTGCCCAGAGAAACATTTGAATATCTCAGAAAAAAAGTTGGGAGTTGTTGTTGCATCATCCTGCAGTTAAATCCATTTTTTCAGAGAAAGTTTACTACACGTTGCTTTCATGAAGTATATGCGTGGGTACACACGGGTAGCCTTGGCTGAAAGTGTGTATATGTTTTTCTAACAAAAAAAACAGTGGTAGCACAGGTTCAGGGGGAGCGTTCACATTCCACATTGTTGGAATTATGGTTGCTAAACTCAGCTATTTCTTAGTTGCATCAGTCATTATTTTGATATAACTTCTTATTTCATGGTCTATATTTCAATGAGTTCTATTGGTCATATGATGTAATTTATTTCCCCAATATCCTTGGGATGGATGATGTAATACTTGTTGTATTTTTGTCATGTATAAAGTTTGGTATATCCCCACTTGGTTGGGCAGATGAGTCAAATATAGTGTATCCCCACTTGGTTGGGTGATTGATGTATGTATGAGTTTGTGGTCGTAGGGAGGTCATACTCACTTTGTTGAGTTATAGTGTCATGTTATTATATTGAATCATATCTCTACAGACTTGGCATGTACTCAGGGGGAGTATGGATAGCATCATGCAAAGGAGGAGAGTAGAGTGGTCCACCCTTTGCCCTTGGTGTCAAAGGGGGAGAGTATTTTGGTATTTTGGTGCTGTATGGTATCTCTAACAGTGTCTACAGCTTGCAGTAGTCAACACCATCATGGTTTCCATCAAGTCCAAAGGGGGAGATTGTTGGCATTATGATACAAGTATTGTCCTTGATGGAAACTCTATAGGTCAACTCAGTTTTGATAAGAGGCTAACAGGAATATTCAGAGGCAATAGGGCAATGGTACAGAGGATCAGGAAGATGGAACTAAGGTCTATTGAATAGAATAAAGAAGTTGAAGGAAGAATATGATGTAAGAGTAGTTTAAGAGATACATGTAGGTTCACTTAGTCCAAGCAGCGTATACATGCAAGTACTCAGAATAGAAATAGCGTATAACGTGCACACACACTCCCACAGAAGGAAAAGTGCATACATGTTGAAAACCATGGTTTTGGTCTGAGGTATTTGGTCTAAGGTATCTTTGGACCATGATATTGACCCTAGGTATTTAGTCTGAGGTCCTTTCTGTTTCTGATTTTCCCAGATCGCACAGAGTCGCCAGGCGAAGAGCATACGCAGAAATGAAAGGTATAGATCCGGTAATAAAAAACAAAGAGCTAAATAAACCAAAATAAACTGAGAGATGAATAACTAAAACTGCAAATAATGAATGTATACCTCCAGATCTTAAAAATGACGTACCTAGGGCTACCAGAAACCTTTTCGCGTAAAATGAAAGGGGTTCCTCACTAGAACAAATGCTCCTAACACGATAGAGCAGTCCTCTCAGCTTGAAAGCAATCAGAAATAGTAGATCTAGGAAACGATAGTCAGATGCAGTTGTACCAGCTTCAGATTTGGTTGCGGCCCTCAAATAGCTCTGATACCATGTAGGAATTTACAAGGTAAGTTCCTCAAATAGAACACCAAAGGACATGTTATGAAACCAGCTCACAAAAAGATAGAAAAGAGAGATCCACGCCTTAGAATTCAGCCTCTTCGAGGGGGAAACCTCCTTTACATTACATAAATGAGCAATTCTTGGATGATTCAAATGACAAAACCTCCTTTCTATATATAGGAGTCTAAGGAGTCACAATATAACCCAACCGACCTAACAATAATAATATAAAGCCACAAAAATAACAATAGATGGATTCTATGGGGCACAGTAATAACAATATGGGGACAATAGGGGCACAACAATATTAATAAGGGATACAACTACAATAGTAATGGGGTAATCACTAGTATTATAGGGACCCAACATGCCCCTCTCCTTCAAAAATGTGTTGTCCTCAACGCTTCAGTAGTTTTGGATGCTTCTGTATAAAATTCTCATCCTCCCATGTGGAATCTTCAGCGGATAAGTTCTTCCACTTGATAAGATACTCCGAAATTGATCGATTTCGTAACTGTCGAGTTCTTGTTTCTGTGACTACTTCTGGTTCCGATATAATTTTTCATTCCTCGTCAAGTTCTGGCAATATTGTTTGAACTGGGAGCTTGTCGCCTATAACCTTCTTTAAACATGAAACATGGAAAACTGGGTGCAATCGAGAAGTTGCAGTAAGCTCCAATTTGTATGCCATAGTACCAATCTTTTGCAACACCTTGTACGGACCATAATACTTTGGTGATAATTTATTATCCTTCTTAGCTTGCTTGAGGGACATTTGCTTATATGGTTGTAGCCATAGGAATACCCAATCACCTACATCAAAACTTCTTTTGTTGCGATGTTGATCTGCCTGTTGTTTCATTCTATTCTGTGCCAACGCAAGGTTATCCTTTAAGAGTTGGAGGACATGTTGTTGATGTTCGATGTGATGTTCCACTGCTTGAACCTTAGAATTTTCTCTTAAATATGATGTGATGTGTTAGTGTCAGTCTTTCCAGCCTTCCTCCAGTGATCAAATATGCTCTTACAAAGTGGTCTCAGGGTGTCAAGGTCAAATTTTGTCATTTCAGTGAGTCTTCAAGCAAAATTTGGTCACTAGGCATTAGGTCTAGGGTTTGCTTTCACTCCTTCTAAATTTGTCCAAATGTTGGTCCATGTCACCATTCATCTGAGTTTATCATCATTCATAGGGTTTTCATTATCATGTCAGTGTCTAATGAGTCATTTTACACCTTGTCCATGCTTCAGTTGCGCCTAGGTAGGGTCATTTCCCTCTCCTAGGGTTTTGAAAGCTAATTTCTCTTGAATGGTCAAATCATTAGCAAAACTTGTATCCAGATGTTCATACACCTTCCCCTATCCTTCATGTACCTTATCAAACACTTCCCATCCCTTAGATCCGCCAAATTCCTCATTTTTGCACAAACCCTAGTTTCTAGCTACAACCTGGCAATTTTCTAGGTTTGGCCTGTGTTTTGCCCTTTTGGACCCCTTCCCCTCGCTCAATCTCCGCGATTCCACTTTCCCTTGCTTCCTAACATCCCTCCCCACTCCTAAAAATTTCCCCAAGAATTTAGAAGCCCCTTATCCCCTTCATTTCGCTTCATTTCGGCAAAATCCCTTGTTCCACACATCGGGACAAGTTGCACTCAAATGATGTTCCAGAGCAATAAAAGATGAATTTTGGAAAACTGAGAGAGGTTTTTGTCCATAACATGCCAAAGAAGAAAAACCTCCTTCACTTTTTTCACAGGTATCATGGTTTTATAGAAATGTCAAAATTGCAATCGCCAGATCCAAGGAGGTTGGCCAAGGCACTAAAACGACAGAAAAGGCCCGATCCACTCCAAATTTTGGCCAAAGCCTCTTTGACTGAGCATGGTACTTTATTGGGGACTCCCAGCCCAAATTTCAAGAAATTTGGAGAAAATTTTGTCAATTGTGAATTTTTTGTGCCAAACACAGGTTTTCTCCACCAACGGGTCGCGCGCCGCGCGCGACCCTTTCATTGGGCAACTCCTTTTTGGGAAAACTCAGCATTTTTGGATTTTTCATGCAAAGATACACTTTCTCAGCCATTTCCAAGAAATTTCACCAAGTTTTGGGCCTCCAGAAAGTCAAAAAACAAGCAAAAAATGACTTTCTGCCACCTTTTTGACACACAGGAAGCAGTCTTGGGAGATTGCAATTTTGGAGGGGCAAATGACCACCAAATTCAGAAATTCCACTTGGTTTGGAAAGTAGACATCTAGACCTTTCCAACAAGCCCACTTTTGCCTCATTTTGACACCTGGAAGTACCTCAAAATCAGCTCCAAAGTAGCGCGACCCGTTCAGGAAGAGGGCGCGACCCGTTGGGCAGTTTTCACAGGAATTCATCTACAGCTCAGGAATTCGCCCAGCTTTGACCAGTTTTGACTTGTGATGGGATTTTTCACCCTCTTTGATGTAATTAATGTATTTTCATGTTGACATGACACTTATTTACCTATTCTAGAAGATTCATTCATGAAATAGCAAACATTTAATGAATGAATTGGTTTCCTAGCTTATAGAGGCAAGTTGTTTTGACTGCCTAGTTTTTAGTACTCAGTTTAGAATTGGTTGAAATAGCTCCTAGAAGGATGAGCTCGACCCCTAGAGGCAAGGAAAGGTGTTAGCTTGCCTATATTATGTATTTTCTTAGTCATTTTCAGAGGTTGGAGAGGTTGGAGAGGTTGGACTCTGGAGGGAGAAGCTTCTATTGTATTAATCATTGTATCTCTGCAATTTTGGCAAAGGAAGAAAGACCAGGGTTTTGCAGTCCTTTTTGGGATTCCTGTGGTTACATGTATTGATGGTGTGTTTCTATTTGTACTTGTAAGTTTTTTATGTGATTCATCTTCTCACTTTTCCTTCTGCAAATTAGGCAAATGAAGTGTTAAAGTAGAAGTCAAGATTGCCATGCTCTGCTTTTAAGTTTGCTTAATGTTTATGTTTTCATCTGTCTAAGGAGAACTCTTGAAGGTTTCTTGCTCTCTTTAGCTCCTCACCGGTCATTCCTATCCATTCACTTAATTCAAAGGCATCAGTACAGTCTCCTACCTTGCCCCAAAGAACCCCCTGCAAAAACTGTGTCCAATCCCTGCACCCAAAATTGCTTTTCCCTGATTTTCCACCAAAATCCTAAAACTTCCCAAATCAAACCTTTTATCAGTTTACTAGCCTAAAATCAGTGTTTCCTTATTGGTTATCTCGCCCATTGAAGATCTTTACCGAGATAGACCGGAGAGAGCCCTCTCCTGCCCCGTAGGGCTAGCTACGAAGCTAAGTGGTTTGATGTTGCCTTGGAGTTTACCTTTTTCAGCCTAAGGTGAAATTTCAAGCGCTAACATGATGGATGGTGGCTGATATCCATAAAGTGCCATAAATGGGGTCATTTTTGTTGATGTATGGAAGGAAGTGTTATACCACCATTCAGCCAGAGGCAACCATTTGACCCATTGTGTCTGTTTATCAGATACAAAGAAACGAAGATATCCTTCCAAACATTTGTTTACTATCTCAGTTTTCCCATAAGATTGAGGATGATAAGATGAGCTATGAGCTAACTGAGTACGAAGACAAGAAAATAATTATGTCCAAAAATTTCTAGTGAAAATGGGATCTCTGTCACTTACAATAATCTTTGGGTTTCCATGTAGCTTTTGAATTGTTTCCATAAATGCAGTAGAAACTATACTAGCTTTAAATGGATGTGATAATGCACAAAAGTGTGCATACTTGGTAAGTCTATCAACTACCACCATGATGACACTCTTTCCCTCAAACTTGGGTAAACCTATGATAAAATCCATTGAAACCTCCTCCCAACGTTGGCTTGGAATGGATAAAGGTTGTAATAGACCCGGTGTCTTAATTGTTTCAACTTTATTTTGTTGGCAAACCAAACATTTTGCCACAAACTTTTGAATATCTGATTTAAGGCCCTCCCAAAAAAATTCCTTCTTAACCCTATGGTAAGTTTTTAAAAATCCTGAGTGCCCTCCTAAGGGAGAAGTGTGCAATTCCATAAGAATCTTTTGTTTTAGCTGGGAATTCTTACAGAGGTATAAGCAATCTTTGTACCATAATGAATCATTTTGCCAACTAAATGTATTAGATGTACTGGAGTCTTGTTGTAACTTTCGAATAAGTGCCCACACTTGTTCGTCATTCTTCCATTCCTCCCTTGCTTCGTTTATCCAATCTGGTTGGATAATAGAAATGGCGCACAACAATGCTTCCACATCCTCATACTTTCTTGAGAGTGCATCTGCCACCACATTTTGCTTCCCTTTTTTGTAGATGATTTCAAAGTCATAACCCAACATCTTTGTGACCCACTTTTGTTGTTTTTCAAAGGATAATCTTTGTTCTAAAAAGTATTTAAGGCTATCATGATCTGTTTTTACCTTGAAGTGTCTTCCCATTAGGTAGGGTCGCCATTTCTTAAGTGCATGGAGTATTGCCAACATTTCCTTCTCATAAATAGCTTTGTGTAAAAACTTTCTCTTGATTGGACGAATTTCGAAAGCAATGGGTCTTTCATCTTGCATTAAAACAGCACCAATTCCATTTCCTGAAGCATCACATTCCACAATAAAGGTTTTTGTGAAGTCTGGTGTAGCTAAGACCGGTGCTTGGCACATTGCCTCTTTAAGATGCTCGAAGGCCTTTGTTGCTTCTGGAGTCCATGAAAATGCATCTTTATTCAATAATGTTGTTAGAGGTGCTATTATTCTCCCATAATTCTTAACAAACTTGCGATAATACCCTGTCAACCCGAGAAATCCTCATAGATGCTTTATGGATGTGGGGATTTTCCATTCCTTAATGGCTTTAATTTTGCTAAGGTCTACCTTAACTCCTTCATGAGATACAATATGGCCCAGATATTCCACCTCTTGTACTCCAAAGAAACATTTGGATCTTTTTGCATATAATTGTTTCTCCTCCAATAATTGTAGCACCCTGTCAACATGCTCAACATGATCCTTCCAAGACTTGCTATAGATTAGTGTATCATAAAAATATACTAACACAAATTTTCTAAGGAATGGTTTGAAAATGGAATTCATTAAACCTTGAAATGTTGAAGGTGCATTGGTAAGGCCAAAAGGCATGACCAAAAATTCATAATGACCCTCATGAATTCTAAATGTTGTTTTCGGAATGTCTTCAGTCTTCATTCTGATTTGATGATATCTTGAACAAACATCCAACTTGGTGAAGTAAATTGATCCATGCAATTCATCCAGTAATTCATCAATGACTGGAATGGGAAACTTATCTTTAATAGTGAGCTTGTTGAGCTCCCTATAATCTGGACACATGCGCCATGATCCATCCTTCTTGTGCACCAATACTACTGGAGCAGAGAAAGAACTTTGACTCGGTTGAATTATACCAACCTCTAGCATTTCTACAACCATACATTCAATTTCACTCTTTTGGGCATAGGGATATCTGTACGGCCTAATGTTTGGAGGAACACTTCCTGGAATCAGATGAATAGCATGATCATGATCACGAATAGGTGGGAGACCTTTGGGAGTCTCAAATACCTTGGAATGATTGTCCAAGACTTTTTGGAGATCTGGAGAAATAGATGATTCCAATGTGGAAACATCTAGTGAACATAATTATGCAATTACACCTCTTTGTTCCTTTTTTAGAAGCTTTGTCATACCGTTAGAGATGATTATCTTTCCTGGTTTCCCTGCAATACCCCTTAATTCAACTTCCTTTCCTTCCACAGAAAATTTCATGAAAAGTTCTTGAAAATTAAAAGCTATTGTACCCAAGGATTGTAGCCATTGAACTCCTAGTACAACATCAGCACCTCCCATTAGAATGGAAATCATTGGGCTAGTCAATACATATTCTCCCATGGATAGCTTGATATTATGGCACTTTCCAAAGAAATTTATTGTGCCTCCATTTGCAACCATCACTTGACACTCTGGTGCTGGATATAAGAAGCAATTCAATTCTTTTGCTACCTTACAATGAATAAAATTGTGGGTACTTCCTGAATCGATCAACACTATTACCTTTTTCTTCTTGATTTGTCCTTCTATCTTGATGGTTTGAGGAGTGGTAATTCCTACCAATGCATTACAAGATATGGTCAGATTCATTTCTTCTTTATCTAGGCTTTGTTCCTGGAGTATATCCTTTTCTTTTGACCTTTCTTTCTCCTTTTCTTCTTCCTCTTCACAATATATGTAGAATAATTTCTTCTCAGCACACTTATGTCCTTTAATGTATTTGCTATCACAACTGTAACAAAGCCCTTTTGCTTTTTTTTCTTCCAATTGTTGTGGTGTCAACCTTATAGGTTGTGGAAGACTAGGGGCAACAACACTTCCATCTTTATAGTTGTGAGTGGTATGCTTCTTGGTTGCCATAATTTTTGCTTTCCATTTTTCTTGCTAACCTGAATTCCTTCTCTAATGAATCAGGTTCCCAAAGGCGAACATCATGTTGGATACTATCCTTTAAAGTCCCTATGAACACATCAACCCTATGCTCCTCTCGAATATTTTTTACCCTTATGTTCAATTTTGGAACTCCTCAATGTGGTCCATTATTGAACCCTTTTGTTTGAGACTTATCAATTGGCTGAAAAAAGTGTTGTTTTTTGTATCCTCATAATGTGCTGTCAATTCTTCTGTAAAAATTCCCAAGTGATAATTTGTTTACGAGAGAAAAGCCATTGATACCATACAAAATGATTTGGTTCCAAATATAAAGTTGCAATACATACCTTTTGTGTGTTTTGCACATTATTGAGATCGAAAAATTGCTCCATCTGTAATATCCATGTTGTGGGATCCTTGCCATCAAACTTCCTCATATCGATTTTTGGAATATGGTGGGTCTTTGATCCAACATTAGAGTCTACGGAATCATGATTAACATTTATTTTGTTCTCATCATGAGTTTCCTTTACTACCCTGTCACCATTAGTGATCATTTCTTGTATCAACTTATTCATATTTATCTTCAATTCTTCCATCTTATCATCCATGCCATCAATTTTAATGTCCATGCCATTCATCTTAGCTTCCATACCATCTATCTTAGTTTCTACGCCTTTCTTTAAACAATCCATCTTAGCTTCTACACCTTTCTTTAAACCATCCATCTTAGCTTCTACACCTTTCTTTAAACCATCCATCTTAGATTCTGTTGCTTTTTGTGCAAGTGACACTTGTTGCACTTGGTCTCGTAATTTTGATATATCATGTTGCATTTCTTCCTCTTCTTCATAAGTCATGCTAGAGCTTTAAAGTTGCTTACTAGGTGTTTGCATTTTCTTTCCTTGGGGCATCAATTACCGATTCAAACTAATTTTTCAAACCAAGCTTATGCAAAAATTTAAAACAAACTATACACCTTTTTTCACTTTGTAGAAGCTTGATATTGAATCTAATGTATCTCTACAATTTTGGATCATCCAGTTCTGAAATTGTGACCTATAGTATCCCTCTGTGTCCTCTTTCCAATGCCACCAGTCTGATCCAAGTTGGATTCTCCAAGGAAACGTTATGCACAATCTCCCAAGATGACCTTATTATAGACTAGTTCAGTAGAGCGAACTTGTACAACGTGCCACGATTCACTGTTTCGACCTTTGGATCTAAAGAAGATATAAAAGAAACTAAAGTCCGTCCTCTTTTTGTAACTTCTTACGAAATTTCAATCTGATGCTCAGAGAGAAAGTTATGACGATTTTCCCCAGGTCACCTGTTTGGAATGTAATTCAGGAGTCTGCAAAAAAGACCAACTTCCTCAGATCATATCTCCGCAAATATAGTGTGAAAAGCTCTGAAATTTGGATCTGAGATTCAGCGCGACTTCTTCTAAAATGGGTTTTTTTTTAGCTTTTGAAACTTCGCAGAAAAAAAAAAAAAAAAAAATATAGTGAAAATGCCACGATGACCTGTTTGGAGCAGTGAAACCCTAGAATCCAAAGCTCTGATACCAAATGTTATGAAACTAGCTCACAAAAAGATAGAAAAGAGAGATCCACGCCTTAGAATTCAGCCTCTTCGAGGGGGAAACCTCCTTTACATACATAAATGAGCAATTCTTGGATGATTCAAATGACAAAACCTCCTTTCTATATATAGGAGTCTAAGGAGTCACAATATAACCCAGCCGACCTAACAATAATAATATAAAGCACAAAAATAACAATAAAGGGATTCTATGGGGCACAGTAATAACAATATGGGGACAATAGGGGCACAACAATATTAATAAGGGATACAACTACAATAGTAATAGGGTAATCACTAGTATTATAGGGACCCAATAGGACACCACTCATAAATAGATCACAGATCAATACACTAGTATTCTTGACGTGGTTAAAGCTCTCAAAGAGGGAAACAATCCACAGCCTGAGCCAACGCGGCCACTTCAAGCAATTTATTAATAAAGAAAGAAAATTTACATAAGATTCTCTCATAAACAGTCACCCTACAAATGACCCTCCATTCTCTTTAAATAGAGATCATCGACAAATCGAGTGTTAAGCCACGAATCAAGTGTCAGTAATACCGAGGAGAGAATGAACCATTGGATCACTTCATGTCTAGAACATATAGTGGCCATCGGAATGTAAGTTACAAAAGTAAATAGTAAAGAAACACACTTTACCAAACTCTACACTTGACCAAGTTATACTTAACCATTTCCTATGTGTCGGAATATCCTAACAGGTGGCCACCAATATCCACTTGGACCAAATCACGAAAAATGTCGTACATTAGGCAGAATTCAAGATAGTTCACTACAAATCAAGGATCCAAAATGGAAAGTGCTGCCAAAATTGCATGACATAGATCTTATTGTATGTTTAGCCACTACACATGTGATTATAGCCATGAACAGTGCTATAAATTAGGCATGAAACTTTGCTACATGGCTACCTAACTAAAAAATCTACACAATCAGTGGATGGTATGGTTCTTAGGATACTATAAATATGTAGTAGGTCTCCTCAACACCAAGTCATTAGACATGCTTCTATCTGTAGGCATGTCATACTGACAATGGCTTATAATGATTATGTCCCTAACATTTCTATGGATAGAATTGGTGAGTTTACTATGCATATACCTTTCCTCGGGTCACAGAATCGTGTACTATATGTACGGGGTAGTATTGAATGTATTTTTGAGACTAGAACCTCGATAAAAAAGAAAGGAATCTTTTCCAAATTAACCTAGGTTGCACACCTAGCCACACATTTTGCAGAACTATAAGGGACTGAGGTAGAGGATGTGTGAATTTGGTCTAACACAACAACCAAGAAGCTTAGATAAGACCTCCAAGAGCTATTTCACATTCTTGATTAGGTTTCTACACACATAATTATACTTGATTCCTATGCAGATAGTAAGGGAAAACTCTAGAATTGTATGTATTCTTTGTAGCTACAACTTGTGCTCTCATCTTGCATAGTTATAATATTGTGCCTACATCTATTGTTATATTTTTTGTTTTGAAGTATTAATGTTGTCTCGTTATAACATGGTGTTTGATGTATACAATTATTTGTGTTTTCATTGTGTTGTCATAATAGACACTATTATAAAGTGGTTTATCATTAATTTTTTTTGCCAAATATGGTGTAGGACTGTGATTAATTATTTATGGCTGAAAATCGTGTTTAAAAGCAATAATGTAGACTATCGAATGTTGTTTCATTATAACATGGTGCTAGTTACATCAAAATCATTGGTGTTATCATTATTTTGTCTAGTTAACACATTAATACAAAGGGGGATGACATTTAAAGGATTGTTGTAATTTAATTATGGTTGAGTATGGTGTCATACTTCAACATAGGGTATGAAGCAACATTTGTTAGAACAGAGTATCGCTATTAAATTTAGGCATCTAGGAACTAAAACAACGCTAACATCCACCATCCCTAGTATATCAGGAATTACTTTAGCATCTTAGTGTCTTACTTGTCTAGCATGCTTCCATGAATAAATTGACTAGATCGATTAATATATTATGTTTTTTGTCTATGTTTATTTTATTGAACTGATGTTCAGTGATTGAGCCTTTGTATGAATACCGAATAATAAAGAAACCTCAACTAGTGGGATAATTTTGTTCAGTCACACTCACAGATTCCATGGAACTACAAATAGAAATATTTTCACAATACCATGGTGCAGCATGATCATAGGAGATGTGACTACTCCTTAATGGATATTTATCCATACTACATTATGGAGGCTAGAAACTAAGACTATGTTGCCACTAGTATTTAGTAAAGTTTGTACATGTATTCATGTTCCATTCATGCTAGACTAATGGATACATCAGAGCATAGGTTGAACGACATTGATTAGGATATGTTGCATCCCTGCCATCTCCTTACCTGAGCGTAGGTGTTAAGAGAGTTGTTACCTACCTGAAACTCGAACTAACTATTGTTAACACACTAAAGGTAATTGCAACTAAGGTCCATTACATCAATGCCTTGATAATGGGACAGGTATGTGAAATAATTTGCACGATACTAACCTTGTGAGAGTCTTGGTAGAGTTTACAGTTACCTTATTGTCTCTAACTCAAAATGGTTGGTATTCATGGTTGTAAGTGTAAGAAGTTGGATATGTAGCACTGTTTAGGTTGAAAGTTTAGCTAGCAGTTGAGTAATTGGTTGTCATTTCTCTAGATGATGGTTCAAGCTTCGATAGTTAATCTTTAGTAAACTACAAGTTTTGCATTCTAGCAGATTCCACCAGACTTTATTATAACAGCCTAGCGGCAGTAATTATTATTTTACTTGTGTGACAAATCAATTCTCCATAGTTAGTTTTGGTGAATTACAGAATACTAGAAGAATAATACATGCAAGGACCAGGACCTGTGTCTATTATTGAAACTGGTAATAACAGAGGGTCATATCTTCAAGCAACCCTAGTTTGCAGCAACTAGAATCACCATGACATATCAGTTTAGCTATAGTTTGAGGATGTTATGGTCACAAAGTGAAAATGGTACAGGAAACACTGATATATACATGAAACAACTCGTAGCACTAGCTAGCCATACAAACCTGTCATACCTTTAGGTCATGTTCAGAATGTCATTACTGTTGCATAAACCTTGCAAGGAAGTCCCCAAGGACGTGGTCCAATGGTTATGTGGGAGGTTTGATCCCCATAGGTCTCATGATCCAATTCCATGTAGAGTTGTGTAAACATGAGAACTGCCCCACGCACAATTTCTTAAATTTAAAAAAAAAAAAATACTAATAACAGAGTAAGAGGATAGGTTACAAAAGGTATCAGAGCCCAAGTTCCAATACTGGGCCTTGGGGTGGATAATGAATATGTGATTACTTGATTTTATGCATACATTGACAATGTATTGATGACAATACTTAAATCTAATCATTGTGCTAATAGTTATAAGTTAGTATCACACAACATTCTTCATTAGATAAGTTTTAATGTCTGAAACCCCTCATGAATGCTAAACATTTTGAAAGATAAAATAGTTAGTTCACGTTCTTAATGAAGCTTTAGAACCCTATGTGATACAGGAGTATATTTAACACTTACAAACTCGTAATTAGGCATACCCATAACAATTGACTCCACTACTTACGAAGATGATATGTTTCTTCATTAAGGAGATCAATAACTTTGGATTCTTTAGTAAGGGCTTCGGTGAGATATTCGGTCTGCGGCTCACGGTAAGGGCTTCGGTGAGATATTCGGTCTGCGGCTTCGGTGAGATATTCGGTCTTCTGCGGCTCCGGCCTTCTGCGGCTCCGGCAGATCTCTTCTGGCAGATCTCTTCTGCGGCTCACGGTAATAGTATTAGTATATTATTAATACAATAATAAAGATTTTAATATTATTATTGCCGTAAGTTTAAAGATCTGCGGTCTTCTGCGGCTCCGGCCTTCTGCGGGTTTGTATTCGGTCTTCTGCGGCTCCGGCCTTCTGCGGGTTTGTATTCGGTCTTCTGCGGCTCCGGCCTTCTGTGGCTCCGGTCTTCTGCGGATCCGGGAGATCTCTTCTGGCAGATCTCTTCTGATCTTCGATCTTGCAGTAGGGTTGCATGGTATATCTCGCAGATCTCTCGCAGTTTCTCGCAGTTTTTTTGCAGATCTGAATATCCAGCATTCTTAGGGTCTGCGGTTCAAATATTTGTTGTTGTTCCAGCATTCTTTCGATCTGGTGCAGATCTGCGTAAAATATGGCTCCGAGCTTCGCAAAAATAACTGGTGGCTCATCCGCCTCTGGAGGGCAATCTCCTGCCCATATCGTGAGTGAAGCCCCAGCTCCCACTATCCAAGTGGTCCAGGACTCACTCGATGAAGCTTCGAAGTTCTCCGAAAGTGCCCTAATTTGCCGGTTCAATGGTTTTTGGCCGCGGCTGATAGCACTCCACAATTGGATCTCGGAGGTATGGAAGCCTATCATTTCTGATGACATTAATATCTACCCCTGTGCTAGAGGTTTCTTTATAGTAGATTTTGAAAATCCTGAAAGCAGACAATGTATTCTAGATTCCGGCCCTTGGTTTTGGGAAAAATCAGGCCTATTCATGAAGCCATGGAACCCATCATTCGACCCCTCTACAGAAGTGATAACCTCAGCACCAGTTTGGGTGAGATTGCCAAGCCTACCCTTGCATCTCTGGAATCTCTCCTCACTAAAAGCCATCGGAAATGCAATTGGGAAATTTTACTGCAGGTGCCCAGAAACAGAGGAATATGCCAGAACCACCTATGCACGCATCTGTGTGGAAATGGATTTCAGCGCCGGATTCCCAGCTGAAATAAACCTAACAAGTAAAGACTATGTGTGGAACCAGAAGCTTGATTATGAAAGTGTCCTTTTCAGATGTCGATCGTGCTTTGAGACGGGGCATCTAGCCAAAAATTGCCCAAAAGCCTCTGAGAAAAATTTTGCTAGGAAAAACCTCCACAGATCTACATGGTGGGAAGGAGCACAAAAAGAACACTACACTGTCATCAAAGAAGAATATTCTATCGAAAACTCTGAGTCACAAGAAATCAAGGAAGAAGGAAACAACTCTCAAAGCAAGCAAGGAGAAAGCCCGCCCCAACAAATCAACAGTTATGAGGATTTGAATACCGCAGAAAATAAATCTTCATTTAACAGCAAAGCAGATCTCCTAAACCAAACTTCTCCGACTATAGATCGCGAAGCTAAGACACCAATGTCCCAAGAACCAGAAGAGATGAAGGAGATGCAGGACAAAGGAAGTTGGAAGACCATAGAGAAAAGAAAGAAAGCTACAACACCAATCTCGCCAAGAAAGACGAGGAGCCAGACAAGTAAAAATTAAGAAAATTGTAGGTCCGATAGACCAATTTGGTCTCAGTGGACGTTAACCATCATCATCATCATCATCATCAAGATGTTGCAAGATCATAATAAAGTTCTGTTGGGAAAAGGCTACACTAAGTAGTCCTGTCTAATTTATCAGTCTCGATGAATCCATATAGGTTTTCCTGATACTACAAACCTTTTCTAGAAGCAATTCTCCTATATGATAAACCCCATGATTACTACCATTTTCTACAAGGAATTTTACCAAAATTTCTATGATTTATACTTTTTCCTATCTTTTCAGGATTTCTGATAGTAGAATTTTTAGTTGTAGTAGAGAAATTTATTTGCACCGTGTCATAAAAAAAATACATGGATCCAACATTCAACTAAAAATTTTAACCTGATCCTTAATTTCTCCATGTATGATTCTTTTTACAATGCCTAGGTGGTGTGCTACACCTTTCTTGGGAAGTTTCTTCGTCTATTAAAACATCCCTTTCTTTCATAGTATAGGCCCTCTCATGGTTGTTTTGAATGAAGGGCCCATCTGTGCAGATTCTAACCATGCCTCTCTCTATCTAAACAAGAATCACCAAACACTTTAGATACACATTCTAAAGGTGCATCAGTTCCCAAATGTTGTTCCTTCAACCCCCTAAAGAACATTGTTGCACGTCAAAATTGTGTGAATTTGAATTTCCCTTAGTTATCCCCTCATTTCTCACCAAAAATTTTACTTTACCATTTAACAACCATTTCATTGCTACGCTCTCTATTATTAGGCAACTTTTAGTTTATAAAAATTAATAATGCATCTTTAAGTACACCCCACGAAGCCTCTGGTAAGTGTAATTCCACCTGTTCAATTTTTCTTTTATTTGAACAATTTTCATTCTCTTCAACATTTGCGAGTTTTCTCTTCTTAGGGAAACATAAAATAACATGATTTGGCTCTAGTTTATCAAGGAAGACGTCCTTCTCATGAATTATGAGGTAGCAAGGTTAGCTCTTCCTTGACATTTATGGTACCTGGTGGCCCAGTCTCAAGGACCTAAGACCTTGCATCCATTATCCTAATGAACCTAGAGATAGAAGAAAAGCTAAATAATGTGAATTTTTATGGGAGCCTAAATTGAGTATTTAGTGGATGCACCAAAAATAGAGGGATCATGCAACAAAAAAGAAGCCTCTAGTGCGCATAAAACCCTCGTAATATCTTCACTTCTTCATCTTCCTCCCTAATGAATACAACTTTTACTTTGATAGACAACTTCTAACTTGAAGCTTTGTCTCTTCCCTAGACAATGCGTTAGTGGCCTTGACCTAAAATGTGCTCATTTGTTTGTATTAATGTTTACACCCTTCTTCCTTCAATGAAAAGCACCACAAATGGAAGAGAGATACGCACACATAAGGAAGCTGAAGCAAACAAAGTTCATTCTTCAGGTCAAATACTCCAGAAGACTTGGAATATAAAGATCTCCATTGAGATACAAGAATATATATTAAATGTATGAATAAGAATGATGATACAATGAGAGTGAAGGTCATGTATATATATCCAGGTAAGCACCCTTCACAAGCGGTCATCTCTCCTTAGACATGCCTCTTTGTTTAACTAATTATTAATTAACTAATCATTATTACAATTATTTATATATTTTTTATTAGTAACATTGCCTTCCTCCTCAGAAAAGCTTTGTCCTCAAAGCTTGTTAATGCAAAAGGCTTGATCTCTTTTTCAGTTTTGAATGTCTTCTTGTCTCTACATTTTCATCTTCGTTGATACAAGTTGATATGATCTTCTAAGTGGTAAACAAAATTGTCGCATTGAGAAGGGTCAGACCATCCTAGATCAATATTCTGTTGAATCCTGCATTGATTGGAAACTTGTGATGAATTGTTATCACTAGACTGAGTTGTGTGCACTTTAGTATTCTTGGGAACATAAGTTTTTTGTTTATGTTCCGAGTGACATGGATTCGTAGATTGATTGAGATGTTTGTTCTTGTGATTTGGATGTAGATAAAGACTTCTTTTAGTTTCTCTTGTCATGTGTGTTGCGAGATTATAATTTTCTTCAAGTTCCGATGTCGTCGAGCTGGTTACAGAACCTTCACTTGGGATGTTCATCATCTGAACTGCAACATCTGAGTTTGTATTTTCTTCAGCTTGCTTGTCTTCTTTTTGAGTTGTGACATTCGTTGGATCGGTATTTTTTACTTTCTCTTCCACTTGGACTTCTACATTTGATGCTTCCTTCTCGATAAACTGTTTCACCTTATTTTCCAATGACTTCTTGTCCTTCTTAAGCTTCTTAATTTGTTTCAATAATTTTTCACTATGGACTTTAAGCCGAGAAACTTCTTCATTTTTGGAAGTAGTGACCTTGTCGACTTCGCTTTGCATATTTTGTAGAAATTTTTTACCTTCTTGAAAAATTATTTTTGAAATATCTTGTATGTCTTCTAGTGTTACTAAATTTGGCTTTAATATAACATCTTGGAGTATATTATTCTTCTTCCTGTAGGAAAATGTTAAGAACTTTTTTTATATTTAGAATAAAGGATCCTAGAGTTTCTATCCAAGGTGAGCCCAAAACAATGTCACTATCGTCAAAAAATAAAGTTTTCACGCTGAATTGTGAGGTAAAAGTATAATCCCCAATATTTTGTTGTAGATGGTTTATGTCGTATTGTTTTTTACTTGTGTCAACAAACTTTGTTTCAATTATATTTGATTCAGGAATTACTATCTAGTTAGCACATTTAGTACTAACATAATTACTATCTTTAGTAGGCCTCAAAGAGATTATAATATCTCTTCTTGTGAGTGATCATTTGATTTTAAATAGTGTACTAACACATCTACTAAAACTTTAGGAAATCTTTCATTATTGTTGGTTTCCATTGTTTTATTTTTTTCTTGTTTTTGTTTATTTAAAATAACCCCTTTTTATAACTTCTATATTTCCTTTTTATTTTAGTTAAAAAAAAATCTCCAATATTTCTCTTTCCCTTAAATACATGTATCTATTTCCTCTTAATATAAACCCCTTTTTTTCTTTATAATCTTATATTGTTTTTTTATCATACCGTTTTACTTCCCATATATTTTGGGGCCTACTTATTTAATTTTATATATATATATATATATAAGAAACTTTATATATATACTTATATTTTAACTTGTAGTTTCTAAAATATACGATAGAAGTACGACCTTTGTATGGTTCAAATTACATGTACGAGTCAACTGGTGGCTAGTTTGGTCTGATAAGATGTGACTGTCACTGAGGAATGACGCAACGGTTGGGAGCGGGGTGGAGTTCAGTAAAGTGACAGGGTATATCGTATGGAATTAGTAGATAGATGTTGGAAAGACACTTTCACAATGGCACACAGAAGGTGGAAAGAGTGTATGACAACAACTGTGAAAGAATTGGTACCACTCTAAGTGCAGGTGATAGCGGTTGTAGAGTTGCAGACGACTCGAAGTAGAAGTGATAGTGGAGACTAGCCGAATGTGTGAATATAGCAGTAGGAGCCCACCTGTGGCTATGACTGAGCGATGAAAGAGAGATGGCTGTTGATTCTGGGAAGAAACTACAAGGATTGGAATATAAATATCTCCATTGCGATGCAAGAATATATATTAAATGTATGAATAACAATGATGATACGATGAGAGTGAGGTTCTTGTATATATATCCAAGTAGGCACCCTTCACAACTGGTCATGTCTCCTTAGACATGCCTCTTTGTTTAACTAATTATTAATTAACTAATGATTATTACAATCTATCTGCATCCAAATCATAAGATCACAAGAACTTATTTGCACAAGTGCTTATGTATTGAATACATGGTTACGTTGATGCATATATGAAAATGCCATATTGACTGGAAGGTTTTTATTATGGAATGGAGATGGGTTATATTCATTCACGCGGTGCAATGAGGTAAAGACATGTAGGTGGAGGAAGTGATTTGGACTCCAGTTATGTATCAGGTGGAGCTTGAGCAGAGTTATGGATTCCCTGGTTGCTCATTTAAGGGTGGAGACAGTATGGTCTCTAGATTCCCTTGAGGGTGGAGGTATCAACCTCTGGATTCCCTGTTTTCTCATTTAAGGGTGGAGATGGTATGGTGTATGGATTCCCTTGAGGGTGGAGATATCAACCTCTAGATTCCCTGGTTTCTCACTTGAGGGTGGAGATGGTATGCTCTCTGGATTCCCATGAGGGTGGAGGTATCGACCTCTCAATTCCCTAGTTTCTCATTTGAGGGTGGAGATGGTACTATCTTTGGATTCCCTTGAGGGTGAAATTATCAACCCCTGGATTCCATTCTTTCTCATTTGAGGGTGGAGACGGTATGGTCTCTGGTTTCTCTTTTTTTGGAAGAGGGTGGAGTTGGGACACCTCTACACTCCCTTGATAGACTGATGAACAAGACAAGAATCATTATAATTTACTTATAATGGAAATTATAAGAGATTGTATGTCATGCTATAGGAAAACATGGGAATTGCCCAGTCTAGGGTGCATGGAGTTGGCTGCAAGACAACAAGCAACATCTTGAAGATATCAAAGACAGCACATCCAATGCACCAAAAGACTGCAAAAAGGGGCCATTGGAAAATGGTTGGTATTTCACTTGTAGTTAAGTAAATCATGATGCCTATAACATGTGATGTAAAAGCCAATACGAATTGTCTATTAATATACTGTATATGGTTATTAAATATCAAGGATGGTGTTCCCCCAAGGAAGAGGGGTTTGTAACACCCCTTACATGTCGAATTAGATATTTGTACCCAAACTTAAGTAGAAGAGTATGACTAATAAACAAAAGGTTGGGTAACATCAAAGTATATAAAACAAGGAAATATATGATATAATCTGAGTTGTCATTGACGTCAATATGACATTATTGGAGATGGAAAATATTCTTGTGGTAGATGAACCTCATGAAAACCCTAGGTGCGAGACATTAACCCTAAGGTGTGAAATTATAACCCTAAGTAAGAAAACCCCAGGTCTATGTTAATCTAATGTTGAATTCCTCCTTTACTTGTTAAAGAACCATTAGGTGAAAACCTAACCCTACGTCTAAAAACCCTAACTCTATTATAAAAACCCTAGCATGATGTCTAAAACCTAGACCTTATCCTAAAAACCCTAAGTATTAATTCCCTAACATAATGAAACCTACCTTTATAATATAGAATCCTAAACCTCTAAAAAGCAATTCATAAAATATATATATATATATATTAAATAAAAAAAGGGACCTCAAAACATTCCTTCCTTCCATGTTCTACCATAATAAATTTATACATTAATAAAGAATTTA
This sequence comes from Pinus tabuliformis, assembly GCA_031772625.1. Taxonomy (NCBI): domain Eukaryota; kingdom Viridiplantae; phylum Streptophyta; class Pinopsida; order Pinales; family Pinaceae; genus Pinus; species Pinus tabuliformis. The sequence goes on along the minus strand of CM062820.1, from coordinate 1,532,305,392 downwards.
TAACATTAATGCTCCTCCACCGCATGCAATAAGCTTTATAACATTAAACCATATTAAAAATTTGACGTTGGACTTTGGTCAATGCCATTCTCTTGGCATGTATTAAACTTTTATAACGCGGTCAATGCCATTCTCTTGGCATGTATTAAACTTTTATAACGCTCCACGCTATGCAGTAAACTCTAAACATTAAAATGTATTAAATATTTGATGTCGGCCATTCTTCTAGCATGTCGGATCTCCAAAAAATAGCATTTCCAGATGTAATGAATTCATATATATTGACAATAACGCCTTAACATTTGACCAACACATATAGTTCAGAATTCGGTGAACACAGAAAAATCTGAAGATTATACATTTGCGGACCTGTGGGTGGATGAAGAAAAACATGACTTGGAAGAAGACATTATAGCTCAGATTTATCACTTCTTACAGCTCGGATTAAACTTCCCCTTCAGAACCTTTAAAGGCTCGGATCAGTGATCAGTCATTTGTGGAGTTCAATTTCTGTGGTAATTTAAAAGGTTCACATGTGGATCTGTTGAGGACAGGAATTTGGACTTGTGACAAATCATTTGCCTACCAAAGAACTCGTGATGGATAGCACCTTGGTTGGCTTCCAGATTGCAATCTTGGATAAGGCAAACATCAGTTCTACATCTGTAGCATACTCTTGTTGTGAATAAACTTGAAGACTTTGATCTATGGACAGTTACCTTGAGGAGAGCTCAGTGCAACCTCAGTTTCAAGCTCAGGGTTACATTCTTTTAGACAGAACGCAAACAGTGGCATGTGAGGGCTTGACATGTGCAGTCACTATTGAAGCACCTTGTGAAAACACACTTGGAGCAACTTGATTATTGAAGAATATATTTGAGCAGTACTAGTAGCAGTCTTTGAAGACATCCATAAAACATCTGAAACAACCCTTGGAGATCACCTTGAATCAGCCTTTTGAAGCAGTGTTTTAAAGCAGCCCTTGGAGACAGTTTGACCAGACATTGGAGGAATCTTTAAAGCACTTCCTTGATGTATTTAAAGCAGCCCTTGAAAGAACTTTGAAGCAGTATTTTGTAGATATTTTGAAACAGTCCTAGAAGCAGATTTTGGCCTCACCTTGGAGCTGTTTTTTAAAAGGAAAATCTAGATACCTCCTTGAAGCAGATTTCGTCCAAACCTTGGTTGAAAGATTGAAAGCATAGTACTGGCATTATCTAGCAGACTTTGGTTGGAAGAGTGGAAGCAGATTCTATGAGAATTGTTTTACAAATCTCATTAAAAGTCCTTATTCTAGACCTTGAAGATCACCTGGAGTAGATCTATTGTGCATTCTTAAGGAAGACATAAGGCCTCATTAAGGAATCTCTAAGCATTGTTGAATATCCCTTGGAGTTGGGTGTGCAGATTTATTAAAGAAGTTTTTGGAGCAGGCCTAGAGCATCTCATTGAAGAAAATTGGAGTCATCTAAAGCCTATTGGAGATCATGATGCATCTAAAAGCCTATTGGAGATCATGATGCATTGAAGCCATCATGAGATGACTTCGATAAATTGCTTGGGTACGATGAAGAGCAATGGTGACACCTTCTATATGACAAGGTTGTCATTGATGATATAAAGTGGAAGGCTACAGTGAAGCTGAAGATTGATAGGGCTCAGTGAAGAAGATTTTGGGAGTCGTGAGTTACTACCAAACATATATTGACGAAGTATTGAGCCTCAAAAAGACAAGGTTGGTGCCTTGGAGGATAGGGTTGGAGCCTTACAGGATCGGTTTCCTCAAGAAACCAGGTGGGAGCCTATACCAGAGAAGGGTTGGTGCCCTAGGGATTGGAGCCTCTAAACGCAAGGTTGGTGTCTTGATAGGGTCAGTGCCCTAGAGGTCGGAGCCTCACAAAAGTCCAATTTGGTGCTTGGAAACAAATTGGAGCCTTGGAGATTGAAGATCGGTGTCTTCATTTAGGTTTGGAGCCCTATATACATTGTACTTGATTTATTGTGAAAAATAAATTAATAAAATCATTTATTCTTATTGTTCATTTTGTGTTCTAAATATAAATTATCTAACTGGTAAAAGTAACAATTGAAAAGAAATATTGATTCACCCCCCTCTCAATATTTCCAACAATTGGTATCAGAGCCAGTACCTTTATTCAAAGCCTAACACCTTGAAGTTTGATCATTAGAACACAAATGGCGAAGCCAAAGAAGAAAGTATCCAATCCTCCTAAAGATGTGTCTCCCTCAACCACCGAAATTGAAGTCAATCAATTTGTGAAGGCTCCATTGTTCAATGGAAACTTTGATTTATGGGAGGCAACAATGAGAAATTTCTTAAAAAATCAAGGCATTCAAGATTGGAAATCAATGATTGTTGATAGCATGATGGATGGAGAATCCAAGGAACATAATACAAGAGCAATGAAAGCAATATTGAATGGGATACCTGATTCTATGAAGGCCAATTTTGAAAAATGTTCATCAGCAAAAAGCATATGGGATAAACTTCATGATCTTCACTCAAAATGAGTGTTGACAATGATCTCTAGTCAAGAAAATAATGGAAAACAAGAAAGAAATCCAAAGCCCATCAAGGAAGCCGAAGATAAGAGTGATAACATCAATGCTAAAGAAGACCTAGAAGATGAAGAGAATGAAAAAGATTTTGAAGAATATATCCTCACTAAAATTATGGCTGCCATGGAAGAGGTTAACAATTTGAAAAAGGAAAATGAGGAACTTAAGAAGAAAGCGCAAGTTGGTAAATCAAGTCTCGACTATGTAGGTGAATCCTCAAGCAAGAATGACGCAAACCCTAATGCTTCAAACAACAAGGATGTGAGGAAGCCTCGAAGAAATGTTGATGCTTCCAATTCCAACAAAGGCAAGGAGAAGAATCAAGAACACATTAAAATAAATCCTACTGCAAGAAGACTTGCAAATGGTGTCAAGAATACAAAAGGCAATGAATATCATCAAAGAATCCCAAGGCAAAAAGACTTCAGAAGTACATCAAGGAAACCTTCTTCTCCCAAGTGCCAAATTATATTTTTTGGTTATTGTTATTCGTGTATAAACTTTGGGCACATGGTAAAATATTGTAAGGATATCACAAAGATAATTATATGGTCCCCGTCAATTTCAGAGAAGCAATTTTGCAAGAATAAGTCATGAATTGTTATACATGAAAAATATAGAGTGCTTCAAGTGTCATAAAATTGGACATATGGCACGTGATTGTAACTTGACTTGGGCCCCTATACAATCTAGAACCATACCAGAGAAAAAGGTTACACAAATATGGATAAGGAAGCAAACACAACCCGGAAGTCTCTTGAACTGACAGTTAACAACACATGTTGTTGACTTGATGATGTCATCCTCGATATTCCAATTATTTGATGGGGAGACTCTGCCAAAAAGAAGACCATGCATACAGTTAGGGGGGGCTTATGATGATTAAGCACTCTTGCGGAAGCTATCCGAGAATGGGCCCTATGAAATCCTTGGTAACCTTTCATGAACTAGAGGAGGTCATGTAGACAAGGAGAGTTGGTTCATCAAATGAAGGAATGTAAGTACATATATCATGGACCACATTGCTAGAAAGAAGAGCACCATGACAGAGGGAGTAACATACCTATGAAGAACTACTATTCATGAAGAAAAGAATTAGCTCGACAGGGGGAGTTCTTTGACACCCTATTTGCCATTGATGTCAAAGGGGGAGAGAATATTTGAAAGGGCAAGAATATTGCCATCAATGACAAAGGGGGAGATTGTTAATCTAGGTTGTCATTGATGTCAATATGACATTATTGGAGATGGAAAATATTCTTGTGATACATGAACCTCATGAAAACCCTAGGTGCAAGACATTAACCCTAAGGTGTGAAATTATAACCCTAAGTAAAAAAACCCCAGGTCTATGTTAATCTAATGTTGAATTCCTCCTTTGCTTGTTAAAGAACCATAAGGCGAAACCCTAACCCTAAGTCTAGAAACCCTAACTCTATTATAAAAACCCTAGCATGATGTCTAAAACCTAGACCTTATCCTAGAAACCCTAAGTATTAATTCCCTAACATAATGAAACCTACCTTTATAATATAGAATCCTAAAACTCTAAAAAGCCATTCAAAAAAAATTATTAATTAAAAAAAGGGACCTCAAAACATTCCATTCTTCCATGTTCTACCATAATAATTTTATACATTAATAAAGCATTTATAATGCTCCTCCACGGCATGCAATAAGCTTTATAACATTAAACCATATTAAAAATTTGACGTTGGACTTTGGTCAATGCCATTCTCTTGGCATGTATTAAACTTTTATAACGCTCCACGCTATGCAATAAACTCTAAACATTAAAGCGTATTAAAATGTATTAAATATTTGATGTCGGCCATTCTTCTGGAATGTCAGCTCTCCAAAACGTAGCATTTCCAGATGTAATGAATTCATATATATCAACAATAACGCCTTAACATTTGACCAGCGCATACAGTTCAGAATTCCGTGAACACGGAAAAATCTGAAGATTATACATTTGCGGACCTGTGGGTGGAAGAAGAAAAACACGACTTGGACGAAGACATTACAACTCGGATTTATCACTTCTTGCAGCTTGGATTAAACTTCCCCTTCAGAACCTATAAAATCTCGGACCAGTGATCAGTCATTTGTGGAGTTTGATTCTGTGGTAATTTAAAAGGTTGACATGCGGATCTGGAGTTGTTTTTTAAAAGGCAAATCTAGATACCTCCTTGAAGCAGATTTCGTCTAGATCTTGGTTGAAAGATTGAAAGCATAGTACTAGCATTATCTAGCAGAATTTGGTTGGAAGAGAGGAAGAAGATTCTAGGAGAATTGTTTTATAGATCTCATTAAAAGTCCTTATTCTAGACCTTGAAGACTGCCTGGAGTAGATCTATTGTGCATTCTTGAGGAAGACATTGTTTAAAGGCCTCATTAAGGAATCTCTAAGCATTGTTGAAGATCCCTTGGAGTTTGGTGTGCAGATTTATTAAAGAAGTTTTTGGAGCAGGCCTAGAGCAACTCATTGAAGAAAATTGGAGTCATCTAGAAGCCTATTGGAGATCATGATGCATTGAAGCCATCATGAGGTGACTTGGAGAAATTTCTTGGGTACGATGAAGAGCAATGGTGACACCTTCTATATGACAAGGTTGTCATTGATGATGTAAAGTGAAAGACTATAATGAAGCTGAAGATTGATAGGGCTCGGTGAAGAAGATTTTGGGAGTCGTGAGTTACTACCAAACATATCTTGACGAAGTATTGCAGTGGGTTGGAGCCCAAGAGGTTGGAGCCCAAGAGGTTGGAGCCAAAGAGTTTGGAGCCTCAAAAAGACAAGGTTGGTGCCTTGGAGGATAGGGTGGGAGCCCTAGAGGATCGGTGTCCTTAAGAAACAAGGTCGAAGCCTGTACCAGAGAAGGGTTGGTACCCTAGGGGTTGGAGTCTCTAAACGCAAGGTTGTTGCCTTGATAGGGTCGGTTCCCTAGAGGTAGGAGCCTCACAAAAGTCCAAGTCGGTGCTTGGCAACAGGTTGGAACCTGGGAGATTGAAGATCGGTGCCTTCATTTAGGGTTGGAGCCCTCTATATTGTAATCTATTTATTGTGAAAAATAAATTAATAAAAGCATTTATTCTTATTGTTCATTTTGTGTTCTAAATATAAATTATCTAACTGGTAAAAATAACAATTGAAAAGAAATACTTATTCACGCCCCTCCCAGTATTTCCATCATTTGATACCTAGTTAAGTTTGTTGGCCCATATTAACTCTTAAAATGACCATGAATACCATGGGGCTGAGATACGCATTAAAACAATGATTGTTCTTGATTATTATTCCTTCTTCTTACTACCACACAATTGAAGTATGTGGGCATAGTGAATGATTCTTCAGAGGCTAGCAGATATTTTATAGGTTAATCGCACATGGTGGAACAAATATTTTTCCTCACACCTTATTGATTCTAGAACAGACCTAGAAAGAGGGAAAATGGCATGCATAGAGAAAAAGGGAGGCCAAATGGCAGGAAAGGAAAAATCCAGTTAGTCAGGCCCTAACTAACCAGAAGCATGGAGTGAGCAATAGAGAAAGGGGAGAAATCAGGACAAGGGAGGAATCAAAAGAGCACAATGAAAGAGAAGGAGAAATAGCGAGAGTGCATTAAGGAAGATGGAAAAACTTTGGGGATACATAGAGAACGTAGCATCTTAGGAGTGAAAGGTTGGGAGTTGGTTGCAGAGGAAGGAAAATTGGGAGTCTGGAACTGTGGGAACGACATCACAAGGGCCACAGAAGGACTTGTCGTATGACAGGTTAGTGACGATAACCTATGGAAGCTCGTATATTAGACTCAACTATATTCATTTCTACTTGATGACTGGATATTAGGATTATAGTATGTTGCAAGTGACTATGTGCCTAGATGCTAGGGTCGTACAAGTAGATTGTTGGATTGACATTGAATGAGCTAAGAGGTACTTAGAAAATAGGACCAGCCTCAGACTTGAGCCCATATTTGACCTATTTTGACTGTCTAGTTGACTTCATCTTTCAAGGGAAAGATAATGTAGTTTTGTATCATACCAGGGTAAGTGTGTCTATGCCATTACTCGCAACTACCCAGAAACAAGATAATCCTATCAGAATGTGATTTCACAATTTTGTAAATAAGAGTACTGGCCAAATTCGAGGGTGGAGATCCCCCATCTCTGGAATCCCTCCTTTGATAGACCTTGTATACATTGTCATATCAGCGTAGAATTCATGTAATGTAAATGCTCACTTAGTGTAGGAAGGTGAACTCTCTTTATAAATGATAATAGCGGTTAAATTCGAGGGTAGAGGTCCTTTAATTATGGATGCCCTCGTTGCAGGTTGTCTTAACTTATTAGGGGACTTTTGAGGTCTAAAATGGGCCTCCTAAGAAAAATGTACAACCAAAATAAACTTTATAAGAACCAATAGGATTCAACATAATGATGTCAACCATGGGGGAGCATTCACCATTTTTGAAGTAAAAAGGTAAAAAGATTAAAAAATAATAAAATAATAAAACTACTTTTTCAACTCGTATTTTCAACTCATCTCCTTAATGTTTTACTCAAATTTCAAGCAGGAGTACTCATTGGATGAAAAAATTAATTCCTCATCCAAAGAGTACCCATGTTGCATAGTTTCGATGGACACTTCTACACGAAAAATGAGAAATACATGAAACAACGTGATTGCAATCACGTTTTTCATGTATTCTCAGTTTTCATGTAGCAGGGTCCATCGAAAGTATGCAACATGGGTACTCCTTGGATGAGGAATCAAATTATGCATCTAACGAGTGTTTCCACTCAAAATTTGAGTAAACCCATCGGGGAGATAAGTTGAAAATACGAGTTGAAAAAATAGTTTTTTTCTTTTTTCCCTCTAAAATTTGATGATAATCTAATCTTATTTTATTATTTCCACTATTATTTTGTAATTTTCTTAGGAGGCTCATTTTAGACCTCAAAACTCCCCTAATCCATAGTTCCTTTGGAAACTCAACATTAGAATGCTCTTTATAACTAGCATTGGTAGAAGTCGTTGAAGCAATTTCAGGGTGGAGACAAGTCTATAGAAACCCAAAGTAAAGTAAGGGAGGAGACTCTATCTCTGGAATCCCTTCTTGTCTAAAGGGTAGAGATGTTTATCTCTGGAGTCCCTTGTCGACCAATGGATGGAGATGTATATCTTTAGAATCCCTTGCTGACCAATGTGTGGAGATGTACACTCTAGAATACCTTGCTGAACAATGGGTGGACATGTATATTTTTGGAGTGGAATAATGGGTGGAAGAAAAAGAAAAACCAACGTCATGAACTCATGTATCATTCTACAACAAAACAACAATATGCAAGGTGGAGGTGGGGCAGACCTCTGGAATCCCTAGCCTAAATATTGGGACTAGTTTCACAAGCTAGGGGTTGACACTTGCACAGTAGGTAGTTTTCCATGGTTGGGAGGAAAATCATGAAACCTATCCCTATGTCCATCCTTAGGTGTCTTAAAAACTGTCATGCCCAAAAATCATTTAATACTCAAAGATACAAAATGGCATGTGCTTCTAAAATTGCATGACATAGATATTGTTGTATGTTTAGCCACTACATATGAGATTGCAGCCAGGAACAGTGTTGTACGTTAGGAAGAATTCAAGACAGTTCACTACAAATCAACAATCCAAAATGGAAAGTGCTACCAAAAATTGCATGACATAAATCTTCTTCTATGTTTAGCCGCTACACCTATGATTATAGCCATGAAGAGTACTACATGGTTAAAATTATTCTGCATGGCCACCTCACTAAATAATATACACAATCAATGGATGGTATGGTTCTTAGGGGACTATAGACATGAAGTGGGTCTCCTCAACACCAAGGCATTAGACATGCTTCTATCTGTAGGCATGCCATACTGAAAATGGATTATAATGATTATGTACCTGACATTTCGGTGGACAAAATTGGAGATTTTATTATGTATATACATGTCCTCTAGTCATACAAGAGTGTACTATATGTATGGGGTAGTATTGAATGTATTTTTGAGACACGAACCCTGATCAAAAAAAAAGGAGGAATCTTTGCAAGATTAACCTAGGCTGCACACCTAGCCACACAATTTGTAGAACTATAAGGGACTAAGGTAGAGGATGTGTGAAGTTGGTCTGACACAACAGCGAAGAAGCTCAGAAGAGACCTCCAGGAGCTATTGCACCTTCTTGACTAGGTTTCTGGACACGTAATTATACTTTGATTTAACGCATACAATAAGGGAGAACTCTAGAACCATATGCATTCTCTGAAACTACAGCGTGTGCTCTCATCTTGCATAGTTGTAACATTCTGCCTCCATCTATTGTTATATGTATTGTTTCAAACTATTAATGTTGTCTCGTTATAAAATGGTGTTTGATGTATACAGTTATTTGTGATGTCATAATAAACACTATTATAAAGGGGGTTTTCATTAATTATTTTTGGCCGAATATGGTGTAGGATTGTGATTAATTATTTATGGTTGAATATGGTGTTTAGAAGCACTGATGTGAACTGTTACCCACCATTTTGTGGGCCATGTCCCTAGGAGGAAATAAATTCTGAGATGGTCCCCAACCAGCAGTCAGTGGCCCCTTGCAGCCACCAACTAGCTTATTGTGCCACTTCTCCACCACCTGATCCAGCCATGTGGTCCCTCACCCATCTGTCATGATCGGATGTTTGAAGGTGGGCCTCCAAAACCTAAAGGTATGTCGTGTCATTTGGTGATTGAATATTGTAGTTTTCTTTTCATGGATACTTCTGGGCATGACTTAATGGGGGGATTTGGAGGAAAGAGTGGGCTAGGTCTATGCTCTTGTCCCCCATACCTCTTTTTATGTCAACCTTGGACCCTAGTCCCATGGGATCTCTTTTATTGACCTTTTGGATTTCGGAATGGTACTAAATGGAAAATCATGATTTTGGTTGTGTGGTCCTACTCGCTCATCCACATATATCACTCCCCTTCCACTCATTATAACACATTCATCATTTCTCCCACCTGGGTCCACATTCCTCCATTGGGTCCACATAGGGTTAGCCTTTCCCCTCCCATTACCCACACATTGGGTCAGGCTTGGAATGATATACCGGAGGTTGATGCAACTGAAAAGAAAAGTAAAAGCGTAATTGGCCACATTCAATAGGAAAATGTACCACAAAATGCAAAAGATGTTGGGGACAAACACATTTACCATGTGGGAAAAAGCCAATACATGAGCTCTACCCCATTGTCATGGTCATCACCCTGGTTCCTATAGGCCCTAGATGAGCCTCCATTATCATTTATAAACCCATGATTGTCCCAACCCCTTGTGCGCAATGAACCAACCTACCTTAAGGGTGGTATCCATTGTTATACCTTACACATCATGCTCTTATCCTTTGAGCCTCGAGCAGTTAATCAAAGAAAAATCATAGAAGACAAAAGGCATATAAAGAAGGGTGGAAAAATCAAGGTCAGGGCACCTCATGTACCACGATTTCTCCCTCCTATACATTATATACCCAAGTGTGGGCTTCCCTTTTACTAGATACCCTTATACCCCAGCATGTGGCCCAAGGCTCCCCCTTTCACTCCCTACTCCCTTCCATCTCTTTATCACATGCCATCACCCATTGAAGGATGTATCTTGGACATACTATCCCCTTTAAAAGTAGAAACCACCTAATAGGATACTTGGTTAACCCCATTTGGAGCTTGAAGACATTAGCACATGCCAAAGCCCATTATGGAAGGGCATGTCATTATGAAGTGTCCACCTATTGTCCATGGTTTGTAAGCTCTTTAACTCGATTTCCTTAATTGACTTGTTGTACTGGAAGACTAGGGAACGCATTGAATCTTATGCGGGATTGCAGATGGTCTCCATTTTGGGTTTGGTCTCCCTATACGAGGTCTTAACTCTCCACAAGACTACATTGGCACATATAGGGTGTGTGTTGAGAGCCATGGGCCTCCACATCAGTAGACAGCACTCCATGTATCCCCAAAGATGTTCAGAGATTGCTCAAGGTTCACCTATTGGACCAGGAAGATGCACCTGGCTCACCATGCCCAGTAGGCCCCACAGTTGTACCATGCACTTAGCAGATGACCCAAGACTTGTATGCTGATGTGGCATCACTTACACCATCATTTGAGCCCTTACATATGGCCTACAGGCATCTTCGACCTACTTGGAGACCCATGAGGTTACTTGTGTGCCCTCACACCCATTGGGAGCACCACAGGTTTATTATTTGGAGAACAAGGGGCCAACCCCTTGTCCACTACTTTTGGGAGTCATATTCATCATTGTGGCACTTATGAACTTCATCGGGCTTCTTAGAAGCCCCAGTGACATGTATTATTGATCATTTGACTTCTTGAAACGCTTATTCTTGTGTTTATGAACTAGTTTGGTGGGCTTGCCACAAAAAGTTAGTTATTTTGCACATTATTTTATCCTAGGGGCTAATGTAGGTCTAAATAACTAAATTGAACTCCTTATAGGTGTATAAATACAAGTTATGAGAGTTCATTTATCATCATCACTTGGTTTGTAATTGTATCTCTTTAGAGATTTTCACTATTCCTTCTTCGTGGATGAAATTTCGGACCATGGAATGAATTTTGATGTTTGGATTATCTATTCTTGTCTTAGAGCTTCTTGATTGGAAATTTGTTGACGGTTGGATATATTCTCTTACATGTAAGTACAAATTTAATGCTATTCTTTCTTTTACTTTGTCACATGCATTGATAACGGGATTTTCGCTATACTCGGCTAATTGTTCCATGCATTATTGCGAAAATATGGAATTGTATTTCTAGATAGTATCACTCTATGTATGGGCCATGTATGTTGAATGAAATATCGTACGGATAATTCTATGGTAGAATTTATCTTGATAAGTCCTCTCATCTTGCAAAACGAAGTATAAAGCTTTAAGGTCACTCTATTTTACCCTTATGCTAAGCGAAGTAGTCCTTGAAGCCTCCTTGACCTAGAGACGAAGTCCATTCTCATTATCCTTGAATCCAATCTCCCCAAAGGATTAGGCATTGATCTACCATAAGGTGATCGCTTTAAGAACCATTTTTCTTCACTTTTTCTTCTTTATTCTAGGTCTAGCCACATTGGGGATCCTAGGGCATCATTTTCCCAACAAACTACCCATAGAAAAACTTCGATCTCTTGGGCATTTTGCATTGGTGTGTCTCCGGTCCTCCAAATTTTAAGGAATTCTGACAATGGGATTGTGAGATATCCCAAGCCCTAGCCTTGATACCTATTTTTTCTATAGGTTTCCCTAGGCTAGTACCTCATGTTAGGGTCCTATAATTTTTATAGGGTCATTTGATTATAGCTTATTGTTGACACCTAATCCGAAACGGATGAGGTGAAGTCGGACAGTCATCTAGAAGATGAACTGATCCGTTTTGTATTTGTATAAATAATAATAGTTGAATGAATAATACTCATCCAGTTGTTTCTTGCGCTCATTAATTTCTGAGCTAACCTGGCCTGACATGGTATCAGAGCACAGGTCCCAGAAATAGCTCCTGCCTCTGCCAGGTTTCTACAGCCTCATGAAACCTACCTCTGTCCTGAGACTGCGTGCTTCTGGCGGTGATCTGAGCGCCTCTGGCTCTGACATGGAATGCGTGGAATGCGCTGTTGAATACTGCGTTGAATACTGAGGTATCGTTTTGAAAACTGAGGTATCATTTTTGTGTGGCATAGACTGTGTTTTTTATCATTTTTGTGGATTGAAGAAACGCTGCATATAGAAGAACCCTGCGCTGTGGACAGCGTTTTTAATGGATGGACGTTTATAACCGTTCAAATCTCATGCGGAACCTGTTTGAAGACTAACTGCGTTTTTTTCTTATTGACTGCCTTTCTTATTGAAGACTCTCGGCATGAGTGGGATTTGATTTGATTGTGATAAGAAGCGTTCATTTATTTTATTCATACTTTACGGATTTGATCATTTTCGAGTTATGAGAGCAATGGGCTGCCTTTGTCGTGGACATTTATGGCTATTGAATATGCATTTTGCATTTCTAGCACCTAGATCTTGATTTACAGCAACTTCCCATTCTCCTTACGACGCTTCTTGTTATGGATTTGTTTTACTCTGACTATGTATGGTTATGCTCACGGCTCCCCATGTGTTGATGGCGGATTTTCAAATAGATTTTCAGTGTGTATTCATTGCGTTGTATTGATTAACGCAGTTGTTATATTGACACCGGTTTGAGTAGTGTATAGCCATCCGTTTTTGTGCTGGCGGTTTGAATATACGTGCTATATCCATTCAATTGATCTCAGTCTCTGTCTATATAACCCTCGGCATGACAAAACAAGGTCAGGTCATCGCATGCAAAGTTGCTGTTGCATGTGGATATGGATGTAGGTATGACTGAGGTTTAACCTGGCCTGACAAAGCATTTCGCATTTTCACATGTCGCAGTTTTCAAAAGCAGTCAGAGTGATATATATATATCAGAATGTTTATTTCCTGAGGTTTAATTTTCACATTTCGCAGTTTTCAAAAGCAGTCAGAGTGATATATATATCAGAATCATTATATCAGTCAGAGTATCAAAGCTTATGTAGTATTGCAGTGATTTTCAAAGCATATGTAGTATTGCAGTGATTTTCAAAGCATATGTAGTATTGCAGTGATTTGAGCGCCCTTGTTTTGATTGAACAGTGATATATATATGTGAGCAGTGATATATATATGCTGATGGAATGTTAGAAGAAAATGCATAAGGCTATCACATAAGGATTTTTTTCTCTTAGCAGAAATTTTTTTATCAACAGAAGTTTTTGGCAGAAATTTTTTTTTACAGAATGCATTCAATCATTTCAATGGTCGGAATAGTTCTCACTGGCAAGGAGAACTATTCTGAATGGTCTCGGATGGTGAAACACACCCTCATCTACAATGAGCTGTGGAAAGGTGTGTGTGTCGGAGAAGAAGACAGAGACCCTGTGCAGCCCACATCAGACAAAGAACTCGCCATTTGGGAAAACAAGAACAGCAAAGCCTTTGCATTGATCGCAGCATCTGTCAATGAGGAAGTAAGTCGTCATATTTCCTGCTATTCCACTGCCTTTGAAGCTATACAAAAGCTGAAAGAACTCTATGATACACATTCTGCACTTGAAGTTGTTCAGCTCATGATTAAACTCTTCACTCTTGAACTGAAAAATAATGATCCTCTTGCTCTTGCATCTGAAATAAAGTCTATAATGCATGATATAAAATCCACTAAGGTTGAGTTGGATATATCTCTTATTGCCTTTCTCAAAGCACTCTATCCTACCTACTCCAATTATCTTGAGTCTTTACAAGCAAATGGAAACCTTAAAGATATAACCTTTGACTCTCTTGTGAAAAAGTTTGCTGAAAGAGAGAAAGCCTTTGGAAAGAGAACAGTCCCTGAATCTTCTGAAGAGACTGTTTGCCTTGCTCACAAAGAAAAGCATCCTGCTCAAGATTCTACAAGAGGAAGAGGTGGACAAAGAGGAAGAGGAAGATACTTCAGAGGTAGGGGGGGCAGACATTCTCAAGCAGAAAAGGCAGATCTCCATTGCATTCGCTGCAAACGAAATGGATCACATGATGCTTCTACATGCAAGCTACCATGGGACAAAGTTGAGCAGAGAAGAAATCAGCAGAAAGGTAAAACTGATGACTCAGACAAAGGTAAAGCACCTGAATCTGCACATTATATTGAGGCACAATGTAATATTGGAGTAAATGAAGATTTGTTTAATGCTTCACTTGCTTCTTCGAAAAATGACTGGTTGCTTGATTCAGGAGCAACCTGTCATATGACTCATAGGAGAGATTTCTTTGAAGATTTCACTAACAATGTTGATGGAGCAGTATACTTTGCAGATCAGTCAAAAATCAAGCCATCAGGGCTTGGCACAATCAGGCTTAAACTGCCTGGTCTTCCAGACTTTCTTCTGGATCATGTTCTATATCTCCCACAGCTGAAGAGAAACTTGCTGTCCCTGGTCCACATCCGCCAGCAAGGTCACTCCATTCACATGTTTGATGGCAAGCTTGAGGTAAGAAAGGCATCTGACCACTCACTTGTCATGAGGGGTATAGAAGAAGAAAGACTCCTTAAACTGCAAGGAACCTCTGCTCATGCACAGCATTTCTCATATATTTCTCATCATGAAGAATGTACACTTCCATCAAGTTTATTATGGCATGCTAGATTTGGGCATTTAAACTATGATAGTCTCCGCTTGTTGAAGAAAAATGGTGTTGCTGGTTTGCCTACAATTCCTAGAAAACATAAACAATGTGATGCTTGCATTCTAGGAAAGCATAGCAAACAGTCTTTTCATGATTCACATTCAAGAGCACATAGGAAGCTTGAACTTATTCATTCAGATTTATGTGGTCCAATGCATGTTCCTTCTGCAAATGGAAATAAATATATCATGACATTTATTGATGATTACACCAGAATGTGTTGGGTTTACTTATTGAAGAACAAATCTGATGCTTTTCAAACATTTAAGAATTTTCATAAGTGGATTGAAAATGATGCACAATCTCATATTGGGTCTATTCGCACTGATAATGGAAAAGAATATACATCAAATGAATTTGAACACTATCTTCGCCAACATGGGATTAAACATCAAACAACTGTGCCTTATAATCCTCAACAGAATGGTGTAGCTGAAAGAATGAACAGAACAATTTTGAATATGGTACGATCCATGCTTTTCTTCAAAAATGTAAAGACAATGTTTTGGGCTGATGCTGTTCTATGTGCTGCATATATAAAGAATAGATGTCCATCTAGTGCTATAAGAAACAAGACTCCTTATGAATTGTGGTATGGACATGTTCCTTCGGTCAAACATCTCAGGATATTTGGTTCCACCTGTTATGCTTTAATACCAAAGGTACATAGAAACAAACTTGGTGCAAGAAGTCGTAAGTGTATCTTCCTGGGGTATTCAAACACATCTAAAGCATACCGCCTTTATGATGAAGTAAATAAAAAGTTTGTTTTATCTAGAGATGTCATTTTTCTTGAATCATCCAAATCTGACAATGTTGTTGAGCGGCAACTTGATCGCTTGGATAGATTCACAAAACCGAAATCATTTCAAGAGTTTGATAATCAGATTCCACATCTTCTGAAGAACAATCTCCCCTGCATGACACTCCAACAACGGATGATGCTTTAAGTGATGTAATTGATAGAATTGGGAGACTCAATCTTGATTCAGACCCAACTCAATCAACAGAACAGCCTGGACCATCTCAGAAAGGTCCCCCAAAGTGGCTGACAAAGACACTTGAAAGTGTTCATCCTGATGAAATTGGAAAAACAGGAACCCGAAATTCAAACCGACAAGATGGAGGTGATGTAGATAACTCTAATTCACCTGTTGATATGGATGTTACTTATGATTGTGAATTGAACTTGTCTACAGATTTTGAACCAACTTCCTTCAAAGAAGCTGCTTCTCATGATGAATGGAAAGAAGCAATGCAGAAGGAGTATGATGCCCTCATAAAGAATGGCACTTGGAAGCTGGTTGATCCTCCATTTGGAACCAAACCAATTGGCTGCAAGTGGGTCTACAAGAACAAGTACAAAGCTGATGGCTCACTTGACAAGCACAAAGCTAGGCTTGTGGCAAAAGGTTTTGCACAGAAGGAAGGGGTCGATTATGAGGAAACTTTTGCTCCCACAGCAAAATGGGCCACCATCCGGACACTCTTTGCACTAGCTGCTCAGAACGGTTGGAAAGTCCATCAAATGGATGTAAAAACTGCATTCTTGAATGGAGATCTAAAAGAGAATGTTTTTATGTCCCAGCCTGAAGGATTTGCTGTGAAAGGACATGAACACAAAGTATGCAAACTTGTGAAGTCCTTGTATGGCCTCAAACAAGCACCACGAGCCTGGTATGAAAAACTAACTGAGCATCTTCTGAAACTCAACTTCAAACATTTTGATCTTGATGATGCAACTTTATTTGTCAAGAAAGTTGGCAAAACAGTTGTATATCTTGTGGTATATGTAGATGATCTTTTAATGACAGGGAACAATGAAAGCTATATTGCATCCATAAAGAAAGAATTAGGAAAAATTTTTGAAATGACTGATTTGGGCTATGTTCATTACTATCTTGGCATTGAAGTAACCCAACATCCAAAGTCCATATTTCTTTCTCAAAAGAAATACATTGGAGATTTGTTATACAGATTTGGCATGACAGAGTGCAATCCCCTTTCTACTCCAATGGAACAAAACTTGAAGCTCACATCTACTGAAGGAAAGGAATTTGAGGATGCAACAAGGTATAGACAGCTTGTAGGAAGTCTCATCTACCTCACTACTACCAGACCAGACATTTCATTTGCTGTTGGAATCCTCTCCAGGTTTATGCAAAAGCCTTGTGAGGGACATTGGTCTGCTGCAAAAAGAGTTCTAAGGTACTTGAAGGGAACTCAAGACCTTGGAATCAAGTATACACAGGTGGACGACTTCAACTTGATTGGATACTCTGATTCAGACTTCGATGGAGACAAAGAAACTGGGGTATCTACTTCAGGATATGCTATGAGTCTTGGATCAGGAGCTGTCTCCTGGAGATCACGCAAACAATCAGTACCAGCAGATTCCACAACAGAAGCAGAATACGTGGCAGCAGCTGAAGCAACGAAAGAAATTGTGTGGCTCAGGAAAATTCTTGAAGATTTGCAAGTAAAACAAATACAATCTACTCCACTCATGATTGATAACACATCTGCAATAAAGTTGGCCAAGAATCCAAAATTCCATGATCGTACTAAGCACATCAATACTAAATATCATCTGATCCGACATCATGTTGAGGCCAAAACAATCCATCTCCGTCATTGTTCCACAAACGAGCAAATTGCAGACATCTTCACCAAAGCGCTTGGAAGAGAAAAGCTTGAAAGATTCAGAACGATGCTTGGACTCACCAACATCCCTTCAGATTAAGGGGGGGAATGTTGACACCTAATCCGAAACGGATGAGGTGAAGTCGGACAGTCATCTAGAAGATGAACTGATCCGTTTTGTATTTGTATAAATAATAATAGTTGAATGAATAATACTCATCCAGTTGTTTCTTGCGCTCATTAATTTCTGAGCTAACCTGGCCTGACACTTATGATTATTATATTTGAAATGTTGTAAATAATATTTCATCCTCCAAATTATTTCCAAGGCAGAGTCAAAAAGGTAAAATGTGGTTAATTTTACATGAAATCCTAATATTTGAGTTCATTATGTCTCTATCCAAATTTCGGAGGAATTATGTATTATAACCAAAGTTTTATGTTCATGGCATAAGGGTCGAAAATGACAAAAGGAGTTTGTCGCTTGTGGTTAAGTCTCATACACCATCCATCCGCCTGATCGTCACTCCATCAGATCAATGGTCAACAAGGTTTTTCAACCCCCCTTTCCATCCTACCTTTATTGGCAGGGTGGGTCCGAAAAGGAGGTGTTCCCCACCGGATCCCACGACCACATGCTCCGCTCTCTACATTTCGCACCCCCCCCCCAGCCTAAACCATTAACTACTCCCTACCCCCTCTAAAACCGTTTCCCCCTCACTTCTTTACTGCTATCCCTACCTAATCACCTTCTCGCCAACCATGTACCTCCATATTATCCCTCACCTCCAGATTATCCCTCACCTCCATGTCACCTCTCGCCTCCACGTCATATGTATGTTTCATGGCCAAGTAAAACTATGTTTTTCCCTATACGCACAGTATTTTCAAACATGGTTTACAAAAAACTAAGAACGTATTTTCAAATAATGAAAGAGGTTTTTGTTTCTAACATCCTCTTGTACAAAAACCTCTCTCAGTTTTCTAACAGCTATTATGGTTTGGGAGATGCTAATGATTCTTTGAAGGCATATTTTCCATAAATTTCCTGTTTCAGTCACCTTTTTGCAGAGAATATTGTGGATAATCAGAGATGAATCTTGGGAAACTGGACGAGGTTTTGGTTCCTAATATGCCAAGATACAAAATCCTATCTCACTTTTCACACAGCTATCAGGGATTGGGAGATTCACTCTCATCATTTTAGCCTATTTTTTTCGAGTGCAATGTCCTGTTTTAGTCACCTTTTTGCAAAGCATATTGTGGATAATCATAAATGAATTTTGGTAAATGGGAGGATGTTTTTGTTCCTCAGATTCTAAGCTACAAAAACCTCTCTCAGTTTTTGAACAGTTAGCTCGAATTGATATCTTCAAAGGTATGATTGGACCCTATTTTTCATAATTTCGGGAGGAAAACGCTCAAAGACAGTTAGTGACTTGGAGACCACCTCATCAAATAAGAGTTGCTATCAAATTCGAATTGCTCTTCTTTGTCACCATCAATCCACAAAGGTAGTGCCAGGTAGATTCATTATTTTTGAATGTCCTATATTTTATTTCTATTTGTGTAAGACAGTTTGAGATATTTGTAAACATACCTTTATATTTTTTCAAGAGATTTTAGTTTAGAATTTGTATAAATACTTCATAGTTTGAAGTAATAGATGTTGATTTTCGAATATAATATCCTTTGTATTAGAATAATCCTATTTAGTATTTAATGCTCATTCTTTTAGCTGTTGCTATTTTTATTCTTTTAGCAGTTACTTAGATGAAACTGATTGTTTCCATGTCCTACATAGAAACTTGATGTTTCTATTATTGTAAATATCTCTGTATTATTATTGAGCTTTAGCTTGCTCATCAATCAATTCATTCATTGGAAATCCATATGCGTGTTTCGCACTGTTTTATGGTATCAGAGCACAGGGATTTTTTTCGAAATAATTTTTCATAGTTTGAAAAATTCAGTATTTCATTTCGAAACTGCTCTCAGGGTCTGCATCTGAGTTTTTTTGTTTCAAGCTGGTTGACGTTGTTCGAACTTGAGTCGACGACGGGCTCTGCTTGGGGTTTCACCATTACCCTGCTCGTTCCTTAGTCATATTTGGACTCAATTCGCAGTCCCTGCTATATCAACCAAGGAGATAGCCGCTCAAACGCATTTCAAAGCTCCCGGCTGCTGCTACATCTACCACAGAACGACTAATTTTTTCACGCCTTCTCCGCCCCGCGCTCGCACCAGAGAATACATCGCATGATCGATTCTTATAAATCAACGCAGGCGTAGCACTGGGCTCGTTGTTCAGGACATTTGAAACTCATTTCTCGCAGGGAAGCATCACAATCTCCGACTTCACGAGGTCCACAACGGAGACACGGTTGCCCACGTCCGCTCCTCCCTTTGTAAGCTTTTTTTAATTTCCTTGACCCTCGACCTCTCTTCAAAAGTGTTGCGTTTGTGACTCATCTTGAGAGACAAGGCGCGGGCGGCATTTGCCTGCTTCCATTTGCGGCCTGAGAATTTGTCAGCGATAACACCGTCGTAGAATTTGTCTTGGCCTTCGACTGCAACGGCTACTCAAATACGGACGTTCTGCCTACTAAAGTGCTCTGTAGGATTGATACAAGCTTCTTGACGACTTCCTATGCGAGCTCCTCAGCGTTTTCTTTCTCCGCGTGGCAACAAAAATTTCTGAGCCGGGGCACGTAAGTACGCAACAGTTCTTTGTTTTTTACAGCCATCAATTGTTTCAAGGAGTACTTTAATTCGTACAGCAGAGAGAAAATCAAGGGTATTTTATGCACAGAACTCAAAGCATGTATTAGTTTGGGTGCTTGATTTTCTACGTAATCTGTCAGTGACTTCTACAAGCAGGAAAGGGAGATGAGTTGATTTTTTTTGTCAAACAGAGTTTTACCGTTCCAGAAATTTCGTGCCACTGTTTCTTCATATCTGTCTTGAGTTTCCTGCCTGGGGGCCCAATTTGTTGATGTATTTAAAAGTTGTTCCTATCTAGTGTTGGTTTAAGAAAATTGTGCTTCTTACTATAAATCAGTTTCCTTTGGGCATCCCTTCATATTTACACTAGCATCTGTCAAATTTTGTCCGGATCAGCCAGCATCCGCATTGAAATCCGTGTAGGATTTTTTTTGTATTTTCTGTGTCTTGGGAAACATGCAGATGGCTTCGCTAACCAATCTGATGTTGGAAGGCATTCAGCACTTTAATGGCACAAATTATAACATCTGGAAACAGAGAATGTTGACCATTTTTGAATATAGGCGTCTTGACCAACTTGTTTTGGCCAAAGAGCTCCGTCCTGGTACAGTTGGTACCGATCAAGATAAGTTTGATGATCGAAATCGAGAGGCTGTTATGCTTCTCAAACTTTCTAAAACTGATGATCAGTTACCGCAGATTCCTTCTGGCAAAACAGCTGCTGAAATTTGGCAACATCTTAAGGAATTTCACGAGACATCCGACAAGAGCAGAGCCTTCTTTCTCAAGAATCAGTTGTTCTCCATCATGATGGACGAACATATGTTGTTACAGGAACATCTTAACAGGATTAAAGACATTCGAGATCAGCTCGAAGCCATTGGTCGGACCATGGAGGAAGAAGATATGGTAGTCATTACTCTGAAAAGTCTACCGAAATCTTATGAACACTTCATAGAAACACTCAACATTACCACCACAAATGTTGATCTGAAGTTTCCAGAGTTATGCACCAAACTCCTACAGCAGGATCGGTGGAAACAGCAGTTTGGTAGTGGTGCTTCATCAGTGTCCTCGGAAAATGCGTTTGCTGCCAAATATCAGTCCTCTCAGTCCTTTGAGCAAAAAGGCTCTTCTCAGCCTTTTGATCCTGCTAGGAAGAAAAGTGTGCAGTGTAATTACTGTCAAAAGTTCAGTCACATGAAGAAAGATTGCCGACAGAGTATTGCTTCTGAACAGAAGAAACAGGGAGGGCCCCATCAGACAGTGAATGTTGCAGAACATTCTGAGCAGACAGAATCTGCCTTTTACGCCTTTATGGCTAAAAGGTCGTCAGATCATGTCCCGTCTTCTGCTTGGTACATTGACTCTGGTGCATCACGCCATTTCTCTCACAGGCGTGACTAGTTTATTGACTTGTCACCTTTCAGTGATTCCGTGGTATTTGGTGGAGGTGAAAAGTACACAGTGGTTGGCAGAGGTACCGTTCAGATTCAGTCTGGTGGGCGCACACTCATCTTCTTGAATGTGTACTATGTTCCTCGTATGGAAATTAATCTGTTGTCTGTCAGCCAGATTATGAGGAACTCTCCTCAGCTTGATGTAGTGTTCAGTGCACACAAGTGCTCCATTATCGACAGGGAGACTAGTCTTACAGTTGTTGTTGGCCTAGAAGATCATGGTCTATACAGGCTTCTTAACACCGGTGATTCTCCAGAAGTGGCTCTAGCAGCGCGTGTTTCTCCCATTAGCACTCTGTGGCATCAGCGATATGGGGATCTAAACATGCAGTATCTCTCTCAGCTCTCTCGGGAGGGACTTGTGTCAGGGTAACCTGATATTCATACTCAGCAGTTGGGCGTATGTGGTGCCTATCAAGCTGGCAAGCAACATCGGTCTTTATTCAAGGATGGAGAATCTTGGCGCGCTTCTAAGGTACTCCAGTTAATTCATGCTGATATTTGTGGTCCTATGAATACATCTTCTTTCACTGCTTGCAAATATTTTTTGCTTATTGTAGATGATTTCAGTAGAAAGATGTGGGTATATTTTCTAAAATATAAATCTGATGCATTTAGTACCTTTCAGAAGTTTAAAACCTTAGTTGAAAAAGAGTCTGGTTGTAATATCATGACTCTTAGGACAGATAACAGGGGGAGAATTTTGTTCTTCTGCTTTTTCCAACTTTTGTGATACTCATGGCATCAAACGCCAGTTAACTACACCCTACACTCCTCAGCAAAACAGTGTTGTTGAACGCCATAACCGCACGGTTGTTGAAATGGCTCGTTCCATGTTACAACACCGGATTGTTCCGAACAAATTCTGGGCTGAAGTAGTATTTTTAGTTGTTTATCTTCTTAACCGATCACCCACTCAGGCTATTAAGGGGAAGACTCCCGAAGAGGTTTGGTCTGGCCATAAGCCTAAGATCAGTCACCTCAAAGTATTTGGCTCAGTTGCATATGTTTGGATTCCAGCTGCTAAGCGCTCTAAGTTGGATTCCAAAAGCCAGAAACTCATGATGACAGGGTACAGTGATCATCACAAGGCCTATAGGCTGATAGATATAGCCACTGGTCCTCTTAGCTTCAGTCGGGATGTAGTATTTGATGAAGACAGAGGATTCTTTCAGTCTTCCCCTTCTGAGCAGTGTTCTGAGGATCAGCCTCACAGTGTTCTTCTTCCGGTCGGTCCACCTGAGGGGAGGGATGATGCAACATCAGTGTTTGATAATACTCTATCTGAGCTTCCTCCAGAAAATAACCCTCCTCTCGTTGCTCCTATTGTTCTTGAGCCTTCTCCACCTCCTCCTGATATTGGTTCTTCTACTCTTTGGCCTAAATGGTGGGCTAAAACCATTGGTGATCTCCGGGATGATGAGCTCCTTGAAGGTAGAACTTCTAGACATAAGAGCAAACAACAGTCTACAGTCAATTTTGCTCTTATGGCTAACCTACACAGTATTTTTGAGCCTCAAACCTATTCAGAGGCTAAGGGTACATCTGAGTGGGAACAGGCTATGGAAGCTGAATTCCAGAGTCTTCAGAAGAATCACACATGGACCCTTTCTGATCTTCCTACAGGGAAAAATCCCATCAGCTGCAAATGGGTGTATAAAGTGAAATACAAAGCTGACGGAACCATAGACAAGTATAAAGCTCGTCTTGTGGCTCGAGGGTTCTCACAGAAGGAAGGCATCGACTATGAAGAGACTTTTGCTCCTACAGCCAAGATGAGTACCATACGGCTTGTCCTTGCCCTAGCAGCTCAGTTCAATTGGAAAGTTCATCAGATGGATGTAAAGAGTGCTTTCCTAAATGGTGACCTACAAGAAGAAGTCTACATGACGCAGCCTCCAGGATTCAAAGTTGCTTGTCAAGAACAGAAAGTGTGTAGATTAGCTAAAGCACTCTATGGATTGAAACAAGCTCCTTGGGCTTGGTACATGAACATTGATCAGTACCTGATAGATCATGGCTTTCAGCGGAGCCCATCTGATGCAAACCTGTATATCAAGCATACTGGTGATGATATCTTATTTGTGGTTGTCTATGTGGATGACCTTATCATTACTGGCAGCTCTGCACATTTGATCCATGGGATCAAACAAGACCTATGCAGAACCTTTGATATGACAGACTTTGGACTTCTTCATTACTGTCTAGGGGTTGAAGTTTGGCAGACTGAAAACCACATCTTTCTCTCTCAGTCCAAGTATGCCAATAATCTTGTGGACAGGTTCAGAATGCAGGATTGCAAACCGGCCATGACTCCTATGGAACTAGGGCTCAAACTTTCAGCTCAGTCATCCTCTCCCCTTGTGGATGAAACTTTATTCAGGCAATTAGTGGGCAGTCTCATCTACCTTACTGCCACCAGACCTGACATCAGTTTTGCAGTGAGCTACATTTCCCGCTTCATGTCAGCTCCTAAAGCTGATCATTGGATAGCAGCAAAGCGTGTGCTACGATATGTGCGTGGCACTTCTGATTATGGACTCCTATACACTCGAAGTTCTGATCCTATACTCAGTGGTTACACAGATTCTGATTGGGCCGGTTCGGTTGATGACCGTAAATCTACAGCTGGGTATGTGTTTAGTCTAGGATCCAGTGCAGTTACCTGGACTAGTAAGAAGCAGCAGGCAGTGGCTCTCTCCTCAACAGAAGCAGAGTATCGGGGAGCAGTTAAGGAATCCTGTGAGGCAGTTTGGCTTCGACTTATGCTTGCGGATATGCATGTTCCCCAGACAGGTCCTACTTCCTTGTTTTGTGATAGTCAGGGAGTGCTCAAACTTGCCAAGAATCCAGTCTTTCATGAATGAACAAAGCATGTGGAAACTCATTTCCATTACATTCGCCAGCTTGTTGAAGACAGATCCACTCAGTTGCAATATGTTCCCACAATAGAGCAGCCCGCAGACATCTTCACCAAGCCTCTTGGCCCTGATAAGTTTGTAAAATTCAGAGGGTCTATTGGTGTTGTAAATAGATTGAGCATTAAGGGAGGGTATTAGAATAATCCTATTTAGTATTTAATGCTCATTCTTTTAGCTGTTGCTATTTTTATTCTTTTAGCAGTTTCTTAGATGAAACTGATTGTTTCCATGTCCTACATAGAAACTTGATGTTTCTATTATTGTAAATATCTCTGTATTATTATTGAGCTTTAGCTTGCTCATCAATCAATTCATTCATTGGAAATCCATATGCATGTTTCGCACTGTTTTACTCTGCGAAATTTTAATTTTCCAATTGTTGGAAGCATCAATAATACAAGTACATTCTTCACAAGATTCATGTGGTGTACTAATTGGTAATGTTTTCCTCATGTTTATGTGTTTAATCATTGCCTCATTTCTCTGTCATTTCTAAAAATCTTAATTACATAATAGAAACTGTGATGAATAGGATATGTTATATAGAACACCCTATTCTGGCTATCAGTAATTTATATGTTTTCTGCTGAAGTCAAATTAAGGAATCCTTCATTGCTCCTTAGATTCTATTGAATCTTACATTTCTCCTGTTTCATAATCCATTTAAAATTATGAAATATCCAACTAGTGCAACCTAGCTTGCCCTGTAAAACTCCTTCAAAGTTTGATGCAGATCCAGTTAATCTTTAGACTCCATAGCCCAATGGAATTATAACAATTTAATCAACCAAGCAATCCAATCAAAGAAATTAGTACAATAATAACTAGCCTAAAATTCACATTAAACATAGCTAAATTTTACAGAGAGATCCCCCTCTGAAGCTGGCAAGGCTAGATCCCAGCTTCCAAAGTGGTTTTGATGTTGTCCTATGTGTTTACTCCCTCAACCTAAAAAATACAAAACTACAACACCTCATAGGGATCATTTTAGCACCTTTAAGTGAAGGTCCTTTCTTTGATCCCCTTATTTTCCTTGTTTAGGTCAAGCTCATCATTGGTTTCTAAACTCCCTCCTCTTGACCTAGCATGGGTCCACTTGGTCCCGTGTGATCCCATATCTTATTAAATTAAACTCTTCAAAAACCACTTGGGAAACCAAGTTCCACAAGGATTTTAGGGTTTAGGAATATCCTTTATAAGTCACATTCCCTAAGCTAAGCCCTCAAATTCCTATTCCCCTATCCTAGAGAACCTTTCACCTTGCTTAAGAAGCAAGCAAGATCCACTCCTGAGTCTCTCCTAGGAAAGGATCATCGAGATCACTTCACATCCATCTTAGTTGATCTATCCTTCATAAGTGATTCTCTATATATCAGGTATCCTCCCATAGGTGAAATTCTGTGAAGAGTAGGAAACTTTAGTTGTGGTCACAGTGGGCTTTAGCTTCATTGTTTCTCTTGACTTAACAAGTGCCTCTTTAGGACCCCTCGCTAATTTGAGTGGTAACATTTTAACGTCATTGTTAGGGATACGATACGTGTGTATTGTTCCCCATACGACATATTGACATATTATTATTGGCAAATCCATTGAAAGAACGAATCCCTAGTTCTTCATTCAACTTCAAGGTTAATGCTTCCAGGTTGAAGCAAGCATCTATTAAGGTATCTACATTCACCCTGGCGCCTCCATTTTTAAGCCTAATGTGTAAAATCCAAAGAAATGGACTATCTCGAGCAGCATGGTTTCCCTCCTCCCTCTAATGACCTTGGTACTGAAGAAGTTCTAGAGCACCCGGAAATCAAGGCATGGATGAGAAGTGGGATACCTAAATTTAAAGGAAGTCATAATCAAGATCCAAATGTCCATCTTGACGACTTCTCTTGGGCCTTAGCCCCAATAGGGATTGACAAGGATGACAGAATTATGAGATTGTTGGCTTTATCACTTGAAGGTCAAGTTAAAGATTGGTATGATAGCCTTCCTCATGAGATTTCCACTCAGTATGATAATTTTGAAGGTATCCTTTTAGAAAGATGGGGTGGCATACCTCATGAAGAGTGGGAAGATCTCAGAGACTCCTATATGCAAGAGCTATGCATTGGAATGAGTGGCCTTGAAAAGGATCTTGCTGAGGAATATGTCTTCAAAGGAAAAGTCTCAAGTTCCCCTTTAATTTATGATGAGAACCCTCCTTTCATTACATATGATAAATCCCTCAAGGAAGGTATCATGAAAGAGGTGGGAGATAACCTTGATAATCTAAGTGATAAGCAGGAATAGGAGTCATTGTTGGGTCCACACAATTAAAAGGATGATTTCTAGGGCACATGTGTCGGAAAGGATGAATTTAAGGAAGGTGAGGTTGAGACTAACCTTACCTTTCCCAAGGATAGTAATCTTGATGATTCTCCTTTTGAAGGTGACCCCATTATCCCCTTGGAAGATGACATTGGAGATTACTTCCACATTGAAAAGGAGAAATGGGAAATTGTTGGTCCTCAATTTGATTGTGCTCCCATTTATGAAACCAATAAGGAGAATGAGGTTGAGTTTGGTCTCCCCTTTCTCTTGATAATTACTTATGATGACGTATCCATCGATACCCTTGGGAAGAAGGATTATTATTTTCCTTTGCATGGGGAGGGGTAGTTAGAAGTAGTCAATTCTCCTTTTAGGGGAGACTCAATCCTTGATGCTAATAATGATAAGGCTCCCACCTACCCTCTTTATGATTCCATATTCAAATCACTTGAGCCTTTAGATTACGACTTTGAGGAAGAAAAACATGTTGAATATAAATTTCACTCTCCCCTTTGCCTTTTCCTCTTGTTCATCATCTTAAGTCTTCCACAAGTGATCCCCTCACCCCTTGTCATATGATCTCGAGTGACCGTGAGCCCTTTCCCCCTTCCTAGTATAGTGTCAAGGAAGAGCCCCTCATTGATTATACTTACATCCTTGGATGCACCTTAGGGTTTTGATCACTCCATGACCTCCCCTCTCCAGCGTGATCATCACCTTGAGAAACCTAGTTGTTGCACTCCTTCATTCCCTCGCCTTTCTTTCCCCTCTCATCACAACCTTGTGTTATCTATGAAGCATAATATTGTGAGAAATAATTGTGATAAGAATTTATTAAGGATAATCATTCACTCCACCATTGTGTACCTAAAGGGAAGGACCTGCATCTCTAAATTGGCTCATGTTCCTTCTCTTAGGGATTACTCTTACCTCACATGGAAACTATAAATTCCCACCTCCCGCCTGTATCATCCTCCATGTGTTGGGTTTGCATTCGCTTTGGGATTTGATCCATGCGAAATCATATGGGCAAACACATTTATATTGATTTGATGATATGTTGGTTGCACTGGATTTATTATTACACGTGAAAGCATGATGCCCGTGTGTTTCATCTATTATATGTGCAGGTAACAGGTCTACGGTAACCAAGATATTATTGAAATTCTCGTGACCTCCCGTTTGAATATCTTCGTCCACTTTTTCGAGAGATCATGTCCTAGTTGGAGCCAGATGTTACCCACCATTTTGTGGGTGATATCCCTAGGAGAAAAAAAATGATAGTCCCCAACCAATAGCTAGCAGCTCCTTACAAGCGCCAACTAGATCATTATGCCACTTCTCTGCGACCGGATCCAGCCATGTGGTCCCTCACCCATCTATCTTGATCGTAACTTTGAAGTTGGGCCTCCCGAACCTAAAGGTATGCATTGTCATTTTGTGATTGAGTATTGTAGTTTGTTTATCATGGATACTTTTGGGCATGAATTAATGGGGGGATTTGGCGGAAAGAGTGGGCTAGGTTTGTTATCTTGTCCCCCATACCTCTTTTGATGTTAACCTTGGACCTTAGTCCCGTGGGATCTCTTTTACTGACCTTTGGGCTTCAGAGATTTACTACATGGAAAACCCAGATTTTGGTTGTGTGGTCTCTCTCCCTCATTCACATATATCACTCCCCTTGCACTCATTATAACCCAATTCATCATTTCTCCCACCTGGGTCCACATTCCTCCACTAGATCCACATAGGGTTAGCCTTCACCCTCCCATTACCCACACCTTAGGTTCGGCCTGGATGATGCCCTGGAGGTTGATGCAATTGAAATTAAAAGCAAAAGCATAATTGGCCACATTCAATAATTAAATGTACCACAAAATGAAAATATGGTCAGGACAAACACATTTAGCACATGGGCAAAAGCCAATACATGAGCTTTACCCCATTATCATGGCCATCACCTTGGTTCCTATAGGCCCTAGATGAGCCTCCTTTATCATTTAGGAACCCATGATCGTCCCAACCCCTAGTGGGCAATGAACCACCCTACCTTAAAGGGGGTATCCACTATTATACCTTCCACATCGTGCACTTATTCCTCAAACCCCGAACAATTAATCAAAGAAAAATCATAGAAGGCAAAAGGCATATAAAGAAGGGTGGAAAAATCAAGGTCGGGGCACCTCATGTACCACGATTGCTCCCTCCTATACGTTATATACCAAAGTGTGGGCTTCTCTTTTACTAGCTACCCTTGTACCCTGTCATGTGACCCAGGGCTCCCCCTTTCACTCCCTACTTTGTTCATCTCTTTATCACATGCCACCACCGTTTGAAGGATGTACCTTGGACATACTATCCCCTTTAAAAGTAGAAATCACCTAATAGGATACTTGGTTAACCCCATTTGAAGCTTGGGGACATTAGCACATGCCAAAGCCCATTATAGAAAGGCATGCCATTATGAAGTGCCCACCTATTGTCCATGGTTCTCTTTAACTCAATTTCCTTAATTGACTTGCACTGAAAGACTAGGGGACGCATTTAATCTTATGCGGGATTGCAGATGGTCTCCATTTTGGGTTTGGTCTCCCTATATAGGGTCCTAACCCTCCAGAGGGCTACATTGGCACTTATAGGGTGTGTTTTGAGAGCCATGGTCCTCCACATTAATAGAAATCACTCCATATATCCCCAGATATTTCTCGAGATTCACCTATTGGATGAAGAAGCTGCACCTGGATCACCATACCCAGCTGGCCCCAAAATTGTACCATGCACTTGGCAGATGACTTGGGACTTGTATGTTGATGTGGCATCACTTACACCATCATTTGAGCCCTCACAGATGGTCTACAGGAATCTTCGACCTACTTGGAGACCCATGAGGTTTATTGTGTTCCCTCACACCCATTGGGAGCACCACATGTTTATTATTTGGAAAACAAGGAACCATCCCCTTGTCCACTACTTTTGGGAGTTCTATTCATCATTGTGGCACTTATGGACTTCATTAGGCTTCTTAGAAGGCCCGATGACATGTATTATTGATCATTTCGCCTCTTGAGAGGCTTATTCTTGTGTTTATGAGCTAGTTTGGTGGGCTTGTCACCAAATGTTAGATATTCTTCACACTATTTTATCCTAGGGGCTAATGTAGGCCTAAATAACTAAATCAAACTCCTTAAAGGTGTATAAATATGTTGTAGCGGCTATAACCACCCTCCAAAAATTTTCCTTAGCTTCGTTTTGGAGCCACCCTGCTGACCATATTCAGCAACATGTCTTGCACTGTCAAGCACATCAACTTCAGTTGTTTCATAGAGTCTTGTCAGCCTGTGCATGCAAGTTTGTTCCACCCCCTTCACAGGCTGCTTTCTGAACTTAGTGTCAGTTGTTGGTTGAGCATCTCCCTCTGGAAATTGTGCAATTCTGGAGGGGAACCAACCTTCCCTCCAATAATTGCGCAAACCCAGTTGGACACGCAGATGGGCTCCAGAATTGCACAATTCTTCCTGATAGTCTTCCTCTCAAAAATTGTGCAATTCATCCCCAGACAGTTGCTCAGCTCAGAAATTGCGCAATTATGGACAGGAATCACCCACTGGTCCTAGAAATTGTGCAATCCCTCTGGGACAGCCAGCCCAGCAACTAGCAGAAATTGCGCAAATCCGGTCAGGCAGCCTGTTGGACTCTGAAATTGCGCAATACAGTCAGACAAGCTTCCTTGAGAAAATTGTGAGGTCTGACCGAGGACAACTGCTCAGCTCAGAAATTGTGAGATACATTCATATGGGCTTCCTTGAGAAAATTGCGAGGTCTGACCAAGGACCGTTGCTCAGCTTAGAAATTGCGAGATACAGCCAGCCAAGCTTCCTTGAGAAAATTGCAAGGTCTGACCCAGGACAGCTACTCCGCCCAGAAATTGCACAATCCTGGGAGACAGTCACTTGTTTCTCTCAGAAATTGCGCAATCTCTCTGGGTCAGCCATCTCCGCTCAACGCAAAACTGTGCAGATTTTCATCCCAGGCTCGCAGACTGATGCATGTGCCTTCAGGTTGACCAGTTCCCTCTGGGACTGAGAAAAACTGATTTGCATGCATGGACTGCTTCTCCCAATGCATCATGCAAATGTATCCCTTGATTCAAGGATCTATTTTTAGCAGCTGGAGGTTACATGCAAGGATCATTTCAGAAACCTCCTGCCAAGTGTCGTTTTTCCTACATTTGTGGCATGCGCGTCACAACCTCGATTTTATCAAAACTCATCAACCGGACGTTGCAGAGCTCATTCCTCACATCGACCTTGCAACTCTGACATCCCACATTGCATCTAGGAGTCGTCGACACATTCAGCTGAGTGGTTTCGGGGTAATCTCGTTTTTCATGTCTCGTGTTACGTTTCTGTCGTTTTTATGTTTCAATTCGTGTGAGTGTTGTCTGCTTGATTTCAATGAGCGCTTGTTGTCGTTTTGATGTATGTTAGCTTGTAGAAGCATCGTTTCAATTTTCGTTTGCATCTCACTACTATCGTATGCACGACATTGTTTTTGCACGAACAGTCGTCGTTGCGGCGACTCACTTCACTCGCATGCATGATGTCCCGTTTTCCGAATCCTGCACTTATTGTTTGCATGCATAATCATTCACTCTTGTTTGCACTCATCTCATCATGCATTCAGACTTCTCATGTTTTCAGTCACCCGTCGATCGGTCTGGGCTGCCTTGGCCTAGATTGTGCCTTACTCAGCTAGCACTACGCATTTTCAGAAGCGAAGGCTCTGCCTTCCCTCCATAAATTGCACAAGTTTGGACCATCAGTAACCTCCAGGCTTGCATTGCGCAATTCTTGGAGGCAGTGTCCTGCTAGCGCCAGAAACTGTGCAATGCAGTTTGTTGGTTGCATGCCACTGCTAACTGAAATTGCGCATTGCACAGTTTCAATCCTCAGTAGGCCAGGCTGGATTATGCATTGCGTAGTTCCAGCAGTCAGTCAATGTTGAAAATAGCAACAAGAAATGCTAAAAATAGAAGTTCTAAAAATAGCACTGCTATAAATAGCATTTTGAGATACATTCCAATTTTAGTTAGTCCCTAAACTAAAATTGAGAATTAAAATTCGAATTTGATCTTAGCAGGTGTTTGTAAAATAATTGATTAATTCATCTTGAGTTAATTAGTTGTAGAAAATCAAACATGAAGTCTACGTGAAGACATGAAACAGGTTCTCCATTGATTGAGGAAGTTATCCCTTGATTAAAGGAGATCAGGATGAGTTGTACTTTGAGTTGTAATTAGTTAGCTCAGTTAACTGAATTAAGTCCAGTTAGATTAGTTCAAATAGTTTGTTGAACTAATTGTGAGTTCAGTTAGTTAATGCATGCATGCATGTAACTGTTGCACTTCAGATAATTGAATATTCTCTCATAAATAACTCATGCATGTCAGTTCAGTCAGAGACCCAGTTGAGATTAAATGATGGGACAGTGTACTATCAGTTGCAGGAATATTCCATGGAGGATATCTCTTGCATGCAGAAGGAATTCATTCCTTCGAGATTGTGCAGTTACTTTTGAATTTGATGAGTGTGTGATGAGGCCAATTCACACAAGGGGCAGCATTGGACCCCAAGAGAAACTGTGCAAGGAAATAGGAGGCTTGGAGGGCTGAGGGAAGGCATATGTTGTGTCTATTCAGTCTGTGAGCTGTATTGTTGGATTGTACTGAGAGATGGATAGCTTGTGAGCTAAATCTTTGTGTAATCTTGACATATTTCCACTTGTATGATAATACAGAGATCGGGGTTTTTAGCTGAGGCTTTCGCCAACGTATTATTTTGTGTTCATGTGTGATTGTTTTCTCATTCTTAGTTATATGTGTTCTATTTGATCTTGCTCAAAATCGATTAAGCTTCCGCAAGTTTGTTGTAGAAGGAGATCTTGTATTTTTCTTTAACATATTGCATAATCTGTTGATCTACAATGGGAATTTCTACATGGTATCGGAGAAAAGGTGATCAAAGCGAAGAACAGTATACAAAGAAGGGAGAAGTTCGAAGGTTGAAGTTCTTGATTATAGAATTTGAATTCTTATCACATCTCAAATTTCCCCAATGGCGTTCAACGGTTTAAGACTTGAGTATGCCCTTGATGGCAACTCAAATTATATAGCCTGGAAGGATCGCATGGAAGCAGTATTAGAGGACAACGGTCTAAAGGAATTCACTGATCAAGAAGTCCCCAAGCCAACAGCAGCTAATGCTACAGAATTGGCGGAATGGAAGAAATGTGTGGCTAGAGTGAAGAGAATCCTCTTGGAGGGAGTTCGAGACCACATTGTCTCGAGCCTCCATGGGAAGGAGACACCGTTTTCAATGTGGAAAACATTGAAAGATCTATATCAGAACAGCAACAATCAGAGGAAGCTGGCGCTAAAAGACAAGCTTCAGAAAATCAAGTGTGAAAAAGGCAACACGATCTCTACATATCTGAACAAGCTCACCACCTGCAGGGATGAGCTTGGAAGTGTAGGGATCACAACATCCGATGATGACATGGTGAGTCTTGCTGTCCTCAGTCTTCCTAAGAGCTGGCATAGATACCAAGACTTGGTTAATGGAACAGATAAACTGCTAGATTGGGAACAACTTTGGTTGGATCTGATGCAGGAGGAGATAAGAAGAAGCACTAGAGATGGATCTTCATCAAAGCAAGATGATGAAGAAAATCTAGCCTTAGCGAGTAAGGCGAGGAAAGGGAAAGGGAAGACATCCCATTCCAAATCCAATTCTTGCCATGGTGGGAAGAAGTTTGACAAATCGAAAGTGCGATGCTTTCATTGTCATGAGGTGGGCCATTATGCTATAAATTGTCCATAGAAGAAATCCAAGAAGGGATCCTCGAAGGGATCAGACTGTGGGGCATTGGCCTCACAGTTCGATTTGGATTTCTCTCTCATCGCATGCATGGTTTCATCCATGGTGGGATGTGTTTGGTACCTGGACAGTGGAGCCTCTTTCCACATGTCCAGCGACAAGAATCTTTTCAGGACCTTGGAGGAGATGGATCTCTAGATGTGGATCGAGATAGGCGATGATGGAAAGTACCGTGTTTCAGGTGAAGGTACAGTTGTGTTTCAGAGGGTGCATGAAGCTCCTCTCACCCTGACTGATGTAAAGTATGTATCGGGTCTGAAGAAGAATCTTGTGTCTGTCGCTATTCTAGAAGAAAAAGGCTATGATGTAGTCTTTAGTAAAGGAAAGGTATTCCTAAGGCATATCGGTACTGGACAAACAAAGAGGATTAAGATTTGAGTTAAGAATCTCTACAAGCTAGAGGTAGACGACTGTGTTGCATTGAGTTCCAAAGCAGAGGTGGTGCAAAGCCAAGATGTTGGCAAGCTATGGCATAGAAGATTGGGCCACTTTCACCATGGGGCCTTGAAGATCATGCAGTAGATTTGTATCGGACTTCCATAGGGAAAACTGGAGCAGACGGATACATGCAAAGGTTGTACCTTGGGTAAGTATGTGAAATCTTCCTTTCAGGATCGAGACAGTAGAGCTGGAGAAATCCTGGAGTGAGTTCACACAGATGTATGTGGACCATTCTCTACAGCCTCCACTGCTAAACAAAGGTACTATGTTATTTTTATTGATGATTTTTGTTGTAAATGTTGGATCTACTTTATGCAAAAGAAGGATCAGACCTTCTTGAGGTTTTGTGAGTTTAAAGCCTTGGAAGAGAAAGAATCTGGAAAGAAAATAAGGCCTTGCGTAGCGACAATGGTGGAGAGTATGTCTCCCAATAGTTTAAGGACTTTTGCGTTGCAGAAGGAATTAAACGAGAGTTGACAACACCCCATAACCCACAGCAGAATGGAGTGGCCGAAAGGAAGAACAGATCGATTGTGGGAGCAGCTTGAGCGATGTTGCATGACCAAAGCCTACCACTTCATTTGTGGGCTGAGGCATGGAATACAGCAGTATACTTGCATAATAGAAGCCCGCATTGTATACTAGGAATGAAGACACCTATGGAGGCCTTTTCCAGGAAGCGACCAGATGTAGCATAAAAACTATGCTGAAACACAATCACTGATAGCTTGAAGACTTGAACGTAAAAATACACACATGTATTTAAAATAATTTATTATATATAAAATTGTATAAGATGATATAAGATTACAATGAGGCCCTGCTTTTATACCTCAGCAGGTTACCCTTCGTGCATGGGCATGTCTTTTAGACATGCCTTTTCACCTAACTTAATGACTATTTTAACCTAATTAATATTTAATTATTTAATATTTATATTTATTTTATTTATTTAATTGTTATGAATTATATTCATAACATAGCCTCTTCCTTTGGAAGCTTTGTCCTCAAAGCTATATTGTTGGCAATTGTCTTTGCAGTGGTTGTCATCTCGGCATATGGGAGGCGGAAGGTCTCTGGTGGCTCAACGTCTATAATTCGCTAATAACTCTATTTTTGAGTCCAAGGTTGTCTTCTTTTGTTCCCATCTCTATCTTCCTTATATATATATATATATATTTATTTATTTATTTTTTTTTTGTAACTCTCTTCTTCTTTTTTTTCAATTTTTTTATTTCTCAATTATTTTTTTTAAATATATATATATATATATATATATATATATATATATATATATATACATATATATATATATATATTTTGTTTTGTTTTTTGCTTTTTTTTATAACAATTTTTTTAATTAATTAAATAATTAAATTATATAATTTTAATTAATTAAATTAAATGAAACCTGACGTCGAAAATTAACTGACCACGCATTTGCATTAGTTTGATTTATTATGTAATAATAATATGTGAGCCACATTGTTGTTGAAGGAACATCACAACTTTAAACAGAGTTCAAGTTGTTGGTCGAACGTCACGCCTCTTGACGGGCTCATGCAGTTAAACAGGGTCACGGTACAAGGTATACCTCGCAGCACCTCTTGATTGTAGAGTGTAGCTTCAGCAACGACAGGGTCGGCTTGATCACAAGTCAGGTGGTAATGAAACCCTGATATGACCTCAAATGAATAAAATTCGACATCACCAAACCCCATTAGGCCTAAAACACAAATACCGTTGGAGTCTGAAACCACTTCCAACAGCACCGTGTATTATGAATCGGCAGATCAACGAGATTGAACGAAGAAGGATCTATAGTGGGGTTATAGTCTCTAAATCCTCGACTGACTACAAAGAAATTATAGCCATGGATGTGAATGGGATAATTTTCGAATCCCATAATGCTTGTATCTTGCAAAATCAGTTCCACATTTGTGTTATAAGGAATGAAATTAACCCTGGTGTTGCATTGTCGGTTCATGTTGATGGACAGATTGTTGGCCGTACAGTTGAACTACAAGGGTGGCCTGCTGGGAAAATATCAGCGGAAAACTCCACTATCGTTGTTGTAGGTAGCATGGAGCAGTGCGGTTTGGGGGAGAATAAACGACTGGTTGTTTACAAATGCAGAAAATTTGCCCCGGTAGTAGCCTTTACACGTGTCACCCAGTGGACAATATTGTAGGTTGGGTCCCACTGTGAAGAATAGACAGGTGTCAATTTTCTTGGGACTATGGAGGGGTATTTGGCAGAAATTAGACTTCTAAGAGTGGCTAAGAACTTTGTGGCATTGTCTGTGTCACTCATGTCGGCGAGATTTGGCATGGTTTGGATATTTTCCGAACTGGATTTTGATGATCCGTACTATAATATTGCTATTATTGTAGTGTTGTCGAATGGAACGTCAGAGGTAACGTATGTCCGGGCTGCCATTATATATTTTCCATTGGCCTGATCTGCTGCCATGATCACATACATTATATGGCTTGGAGCTAAGAGAATGTAATTAGTTGTGTATGGCTTTGTGTAGGTCGCATCGATCTCCACAACTGTCATGGTGTGATTTGCTATGGAGAAAAATGGTTGATCATTCAAAGCCGTATTTACTATCCGGAGTAGATATGTCTTCTGGTGATGAACGTGGTGCACAAATGTATCTGCTTTTAGCCCTTCTGTCGTGCAAATATACCAAAAACCAACTTGTAGAAGAAGAGCCAGCTGTGCTTCAACAGTATACAGATGACGTATAGAATCCATTGATGGAAGCATTACCGCCTGGTATGAGTTGTTGTTGATGTCTGACAGACAACCATGCAACAAATCCCTACTTTGAAGCTGGATTAAGAAAACCTGGTCCTGATCAAAGCTTAACAAGGAATCTAGCACATAAAATGCCATTGCTTTCCCTACCTCGCTTCCTTGGGTTGCATCCTTTGTGATCACTTCAAAAAGGGTTGTGGCTTCTCGCTTCAATATTGAGAAATTCATTTGGGCCAGTTTTGCATGGTCTTTGTCTATCTTCTGAAGTTCTACATCATCTTCTCCATCCTGTCCTTCAAGCAATAAATTTCTCTTTATAGCCAACGATACATCTGAATCATCATTCTCATCCACATCAAGATCAACTTCATTTGGATTTTCAACATTATAATCTTCTTGATCTATATCAGCTTCATCAGAATCATTATCTTGGTCTAGATAATCCTCATTCTCATCAATATCAACTTTATTTGAATCCTCATCTAGATCATCAATTTCCTTTCGACATTCTTAACTTTTGTAAATGATTTTTCTAATCGTTGAAATATTTCTTGAATACTAAACTGTTCAATGTAATCAAGATGTGAATGTAATGGCACATTGTGCGGTGCACTACGTTCAAAGGCCCGCATGATTATATTGTGTGCCATGGCTCTGATTCCACTGTAGCATAAAAACTATGCTGAAACACAATCACTGATAGCTTGAAGACTTGAATGTAAAAATACACACAGGTATTTAATAATAATAATTTATTATATATAAAATTGTATAAGATGATATAAGATTACAATGAGGCCCTACTTTTATACCTCAGCATGTGACCCTTCGTGAATGGGCATGTCTTTTAGACATGACTTTTCACCTAACTTAATGACTATTTTAACCTAATTAATATTTAATTATTTAATATTTACATTTATTTTATTTATTTTATTGCTATGAATTAATTCATAACACCGGATGTGAGTCACTTCAGGATCTTTGGATCATCGGTTTATTGCCATGTGACCAAAGATGCCTGGAAGAAGCTAGATCCAACAGCTGATTTGGGGATACTTGTGGGGTACACTGATACACCCCACAATTATCGGGTGTTACTGCGTACTAGTCAGAGCACAGTGGTACGCAGAGATCTGAAGCTCGACGAGCAGAAAGCCATGCGAGTATCACTTGAGAGGGAGCTCAAGTTGCATGTAGAGGAGGAAATTTCAATTCCTAAGGTGGAGGAGCCTCAGATTAATGCGGAGCAGCCGCATGCAGAGGATCTGGGAGTGGAGACATCCACTCATGCTGAGTCTTCCAGAGATGGGAAGAAACTCTCAAGGGAAGCTGACAGGTTGATGCTGGATGCGTCGGAGAATGTGGGACAGCCAACTTCTTAGCACAAACAAAGGAGGTCACCGAGCGGTACACTGGTTACATGGCCCTGGTTGGGGAGTGTGTAGAGTCCGAACCTTCTTCATTCGAGGAGGCAGTGCAGCAACCAGTCTGGGTTGATGCAATGGTGGAGGAGTACGACTCCATCGTTCGGAACTGTGTTTGGGATGTTGTTCTAAGACCTCAGGACAAGTCAATGGTGAGTTCCAGATGGCTTTACAAGGTAAAGCAGGCAGCTGATGGCAGTGTTGAGAAACATAAGGCAAGGTTTGTTGCCCATGGTTTCTCACAGGTCGAGGGGATCGACTACGATGAGACCTTTGCTCCTGTAGCAAGGTACTCATCTATCAGAATGATTTTGGCACTATCAGCTCAGATGGGTTGGAAGATCCATCAGATGGATGTGAAGACAGCGCTCCTCAATGGGAAGATTGAGGAAGAGGTGTACATTGAGCAGCCAAAAGGTTTTGAGACCTTCGATCGTGAGTCGCATGTGTGCCGACTCAAGAGGGCTTTGTACAGGCTGAAGCAAGCACCTCGTGCTTGGTACACCAGGATCCACAACTATTTCACTGGGTTGGGCTTCACCAAGAGTGAAGCAAATGCAAACCTTTACCACATCATGGTAGAAAGTAAGCCATTGATCATTGTTTTTTATGTGGATGATCTAATTTTGACAGGTGATAATCAATTGATCAAGTCTTGCAAGAAGGACCTTGCAAGAGAGTTCGAGATGAAACACATGGGTTTTATGCACTACTTTCTAGGCATGGAAGTGTGGTAGAAAGATGGGGAAGTATGTGTGTCCAAAGGTAAGTATGCCAATGAGATACTCAGGCGATTCCACATGGAGAAGTGCAAGCCCATGCAAACTCCTCTAGTTGGTAACTGGAGGAAGGAGAATGCTACTCCAGGTGAGGTAGTAGCTACTACTGTTTATCGATAGTTTGTGGGTTCACTTATGTATCTAGTAAACACACGGCCAGACTTATGCTTTGTGGTAAACCAGCTGAGTCAAGCTATGGTTCAACCTACCAAGCTGTTTTGGAAGGCAGCGAAGCATGTGCTGAGATACCTCAGAGGCACATCTCAGTATGGATTGTGGTACAGACGGATAGAGGGGGTGAAGCTTCAGGGCTTCACAGATGCAGATTGGGAAGGGAGTCCATCAAACTGGAAGAGCACTTCTGGAGGAATCTTCAAGCTTGGTTCAGCTACAGTTTCCTGGTACAGCAGGAAATAGAGGTTAGTTGCACTTAGCTCAGCAAAGGCTAAATACATGGCTGCCACTCAAGCAGAATGTGAGGCCATTTGGATGTGGAATATTCTAGTGGGATTGTTTGGTCAGAGGATGGATCCAACTGTGATCTACTACGATAATTAGGGTTGTATCAAACCCTCTGAAAATCCAATATTTCATGATAGGTCCAAGCACATCGATATCTGGTACCATCATCTTCGAGACTGTGTGGTGAAGAGGATCATGTTGTTGTTGTATGTTTCAACCAAGGAACGGGATGCAGATATTATTTTGACTAAGGCATTGTCAAAATGCAAGTTTGAGTTCCATAGAGACAGGATTGGGGTGACTGATAATCCCTTTCTTGTTGAGAGGGAGTGTTGAAAATAACAACAAGAAATGTTAAAAATAGCACTGCTATAAATAGCATTTTGGGATACATTCCAATTTTAGTTAGTCCCTAAACTAAAGAATTTGATCTTAGCAGTTGTTTGTAAAATAATTAATTAATTCATCTTGAGTTAATTAGTTGTAGAAAATCAAACATACAGTCTATGTGAAGACATGCAACAGGTTCTCCATTGATTGAGGAAGTTATCCCTTGATTAAAGGAGATCAGGATGAGTTGTACTTTGAGTTGTAATTAGTGAGCTCAGTGAACTGAGTTAAGTCTAGTTAGATTAGTTCAAATAGTTTGTTGAACTAATTGTGAGTTCAGTTAGTTAATGCATGCATACATGTAACTATTGCACTTCAGATAACTGAATATTCTCACATAAATAACTCATGCATGTCAGTTCAGTTACAGACCCAGTTGAGATCAGATGATGGGACAGTGTACTATCAGTTGCAGGAATATTCCATGGAGGATATCTCTTGCATGCAGAAGGAATTCATTCCTTGGAGATTGCACAGTTACTTTTGAGTTTGATGAGTGCGTGATGAGGCCAATTCACACAGGTGGCAGCGTTGGACCCCAAGAGAAACTGCGCAAGGAAATAGGAGGCTTGGAGCGCTGAGGGAAGGGATATGTTGTGTCTATTCAATCTGTGACCTGTATTATTGGATTGTACTGAGAGCTGGATAGCTTGTGAGACAAAGCTTTGTGTAATCCGCACATATTTCCATTTGTATGATAATACAGAGATTGGGGTTTTTAGCTGAGGCTTTCCCCAGAGTATTCTTCTGTGTTCATGTGTGATTGCTTTCTCATTCTCAGTTATATGTGTTCTATTTGATCTTGCTCAAAATCAATTAAGCTTCCGCAAGTTTGTTGTAGAAGTAGATCGTGTATTTTGCTTTAGTATATTGCATAATCTGTTGATCTACAATGGTAATTTCAACAGTCAACCTCCTGACAGCCCACACTGCGCCTTGCGCAGTTTTGGCAGTTAGTCTCTCGACCTCCCTGTCGAAATTGCACAACCTTCACAATCAATCGCACAGGTATGTTGCAAGTCATTCCTCAAGTTTGTTTTGGTTTTCGACTAACAGATTGCTTTTCATGAGTGTTGCTATGTCTCCAGGCATCACAGGTGTTCGTTTGTATCTCAGCAAAACAAGTACAATGGCCTTCAGGAGATCAGAGTCAAAGGACACCGTTAAGATCACAACGACGGTTGCAGCCAAGCAAGTGTCTATGAGCTTGCCTACCTTTGAAGACATCAAGTTGTTCGTAGACAAGGACATCAAGATAATATGGCAGCAACATCACAGGGAGCAACACCATCAGCAGCAGCAGAAGGCAGCACCACCGCACGCGACGAATGCAAGAGGAAGGTTGTTGACAAAACAGAGGCGGATCAAAGCTACGAGTTCAAAGCAAATCTACTCGTGACGAAAGCAGCTTTGGATATTGAAGCTATGAGGGGATGGCGCGACACGAATATCGCGTGAAGGCAGACAGAGAAACAGAGAGGGAGTTGCGACAACTCAAGGAAGAACAGAAGCTGCACAAACGAGAGAATGAGTTGCAGCATGAACAGGGACAGCAGGGGGCGCAACATGCACAGACGGATGAAACTGCGCCCACACAAGTTATAGAACCATCACAGTGGCTGACATGGAGTAAACAAGGTGAGCAGTGTTTTTAATCGCATGCAAAGGAATTCAGCAGCATGCATGTCATTGTGCGCATGCATGCGATCCCAGCCATTTGGAACACTCACCGAGGCGAAGCCAAGAAGCAAGTCCGACTAGAGCTGAACATGTACTTCAACAAGTTGATGCGCATGGTCACTAGCACACACTTGGAGATCAACACAGACACTATGCATCAGTATGTTGTTGGTCCAACCACACTCAAGACGATGATGCACATGTTATGAAACGAGTTGGACAGAGGGGCCATATCAGTATACCCAAATGCAACGGAGGAAAGAGTTCGCTTTCAGCAGGATGTCACCATTGAGCGCACACACACCATCATGGACGACCAATCTTGGCATCTGTTCACTACCATTGACCATCACAAGGATGTCAAAGAGTTGGTCTCACCACAACAGTCCAAGTGTTAGTGATGTCTTGCATGGCTTGCTCAAGTCATTTTGTTTCACATCGGTACATGTGCAGATTGTATGTAACGTCTTGTCAAGAGGAAGTTCAAGTGTCAATAATTGAATGTAACAGTCATAGAGTAGTTGAAGAGTCATGAGGATAGATGAAAGGTCACAAAGGGGAATGTCAAGGGTCACCCCACCCTTTTCTATAAATAGAAACTCATAACTCATTGTAAGGCTTTTGGTCAGCCAAGCTTCCAATAGGAGTATCTTAGAGAAGGCTTGGACAGTATTGTAACGAGCCTTGGCTTCTCCACTGCGCAGTGTTAGTATATCTCTTTGGAGGAGCAAGCGAAAGTGATTGTAACGTTCCGCTGTCGGAACTAGTGGTTGGACATGGATGTATTGTATGACTGGAACTTACACTTCTTAATATAACAAAGCCAGCATGTTTCATGCATATGTCGTATTGTATTTCAGCTATCTTGTTTACTCTAAATGATATATGTATATGTTTTCTTACGCATGCATATGTAGCTATTTTCTATAAATGTATGTATGAATCTTACTGAAATGTGCTATTGGTTTAACCATCACTTTCGATTGCTAGCTTACTTTCCTTCCATGTTGTGATGTATCTTTGCTCATGTGTTCCCTTCTTAACTATGTGCTTTCACAGATTTCCAAGGGGCGCACTCACCTCACCCTCCATGTGTTAGAACCACTCATGCACCTTCCTTGACTTACTGCATATGTCACACCCTTGCTACCAACAGGGACATCTTACTTGCCTTTGTGCGAAACCACGTCAAGGTGATAGCGTATGACCCACTGCTGGGACTCCTACACCAAACAGTCTGAGGTCTAATTGGGACTTCTTACCGGGGAGATCCCCTGACATGTTGGCGGGTCCAACACCGTCAACAAAATACAAGTGATGAAAGTTAATTTATCATCATCACTTGGTTTGGACTTGTATCTCTTAAGAGACTTTCGCTATTCCTTCTTGGTGGACAAAATTTTAGAGCCTGGAATGAATTTTGATGTTTGGATTATCAATTCTTGTCTTGGAGCTTCTTGATTGGAAATTTGTTGATGGTTGGATATATTCTCTTACATTTAAGTACAAATTTAATGTTATTCTTTCTTTTACTTGTCAAATGCATTGATAATGGGATTTTCGTTGTAATGGGGCTAATTGTTGCATGCATTATTGCGAAATTGTGGAATTATGTTTCTCGATAGTATCTCTCTATCTATGGGCCATGTATGTTGAAATCTCCTAGGGATAATTCTATGGTGAAATTTATCTGATAAGCCATATCATCTAGAAAAATGAATCATAAAGCTTTAAGGTCACTCTCTTTTGCCCTAATTCTAAGTGAAGTAGTCCTTGAAGCCTCCTTGACCTAGAAATAAAGTACATTCTCATTATTCTTCTTGACTCCAATCTCCCCAAAGGATTAGGAACTGGTTTACCATAAGGTGATCACTTTAAGAACCATTTATCTTCACCTTTTCTTCATTATTCTAGGTCTAGCCACATTGGGGGTCCTAGGGCATCATTTTCCCGACAAACTACCTATAGAAAATCTTCGATCTCTTGGGAATTTCTACACTAGTATATCTCCTAGATCTCCTCCAAATTTGATAGACATTTGACAGTGGAATTGTGAGATATCCCAAGCCCTAGCCTTGAGACCAATTTTTGCTCTAGGTTTCCCTAGGCTAGTATCTCATAGGGATCATTTTATCACTTTTAAGTGAAGATCATTTCTTTGATCCCATTCTTTTCCTTGTTTACGTTAAGCTCATCATTGGTTGCTAAACTCCCTCCTCTTGACCTAACCTGGGTCCACTTGGTCTCGTGTGGTCCCATATCATATCAAAGTCAACTCTTCAACACCACTTGGGAAACCAAGTTCCACAAGG
The DNA here is from genome assembly GCA_031772625.1 of Pinus tabuliformis. NCBI lineage: Eukaryota > Viridiplantae > Streptophyta > Pinopsida > Pinales > Pinaceae > Pinus > Pinus tabuliformis. The sequence continues at coordinate 1,532,261,253 of CM062820.1, read as the reverse complement.
ATTTTAGGGTTTATGAAGCTCCTTTACAAGTCACATTCCCTAAGCCAAGCCCTCAAATTCCTATTCCCCTATCCTAGAGAACCTTGCACCTTGCTCTTGAGTCTCTCCTAGGAAAGGGTTATCGAAATCACTTCACATCCATCTTAGTTGATCTATCCTTCATAAGTGATTCTCTATATATCGGGTCTCCTCCCATCGGTGAAAGTTTGTAAAGAGTAGGAAGCTTTAGCTATAGGTGGGCTTTATCTTCACTCTTGCTCTTGACCTAGCAAGTGCCCTTCTAGGACCCCCTACTAGTTTGAGCTATGACAGTCTAACACAATAGCCAAGAAGCTCAAATGAGACCTCCAGGAGCTATTGCACCTTCTTGACTAGGTTTCTGCACACGTAATTATACTTGGATTCCTACACAGACAGTAAGGGAAAACTCTAGAACCGTATGCATTCTCTCTAACTACAGCTTGTACTCACATCTTGCATAGTTATAACGTTGTGCCTCCATCTATTGTTATATGTGTTGTTTTGAAGTATTAATGTTGTCTCGTTATAAAAAGGTGTTTGATGTATACAATTATTTCTGTTGTCATAATAAACTGTTAAATTATGGTATGTTCTATGCTTAGAGCAGTTTACTTCTTTTCTTCTTATTAGCTAGCAATCACATAAACATAAAGTAAAGTGCAATAGAACATTAAAAGATCGACAGAAAACAAGCCAAGACAAGAGACACAAGATGTGGCAGCTAGCCAAGATGCAGGGAACCCTTTGATCAATTCTTCTTTAATCTTCAATAGTTCAGCAGAGAGAGAAATAGTACAATATATCAGATCTGTAATTTTTATGACAGCAGTAAGAGATGCCCTAACTGGCACTTGCAAAGTGAATCAAATGATTCACAAATAGTCTAGGATCAACCTTAGACAACCCAGACTTCAACGGAGATGAAGGACAGCCAGAAACAGCTCAAGAAATATGGTCAAATCTAGTCAACGTTCAGGCAGCCCTGCAATCAGCCTTAACCAGATTTGCGTTGGTCACTTTGTGGTCCTATCAGCCCTCCAAACAGCAAATCTGATTTGTCGCTTGCTTGAAGGAGACTTCCCACACAAGGCTACAGTCAAAGGAGGATCTTTTTTGGTCAACGATGTCCCTATTTTCTGGTTGCACCCTAGGTCAACGCAAAACAGACATGTGTCCCTTCCTTGCTGCGTCCTTCCCCTTGTTGCGTCCTCCTCCTTGTGGCTGTGTCCTTCTCCCACTATTTGCTCCTTTGTTAACCTAAACAAGAAAGGAGAGTGAGAGAAAAGAATAGATGATGAGATGAAATAATGACTCAACCTCTCCTATATTTATATGCAACGTCGGGCATGTGTGCCACACACTTAACTGTTGGTCGACCTTGACAATTTGTCAAGTAATTACAAATAAATTCATATCTCCATAAATACTTGTCGGAATCGGATGATCTTTAGATCAATCCTACACCTCTCGACAAAAGGAATCTAGGAAAAATATCAGCTGCCGTAAATGAGGTGACCCTCATGGATTTTGGCCCTAGTTGCCAATTTTAACACTCCCTCTCAACTAGGGAGAACTCCATCTGCAATCCGTCTGACTGTCACTACTATCCAGCCATCAAATGCACTGCCCTGCACTGCTTGGCCCGACTCTACTTTGATCTGCTCGAACTATGAAGAAGAAGAAATCATCGAGGATGTACCATACCATCCTCCACTAACCCGAAGTCAGTCTCAAAGTGTGTCATACCACTCTCACTGATCCCAGATCAATATCATTGATCCCAAATCAATGGAGGTCATCCTAGCATAGGGAGTATGGTAGATACAACGATGCGTCCATCGATAGTACTACTATGGTCCCTAACCCCATTTCCCTGCTCATTGATCAGATGAGAGGTACTTCCCATGAGTCCCAGACTTCATGGGTAGGATGCCTCGACAGGAGAACTGATCATCCTGTTCCACAGTTGCCACATCATCCTGGCCCATAGGAGAACTAATCATCTTGTCCTACAGTCGCCACAGAGAACTAATCATCCTGGCCCACAGGAGAACTAATCATCCTTTCCTACAGTCGCCATGGAAAACTAATCATCCTGGCCCACAGTCGCCACGGAGAACTAATCATCCTGTCCTACAGTCGCCACGGGGTGTCACAGGGGAAGGTTGAACCTTTCACCCTGTACATAGTGCACCACCAGGGGATGGTGAGTCACCCTATGGTCGCATGTCGCTCCAAGAAGTACCCCACGCCCCCTGGAGCTCCCAGAGCTCAATACATCATACTTGACCCTCATAAGAGGGCCTCTGAATGACACCAAGTCGTTCTCGGAAAGTCAATAATTTGACCTTTCCCAAGGGCTTCGTCAAAATGTCGACGACTTATTCATCTGTACCGATATTTTGGAGTCTTATTGCTCCCTGTTGTACCATATCCTGAATATAGTGGTACCTGATATCAATATGCTTGGAGTGATCATGAAATACGGGATTCTCTGATAAAAGAATCCTGCTCTGGTTGTCACACAGGATCACAGTGGTATCCAATGTAAATCCAAATAGCTCACTGAAGAGCTTGCACAACCAGACCGCCTCACAAGAGGCCATACTAGCAGCAATGTACTTTGCCTCGATGGTGCTCAAAGCCACCAACTTATGCTTCCTGCTCATCCAGGATATCGAGGTAGATCCCAAAGAGAAACGGCACCTGAAAGTGCTCTTTCGGTCCACCACACTGCCTGCCCAATCAGCATCGGTATATCCAAGTAGTCTCACATCTCCGGTAGTGTATCTCAACCCATGAGTGATTGAGCCACGAAGATATCTCAACAGATTCTTGGCACCAACCCAATGTGTGTGGTGAGGCTCAACCATATGTTGACGATACTCGGTAGCATTTCATAAAACAGGTCCAACAGCACTACCGCTTAACTTCTCAAAGTCAAGCTCCATCGGGGTAGTTACGGGCTTGCATTCCACCATACCGAATCTCTCCAATATCTGCACCACATATTTTACTTGAGATAGGAAAATCTCCCTTGGCTTTTGCCAGATTTCTAGTCCTAGGAAATAGTGCATCAGTCCTAGGTCCTTCATCTCAAACTCAGAAACCAACTCCCTCTTACATTTGTGAATGAGAGGGTCTGCCCCTGTTAGAAAGAGGTCGTCAACGTACAGCACCAGTATGAGAGGATTGTCATCTTCAACCTTAAATTAAAGGTTAGGGTCGGCTTCACTCCTAGTGAATACCAGCTTCATCAAGTAGCTATCGATCCTCTCATACCACGCTCGGGGTGCTTGCTTCAGCCCATAGAGGGCCTTCTTCAACCTACACACATGAGATTCTCAATCATGAATCTCAAATCCTTTGGGTTGCTCCACATAGACTTCCTCTTTGATCAAACCATGCAAGAACACAATATTGACATCCATCTGATGTAGGTTCCATCCTTGCGAAGCAGCAAGGGCTATGATTGAGCGGATGGTGGTATATCGGGCAATAGGTGCAAATATCTCGACATAATCTATACCTTACTTCTGAGAGAAGCCACAAGCGAAGAAACAAGCCTTATACTTTTCCACACTTCCATCAACTGCATGCTTTATCTTGTAAATCCATTTTGAAGTGACAACTGCTTTATCCTGGGGTCTAGGGACCACATTCCATACATCGTTTTTCATGATGAACTCATATTCCTCAGTGATAGCATCCTTCCATACTTGATGCTTGACAGCTTCTATGAATGACGAAGGCTCATTTTGGATGATCATGCTCATGATGGTCAAGTATCCCTGATCCCTGGTCAGTTTCTTACTTTCCCGGAAGGTTCCCCTGGGTGCAACGTGCCCTTCAGCATCATCAAGTGTCCCCCTAAGCCATGAAGGCCTCTTCCTAGAAGAGGAGGGCTCTTGCGGAGGGGGATCAGTAGGATCCATAGGTTCTTCCACATCGGGCATCATCTCATCTTCCTTTTCCTTTGGTTCCCTGGTGTCAACTTCTTTAGATTCCCTTAGAGTAGGAAGATTGTCAGCTTTGCTAAGAGCCATATCTCCGTCAAAGGTGACATCATGGCTAATCTCGACTTCCCTTTGACCAGCCACATAGATTCTATAGCCCTTAATATTTTCACTATAACCCACAAAGATTCCTTTCTTTCTAGATGCACCCAATTTATTCCTTTTCTCCTTCGACACATGAAAATATACAGGACTTCCAAAAATTCTAAAATGAGATACGTCAGGTTTCTTACCAGTGAACATCTCTTCGAGAGTTTTGGAACCCAATGCTTGATGAGGGCATCAGTTTTATACATATACGTCGGTATTTGCAACTTCCACCCATAGAAACTTCGGAAGTCTTTGATCATGGAGCATAGCACAGACAGCTTCCACAATCGTATGATTATTTCTTTCCGCCACACCATTCTGCTCATGAGTATATGGTGTAGTAGTCTCCCTCTTAATTCCAGCCTCTTTGAAAAAGTCATGAAACTCATTGGATTCATACTCAGTCCCATTATCAGTCCTTAAGATCTTGATCTTCTTTTCAGTTTGGTTCTCGATCAAGGCTTTGAAGTGACGAAACCAGGAGAACACTTCATCCTTCTTTTTCAAGAAGTATATCCAAGTCTTGTGAGAATAATCATCTATAAAAGTGAGGTAATATAACAATCCTCCCAAGGAGTTCACAGGCATCATACCGGATATGTTTGAGTGAACCAACTACAATATATTGGAGGTCTTGCTTTGGCTTGAGGGGAATGGTCCCCTTTCGAGCTTCCCTTCGGCACATCCCGGACATACTCCTTCTTGCTCTACTCGGAACTCGGGCATCCCTGTCACCATTTCTTGCATCGGGTAGAGCTTTATCATGAAGGTGAGAAAACCTTTGATGCCATCGTTCGTACTGAAGAGATGTGTCACAAGACATGACACCCATCAAACTTCCTCCGACCTGATATAATGAATCAACTCGAAACCTAAGACTGAAAGCATCTTTAAAGTTATTTTTCCATACAAGTACCTTGCCATCGATGAAGGCCACCTTGTAGCCTTTGTCTTCCATTGCCGAAATGGACACCAGGTTCTTTTTGAGATCAGGTACATATAATACATCTTGTAAATGAATTGTATTTCCCTTATTCAATTAAAGAGTGACATTCCCTACGCCTTTCACGGAATATTTTGAGTTGTCCCCAAGAACAATTTCCAGGTTGGTCTCCTTCTCTATCAGATTAGAAAGAGCTTCTTTGTAACTAGTGAAGTGCCTTGAGGCACCACTATCAATAAGCCAATTTCCCAGCGAGTCAAGGGGAGCAGTAGTAGAGAGGGCCACTGGTAGATAATATTCATCTTGCTTATTGTTAACAACGTTAGATTCATACCTGGAGTTTCTTGCCTTCTTTAAGGGTTGTCCTCTTCCTTGATTTCCAGCATTTCTTTTACCTCTGCCATTGGACCTGCCATTCCTTTGATTGCCTTGAGAGTGATTTTGATCATCGTCATGGTGTGAGTCCCTTTTATCAGGGCTCTCCCTCGCATAGTGGCCCATTTTATTGCAATTGTAACATCGTCCTTTTCTTCCACCCTTCGGTCCAGCCTTTCCTTTGGATTTAGCCCCGGAATTGTTTCTTCTTTTAGCATGCGAAGAAAAGGCAGAGGGATGGCCTTTAAGTGTTGGCATTTCTTGCTCTTCCATCCTTGTTTCTTCTTGAATTCATCTTGCCATCAATTCCTCAAATCTAGGAATTACATTATTGTTGAGAAGAGTAGTCTTGAATATATACCATTCAGGTGGCGGTCCTCCAAGAGTTGCGAGTGTCATTTCCCTGTCAGGAACTACTTCCCCAATAGATAGGAGATCATTCTTGATCTCGGTGATCCTTAAGAAATATGCTTGCATACTCTCATCTTTTCCCTTCTTAATTTCATTCAGCTTATTTATAAGGAACAAAACTTGATTTGCATCATTAACATTAAATAAACTCACCAGCATATCGTAGATTTCCTTGGACGTGGTCAGCTCGGAAACATAGGCCACTAGGCGCTTGTCGATAGAGTCCCGGATGATCTTCCTTGCTTTGACTTCTCCCTTGGTCCACTTGTTCCTTGCAGCAGCGAATGCATTTGAGGAAGGCTCAACAATTCTGCCTCTCACATGGTCCAACAATTCCTGCTCTTCTAATGTTAGATCAAGAGACATCTTCCATCCATGATAGTCAGACTTCTCACAGGGTTTGTCTTCAGCAGGGAAGTGTGCTGAGAACCCCATGATTTCTTTAAGATAGCCTTGCCAACCTTCTCTTCAGTGATTGCTCTTGCTCTTGCTCTTGCTTGGGCTTTGTCTTCACCTCAGCTCTGATACCATGTTAAATTATGGTATGTTCCATGCTTAGAGCAGTTTACTTCTTTTCTTCTTATTAGCTAGTAATCACATAAACATAAAGTAAAGTGCAGATAGAACATTAAAAGATCGACAGAAAACGAGCCAAGACAAAAGACACCAGATGTGGCAGCTAGCCAAGGACAAACCCCAATGCGGGGAAACCCTTTGATCAATTCTTCTTTAATCTTCAATAGTTCAGCAGAGAGAGAAATAGTACAATATATCAGATCTGTAATTTTTATGACAACAGTAAGAGATGCCCTAACCAGCACTTGCAAAGTGAATCAAATGATTCACAAATAGTCTAGGATCAACCTTAGACAACCCAGCCTTCAACAGAGATGAAGGACAGCCCAAAACAACTCAAGAAACATGGTCAAATCTGGTCAATGTTCAGGCAGCCCTGCGGTCAGCCCTAACCAGATTTGCGTTGGTCACTTTGTGGTCAAATCAGCCCTCCAAACAGCAGATCTGATTTGTGGCTTGCTTGAGGGAGACTCCCCACACAAGGCCGCAGTCAAAGGAGGCTCTTTGCTGGTCAACGTTGTCCCTGTTTGCTGGCTGCACCCTAGGTCAACGCAGAACAAACCTGCGTTCGTTCCTTGTTGCGTCCTTCTCCTTCTTGTGTCCTCCTCCTTGTGGCTGTGTCCTTCTTCTCCCACTAGCTGCAACTTTGTTAACCCAAACAAGAAAGGAGAGTGAGAGAGAAGAAGAGATGATGAGATGACTCAACCTCTCCTCAAGTAATTACAAATAAATTCATATATCCATAAATACTTGTCAGAATCGGATGATCTTTAGATCAATCCTACAACCCGACAAGAGGAATCTAGGAAAAATATCAGCTGCCATAAATGAGGTGACCTTCACGGAGTTTGGCCCTAGCAATTTTAACATAAACACTATTATAAAGGGGGTTGTCATTACTTATTTTTTGCCGAATATGGTGTAGGACTGTGATTAGGTATTTATGGTTGAATATGGTGTTTAGAAACACTGATGTAGACTACGGAACATTGCCTCATTATAACATGGTGCTTGTTATATGAAAATTATTTGTGCTATCATTATGTTGTCCGATTAACACACTAACACAAAGGGGGATGTCATTAAAAGGGGATTGTTGTTAATCAAGTATCGCTGAGTATGGTGTCATACTTCAACACAAGGTATGAAGCAACGTTTGTTAGAACAGAGTGTCGTTATTAAATTTAGGTATCTAGGAACTAAAACAACGTTGCCATCCACCTGCCCTAGTATATCAGGAATTACTTTAGCATCCTAGTGTCTTACTTTTCTAGCATGCTTCCATGAACAAATTGACTGGATTGATTAATATATTATGTTTTAAGTCTATGTTTATTTTATTGAATTGATGTTCAATCATTGACCCTTTGTATAAATGCCCAGTAGTAAAGAAATGTCAACCAGTGGGGAAATTTTGGTCTATTACACTCACAGCTTCCATGGAACTACAAATGGAACTCTATTCGCAATACCATGGTGCAGGATGATCATAGGAGATGTGACTACTCCTTAAATGGATATTTAGCCATATCCACGTTATGGAGGCTCGAAGCTAAGACTATGTTGCCACTAGTATTTAGTAAAGTTTGTACATGTATTCATGTTCCATTCATATTGGTCTAATGGATACATTAGAGCATAGGTTGATCGACATTGATTAGGATATGTTGCAAACAATGTACGAATTGTTGCATCCCTACCATTTCCTTACCTGAGTGTAGGTGTTAAGAGAGTTGTTACCTGCCTTAAAACTTGAACTGACTATTGTTGACACACTAAAGGTAACTACAACTTAGGTGCAATACATCGATGCATTGATAATGAGACAGGTAGGGTGAAATAATTTGCACAATATTGACCTAGTGACAGTGTTGGTATAGTTTACAGTTACCTTATTTTCTCTAACATGAAAATGGTTCGTTTTCGAGGTTGTAAGTGTAAGAAGTTGGATCTGTACCACTGTTTAGGTTGAAATTTTAGTTGGAAGTTGAGTAATTGGTTGTCATTGCTCTAGATGATGGTTCAAGCTTCCAGAGTTAATCTTTAGCAAACTACAACTTTTCCATTCTAGTAGATTCAACCATACTTTATTATAACAACCTAGCAGCAGTAATTGTTTGTTCTTCTTCTATGACAAGTCAATTCGCCATAGTTAGTTTTGATGAATGACAAAATACAAGGAGAATAATACATGCAAGGACCAAGACCTGTGTCTATTGTTAGTTTTTGTAGCATCGGATGTGTTCTAGCGAAGAGGCTAGATCCCTAAAACCCATAAATCGTTTTTGGAAATTCCACCTAAAGATGGCTTAATTAGATTATTAGTTGATTTTTAAATATTTCCCAAGTCTAAACTTAAGGAATATGGAAAATCAATCATAATTAATTAAGTCAAGGTGTGAATGTTCTAGAAACTCACACTGATCGAATTCAAGTTAATCCTAACCATCGATTAAGATCTAATCTTGGTCGTTGGAGTCCCAAAAGAGGATTACAAAAAGTCGATGGGAACTTGGAGAAGACACTTGAGAGGTTTGATTTCATGAGCAGATTGATTTCTTGAGTAGCAGCAGTTAGTTGCCGGATAGAAAGCTAGTGAGATCGAAGCAGTGAGTAAGGGGCAGAGATAGTGATCCGAAGGAAATATTTTCCAGATCCGAGGAGGCAGCAGCAAGTGAGCCAAATTATCCCAAAGAGGCAACGCTGAGGGGCAGCGCAGCTTCAGTGAGGCAGTTCGATTTGGAGAGAAGAAAAATTGTTCTCAGTTCCAGAGGCCGAGAAGGAGTCACAGGGAGCCAGAGAGACGATTTTATTAGCATCAAGAGGCAGAACGACTTCATCAGAGCCCAGTCTAAAGCAAGTTGTCCAGCCAGCTAAGCAGAGCAGCGCAAAGGTTGACACAGTGCTCCAGGAGGCCGAGTTCTTGATAGGGAAAGTCAAGCCAGAGATTGCTTGTGGGAGAAGGGTAATTCCCTTCAGTATTTTGCTCATATTTTCTTGTTGTTTGGATAGCCAGTTGGGCATCCATAGATGTACTCAGATTTCATTGTTGCATAATAAATAAAACCCTCACTATTGTGCCAGTTTTCCCAAGTTGGGTTTTTTTTTCCAGGGACATTGGTCCACAAATAACTGTGTATTTTATGTGTGTGCTAACATTTCTTCCAGCGTTTATTCTTCCACAATTTTATTTGTGTAGGTTGCAGTGTGAGTTATTCGGTATTTGTTGTAGGAAACAGTAAATAAATTGTTAATTAAAAATAACAATTAGGTGAATAATTTCCAGTGCTTGCAATAGGATTCTGGGTTTCGAAATTTTCAAATCTATTATTGAAACTGATAATTATAGAGGGTCAACTATTAGTACCCTTCAACCAGCCCTAGTCTACAACAACTAGAATCACCACAATAGATTAGTATGGCTATAGTCTGAGGATGTTGTGGTCACAAAGAGAAAATGGCACAGGAAACACTGATAGATACATGAAACAACTCGTAGAACTAGCTGGCCATATAACCCTGTCAAACCTTTCGGTCATGTTCAGAATGGCCGTGTTGCACAAACCTTGCAGGCCCCCAAGGACGTGGTCCAATGGTTAAGTGGGAGGTTTTATTCCCACCAGTTTCATGATCCAATTCCAGGTAGGGTTGTGTACTTAGTCACCAAATTCGGCGAATTTCAACGATTAAATTCGAAATTCGGTGAATTTTAAGCAGAAACGAATATATTCGTTCGAGTTCGCCGAATTTTATGGCGAACTCGAATTTCAAGGCAAATTCAAATTTTTTCCGAACAAAATTGTTTGAAGTTCGATGAAATTCGTTTCAATTCATTTTTTTCGCGCGTTTTAGCCCACGGGTTTCATTGTTCGCCGGGTTTCATTGTTCATTCAACATTGTTACATTGTTTGCTTGTGCGAACGTCAAAGGGTTTCATTTCATTGCGGTCCAGACTCCGAACTCACAACAAACAGTCCAGTCTACAGCTACAACCTGCCGGAGGGTTTCATAACTTTCATTTCAAAAGACGTCTTCACACTTCAGTGACCAGTCTACAGACTACAGTTGTCGACGCGTCTCTTGACCGAGGTCTGACTCTCCGAGCAGCGAGGACTCTTGGACCAGGGTTCAGCGTTCAGGTAGGAGTCGTAACTGTAACTTGTAGTTGCCCAGGGTAACTTGGTTAGCAGTTAGCACCATCAAAAAACACATATGGCTCTTGTGGCCCGTGGGTTAATGGAAGGTTCTTTTAAGATATAAACAGGCCTGTGAATATTCATTTTAAATCCTTCTTTGAAAGATGTTTTAATTTTAAGTGCCACAACTAAGAAATCTCACCCTGCTCCTTGGAAAATTTTCCTGTTCTTAACTTCGATCAACATATTTAGTACTTGACCCTTTGCATTTTGCCATGAGCAGACACTATTAGTTGTTCTTTGAAGGTAGTGGAGTGACAATCCCATTTATTCCAATGGTTATGAATTATAAATGGTGTTATATGCTAGTAACGTGAGAGAAAATTGAAAGTCACTTGAAAAGTGTTGAAACCAAGAGCTTTAAAATTTATCACTTATAATTTGAGGTGTAAAAGGCCTTCTCGTAGAAGTCATCATGTCGAATGTAGGGGGCTTCAACTTTTAACTTATGGTTTGTGCTATTTGTCTTCCACATCATGATTTAGTTACATGGTGAAGGAAATTGATCTCCTGAAAATGCCAGGATATAAGTTATAAGTTTGTAAGGTGCACCTTGGTTGTTAGCCTGTTAAACACTTTAGTAGTGATTCTAGTGAACACTGAACACTTGGCTATCAAACCTATTAAACTTTTGGCTGTTAAAACTTAAAAGTTGTATCAATATGTAGACTGTGGACTGTTCCAATCAAAACATTTTTATAATTTTGTATCGAGGATAAACTGTGATGAAATTGCTTCTAGCAAGGATTCCTCACCTAGACTAGAGGTGGAAGGTGTATTAGAATTTAGCACCACCAACAGCAGTGATCATCTTGTTTTAGCTTGTCAGCTCATGCTTGCACCAAATTTAGTAACTAATAAATACTACGTAGCAGACACATTGCAATTTGCAACCTCAATCAAATAGTTGCCTATGAGACCAGCTACATTCATGTGAGCCAAATTTTATTTTTGAAGTTTGGAAGAGATCTCGGAATTCCTTTTGGCATAGGATCTTATCTCACATATACGCTAATACATGATGAAAACGTGAAAATGCTTACCCGGGAGACATTGTAGAAGATTCCGCAGCCAAACAGAATAAATACAAATCTGCCAATTTAATGCCTGTAGATCAGGATATAAAGAAATAATTTCAACACTTCAAAAATATAAATAAGCGTTGGTTTTCTCAGCATTAAACTGCACTGTACAGTTAGGTTGATTTGGAAGGGTGTAAATAGAAGCTGCAGGGTAATATCTGCACGGGTGCCTCTATAATTCTATTGTTTGGTGGGAGAAGTATCCTTAGTCTAGTTTGTCATTATCTGACAGATTTTCTTGAATAAGAGATTTACAGAAATCAAGGATAGAGTTAGCATCTGTCTTAATTGTCATGGAATTAAGACACCTGGTTTTACCTGCCCTTAATTAAAATTTAAAACAAATATAAATCCTAGCAGTAAACCATGAAGTGAGCCCTCAGCCGATAATGGGAGCAATTAATTGTCATGGAAGTGCAAGTTGAACTGTTCGTTTTGTTTCTTTTCTTGCCTTCAGCAGCATTTATATTTACATAAATCTTGTAACTTATTTCCACTTGCTTGGAACTGGAAGTCACGTAAAACAAAACTGTGATGCTTGGCCTGTGTAAGAAAATAAAAAGCTACAGCCTAGTAGCCTACAGCAGTACACTGTTTTGAATCACTTTTGTATGGCCTGTGTAAGAAAACTGTTTTGAATCACTTTTCCTTTTTCTAAATTCTAACTAATGAAAATGTAATTTCAAAAAAAATTGCAAACATTTCAGACTTCAAGTCTTCACCAGTGTCAACAATCAGAGGTTCAGAACCTTCAAATTTCAATGGCACCCCCAAAACCAACTGTTGTAGCTTGGAATTTTGTCCAAAAAGATGGTTTTAATCTTTCAAGTCCGCTGTGTGGACATAATTTCACTGGCACTTTAACTAGAGCAGTGGATCACCTTCTCGGTATTAGCAATGGAAGTGGAGGTGGTGTTGAAGCCTGCACTAAGATCACCGATGAACAAAAAGCCACAGTGCAGAAAGACCATTCCAATTCATAGATGCAAAAGCAAAAAAGGGTAAATAAGAGGCAGCGAATTGAGAGGGAGATTGCCATGTCTTCCTCCAACACCATTAATTCAGTTTCAAACATTGGTGGATCAAGTTCTACTCAAGCAAAAACAGGTGGAATGAAAACATTAAATCAATTCTGGAAACCTGTTGAGAAACAGGAAGTTGATGATGTTGTTGCTGAGTATTTTTATGCATGTGCAATTCCCTTTAATGTGGCGAGGAGTCCATATTTTAAAAATGTAATTAAAAAGGCCATTGATTTTGGGAAGGGCTATGTTCCTCCTGGATCTGAAGCTTTAAGGACAACTTTTCTAAAGAGAGCGAAAGACATAGTGACAGGAAAGTTGGCTGATATTAAAGAGTCTTGGAAGCTTACAAGATGCACAATTTTGAGTGATGGTTGGTCAGATTTGTGTCATCGCCCATTGATCAATGTGCTTGTTTATTGTCCTCAAGGGGTACTTTTCTTGAAGGCAATAAATGCAATGGATTGAGTGAAGACATCAGAATTTATTTTTGGAATTTTGGATGAAGCGATTCAAGAGGTTGGGGTGGAAAATGTTGTCCATGTTACAGATAATGCATCAAATTGTGTTGGTGCAAGAAAGTTGATTATGGAAAAATATAATCAGATTTATTGGACCCCTTGTGCAGCTCACTGCTTGGATTTAATGTTGCATGACTTAGCCAAACTTCCTTGGGTCAATGAAACAATCCGAAGAGCCAAAACAATTTCAAACTTCATCATCAACCATCGTCTCACTTTGAGCATATACAGGAAGAATGCATCAAAAGAGTTTTTGAGGCCTTGTGATACAAGGTTTTCCACTTTTTATATTACTCTGAAAAGAGTTGTTGAGGAAAAAGTGAGCCTAAGAGCTGTTTTTTGCAACACTGAATGGGAGAGATCTACCCTCTCAAAAGAAACTAAGGGGAAAAATGTTGAACAAATAGTGCTCAATAATGGCTTTTGGGAAAATGCAAACAAGGTTTTAAAAATTTGTGGCCCAATTGTTAATGTGCTCCGCATGGTTGATGGTGACAAACCTTGTATGGGTTTTGTTTATGAAAGCCTTGATCATTGCAAAGAGGCTATTGCAACTGCTTTTAATAATATGGAAGCTGATTACAAGGAGATATGGGATTTAATTGATCATAGATAGAAGATGATGCATAGTCCATTACATGCAGCAGCATGCTATTTGGACCCTAGATTGTTTGGGTTACCAAGACATAGGGATGAAGAAATCATGAATGGACTTATCTAGTCTATGGAGAAGCTAAATCCAAACCCAAAGATCGCAGGTTTGATCAGAAGTCAATTGAGGGCATACAGGTTAGAAGAAGGGTTATTTGGAACACAATCAGCAAAGTATGATAGGAGCATAAGTGATCCAGCACTATGGTGGGAATTTGATGGTTCAGGGGCACCAGAATTGCAAAATTTTGTAATTCGTATCTTAAGCCAGGGAACAAGTGTATCAGCATGTGAAAGGAATTGGAGTTCCTTTGACCACATTCATTCCAAAAAAAGAAATAGATTGTCATCTGGAAGATTAGAAGATCTTGTTTATGTTCGTAGTGACTTGCAATTGGCATTGAAGAATGTGGCTAAAGATTCATCCAATTCTTCTACTCCGTGGATAGATCCTGTTCCAAATGCAACAATGGATGATGCTGATTTGTACATTGATAGTGACATAAACACTGACAGGGAATTCACTGATGAATCTGGTGCTGAAGCATCTAGCGGATTCACAGCTCATACTGCTCTTGATGACATAGAACTTTTTGATATAACAAGTGGGCAACAAGAACATCAAGAATAAAACTTGTGTTCCTGTTTTAGATTTTTAGTTTAATTTTTGCATGAACAATTTTCTAAAACTGCCAAGCTACTTTAAAGTTTAAACTTTTGAGTTTATATATAATTATATTTTGATATATTGAGGAACGAATTGCTCCCATTATTGGCTCACTTCATGGTTTACTGCTGTCATAAATGATAAAGGTTCTTGGCATCCTTTTGAAGGTTATTTACTATTATCTCAATCCTTTTGAAAATGCTCTACTTTTTAACAAAACGAAACAATCTTTTGCATGTGAAATAGTTACCTTTATGCAGTTCTGTTTGGTTTATTCTGCTTCTGATTTTGCTACTATGCAGCGATTTCACTGCTTTATTTCTCATGTCAGCACAAAAGCTTTTTCTTGGGAAATGCACAGTGAGGAAAGCATACATTTGTCAGACGGTTTTGTATCTTATAATGCAGAGTTTTTCATTGAACTGCCAAAAGAATATCTATTTATTGACAAACTCATTGAAAGTGGGTTGATGATCATGTGGCAAACTGCAAACACCTAATGTCAATGCCAAACACAATTGTGATAGAACTGAATCAACCCTGCAAGGCTCCAGCATAAGAACAGTAACTCCATATTTAGTCAACAGGGGTTTGAAAGGACAATGAAAATGCTTTAAAACTGTTTTTGTATATTTTTTATGCCAATCTATCTTTAAAAGATTGAAGTGCTTTCGATAAATAAATTGCTTTCTTTGAGCGATCTTTCATACTCGAATTTCAGTTTTGTCTCTATTAGAATTCTTTAGGTTGTATGTCTGATTTATCATTTTCTTTTATGTGGTCATAAATTGTAAGAAATGTCCCAAATGCTGCAAATTTAGGAGCATAAGCCCATGCATGATGCAGCAGATCCAGAAATTTTGAAATGTGAAATAGGATGTTTGCTGCCATACCATTTCTTGAGTTTAGCCTCTGTTCTCTTGCTAAGCCAAAAATTTATTTGAATTTGACTTTAAATTTATTTTATATATATATATATACATTTTTTTTTCGAATTTCTATATGTCGAATTTTATCGACAAAATTTTAGTTGCCGAACTTTATTCGAATTTCATGGTCGCTGAACACGAACTCGAACACGAACATGGTGACTAAGGTTGTGTATGCCTGAGCACTGCCCCAGGGACAATTTCTTTAGTTTAAAAAAAAATACTAATAACAAAGTAGGAGGGTAGGTTACATTTAGTTTGAGTTGATGGGGTACCTAGTATCTCCATGAATGGAGATTGTAAGTGTACCTAAGTCATACCCCTGTAAACAACTTTGTAGTGTAGGTTTGTGGCCATCCAGAAACCACTTGAATGAGGGTCAACTAAGAAGACCCTAAGCATGGTTGAGGGTGAGCCAAGAAAACCCCAAGTATGAGATGATGATGATGATGATGATGATGATGATGATGATGATGATGATGGAGGGGTATGATACGGGTATAAAGACATGTCTATTGAATGAACCATGTATATGAAGGGACATCCTAGTAGACTAGCGATTATAGCGGTTGGGCACCCATGCATTTCGGTGGATGGTTGTTTCTTTATATGGATGTTAACATTATGATCTTATATGTAAACACCAAGTTGTAATGGATGTAGATTTTGTTTTGATTGTGATTGAGACAAGTAATCATTGAGGGGGAGTCTTAAAATAATTATTCCCACTTGTCTCAATGTGAAAATGTTCCTATTATTAAGGAGGTTGTTTAGGCCTAGTTGGTTCAGAGATTCCCTCCAACTAGTAGTCCTATATTAGTGTGGTTGAGATATTCTCTCAACCAAGTCCAAGTTAGTTTGTCTATATTTAGACAACACTTCTTGTATTTAAATGTAACCTCATTTGATCAATGAGAAGTGTGGTGTGTGTTCAGCTATTTCTTTTTTAGCCTACATAAGTATCTAGTCTAGCTAATCACTAGATCTAACTAAAACCAAACCATAAGATACATAACATTGTCATAGGTGTAATGATACAAAGTCGGGGTTTGTGCCTAGACATCTCAGTGCTTATCAAGGATGGGTCGATGGCATTCACTAACTGTCAAAGTTGTCAAGCACCATAGTGACATTTCATTGCACAATTCTAGGCAGAGCATAGGAGCAATAGACCCCTACTCTCCTACCATTCAAGTTTAAAGGAAAGAACCTCCAAATAGAACTATGGCTACTTTGTTGATGTTGGGAGGTAGTCGAATGGGTAGGAGGCACCCTACGATGGATCCATCTAGAGTCGATTTGTTTGTCATTATGATATGTAGTCGAAGGTTTGGTCAGGATTCTCTTAGCTAGTTTCAAGTATATTTATCAACCTCTTAGAGTGGAAGGTTCAAGGAGACACGTAGGGTCTCACCACTTTATGATCTAGAACATTCTAGAGATCCCCTTATCTCATGTCACCTTAATCTGGCAAGCCAACATTAAAGTATGAGGTGATCCTCTTTGTAGTCTCATGGTGGGGTAGGGCACAAAAGAGTTGGCATCTATCATCGAGTATCTCCCTAATGAAGATGTTAGGCATCTTTGATAATGATATTGAAATAAAGTAGAAAGGGCGCTCCTCGAATCCCTATAGAGGTAACAATATTACCCTCTAATCTCATAGTAAAAGGGACACTTAAAAATGACATGCATCTATGTATTTTTCTCCTGCGTGTATCACATCTAGCAGACCCTGTCTGGTCCAAGAATATGGTGATTAGTAAACTTGGAAATAAGCTTGACCAACCTCATACACTTGAGTGAAGAATAGGATTCCTTGTTATCTTGCCAACCATTACAATAATCTACTTTAAGGCATTATCAACAATATTCAATATAATCATGAACCACATGAAACAAACCCTGAACTAGAGAGGAGCATGCTTAGCATGTTTTGAACCTAGGTCATTATCACAACCACTGCTCCAAGTTGTTGTTGGAACACAATATGATAAACAATGATCCACACTAGAGAGGACTATGCCCATCAAGTTTTGAACCTGGGTCATTTTCACAACCGTTACTCCAAGTTGTTACTGGAACACAATATGATAAAATGTTGCTCCATATATTTGAATATTCTGACATTGTGAGTTTTTATTCCGACAAGAGGTGCATTCTACAACCTAGTATGAGGGATATATGTAATTCCTTCCATTCCTATTCTAGAATTAACATGTGGCCACTCTAAAATAAAAATAAAAGATTCACTAAATAAAAATAATGTAGATTATATATATATATATAGAGAGAGAGAGAGAGTATTAACAATCTCACTCTCACTTAGCTCCCTCAGTTTATTGATTGATATTACAAATTACAACTTAGTATGAAGGATGTGTAATTCCTCACATATGTAACATAGAGTTGACATATTGTATTTTAAAAGTATATATTAATAAGAAGAAGAAAAAAATATTTCACTCTAACTTAATTTTATATCAATTTTTTACAAATAAAGTAATTGAAGTTTTCAATTTAAAAACGCACACACACACAACCTATATTTTTACTTCCAAGTGTGAAAAATATGTGTTGTTCTTTTACTTTCAAAATATACTTCAATGTAGGCCTTATATTAAATATTATCAACTTCACATATGTCTGTATAGAGAGAGTTAAGAAAAAACAAAAATAATGTTGCCTATCAATAAAATATTTCAATGCCCATCTTTGAAATATATATATATATAGTCCATTGGATTATCTCAAGTGATTGAGCAGAATGATTGTTATCCCACCCACCCAAATTGAAATCCCTACTAGTGGCATGTTGAACTTTGACACCTTGAAGAATGTTCTTGTAATGACTTCGAGCCTGGAAAAAGAACTCTTAAGTGAATATAATTGTGCACTGGACTAGTACCAACAACCTCACTCTTGCCTTCAAGCTGAGAGGGAGATTGATTTCCTTCCTCGGGAATATATATATATATATATATAGAGAGAGAGAGAGAGAGAGAGAGTAAATCCATCTTAACACCATATCTATCATGTGCTAAGAGAGATCAAATCCCTTTAGGTGCAAAACTTCTTTTAGAGTGAAAAACATGACGAGACGTTTGCACCTCAATAGATTTAATCCCTCTCAGCGCATGACAAATCCAGAGTTAAGATGGATCTACATTGGCTCATATAAAATCCTTCAATTTGGTATGGGTCAATGAGAGCTTGAAATGGATGCTACAAAAGAGCCATTGATGTTGCTAAAGAGCAGAATCACCACTCTTTTAAAGGTGTTGAAGTATTTTCGAAAATTCATGCTATTGGTTGACCACTATTATAACTATTGCAACAATATGTGCAAGTGAATTGTTTCCCCTATTTGTATAACAGTATAAGAACATTGTGTTTGTTGTTTTTAATCTTTATATTTATGTCGATGGGTTTTGTAGTTGAGTTTGTATTTCTCAGAGGTGGGAACTCATGCTTTTCAAACGATAAATGAAACTCAATTTTTTATTGGCTGCATAAGATATCTTCTGGTTATTGGAGTATATGTTGTCAAAGAGGTCAAGTTAAAGTTAATCAGAAATGAGGATTCCAAATTATTAACGGATCACACTATATAGTCAATTAGTCAAAACTCTAATCGACCTAACAAAAACTAGGCCCTATATTGCCTTTGCAGGGTGTTTGATCTCTAGATTCATGTCAGAATTCCCAAGAGATTCACTAGAAAGTATTTTAAATAGTAGTTTGAACCATTTTCTACGAAGATTTTCCTTGAAAGTTTTCTCAACTCCTTTGACAGTACAAGATTTCATTGTGTATGCAACAGCATCTTGATTGTCTGAGAGCGCAACAAAAGAGGGAAAAAATTGTACATCGGTCTCAAGGATACTCCTCGCCACTATTTTGTTAGACCTAAGTCTGTCGACTCTCTTCTAATTTTATCGTTCACTCTAGAAGCAATAACTATTCCTACTCATGTTCCCCACTGTGGGGCTGAGACTACGTGATGCCTATCTCTACTAACGTGAACCTTTAATCACTACATATCCTACAAATAATTATCTAATGCCTACCTATTTGATAAAGTCTTTAAAAAAATGCTTTGATTTTAAAGCAATGAGAATAGATTGTTGAATTTCCACGATCTTGGGTCAAGGATAGAATCTTAAAATCCTTGACGCTACCAACCAAGAATCTCAACAGAACTACTTTGCACAGTGGAATATAAACAACAATAAATCACACATGCACAGAATATGGACAACTTTTTACAATTTTCAACCCAACTTCGTTATATTAAACAACATAAAATACAACAGTCTAGGGCTCCCGTACCAGGGATAATAGCCCTCATACATCCACTAGTACAAGAATACAAAACTGGGGCTTGGTTTCAGTCCATCGACAGCAAATCTACCCTTAGCAAGATACTCTGGCCATCTGGCTGATGCAGTCGACTCTCTCATCTCCTCTCGGTTGTACCCTGTACCTGCCCGGTGCTTCGACTCCCAATCTGCAGCTCTTGCCTCTATCAATGCTCCAAGTTCATCTGGCCATTGAACCTCAGTTATCAATATGCTCACTAGTTGTGCCTTAGTCCATGAAGGGCACAACACATCAAGACTCTTGTCGAGTTGTTCACAGCTCCACTTGTGAACAACTCTCAATCTGCCCACTGCTACTCCTCAGCCACTCAGGGACTTCAACCCACTATGGTTTTCCTGCACTGCTCCAGTGAAGACCAACAAAGGGCATGGATGGTTGCCACCTATCACAGCAAGATGTCCATCTCCCATAATGAACATGGGCTAGGAGGACTACCCATCATCTGCTATAGATTTCCTTCTCCACACACAAGTCTCGAATTCCACAAACTGCTCCTTGTTAATCAGACCCTTGAGCTCCAACAACTGCCACTCTAGCAACCACTTTTGTCCATCAAAGTGTTGCACACTGGGCTCCAACTTGGGCACTATCACGCTGCCCTCGAGAAAACCATAAATGCCCAATCACGTTCACACTTGGTCCACTCTCACGCTGCCCTCCAACAGACCACGAGTGACCAATCCTTGTTGTAGCATCTTCATCTCAGGTCCTCCAAACAACCACCCTAACCTACAACTTTAGCAGCCTCTTCCTGCGGTTTTTATGACAGAGATAGACCACACAAATTATGCACAGAAATACACTTCAAAACATATCTTTCTTCACTTATGGACTGATGTATATTGTTGTCACCTTGGCTGCCTAGTTCAGGCTTCCTAATATTCCTTGTTAAGCCCTTCCAATCAAATCCTA
The DNA here is from genome assembly GCA_031772625.1 of Pinus tabuliformis. NCBI lineage: Eukaryota > Viridiplantae > Streptophyta > Pinopsida > Pinales > Pinaceae > Pinus > Pinus tabuliformis. Next base: position 1,532,240,458 of record CM062820.1, on the reverse strand, counting down.
AGGCCTTCTACAACTTCGGCCTTCCCTTCTAGGCTTGCTGCTCCAACTCGTTGTCCCTAAGGCTAATTCCCAACCCCAAAACTCACCAACCAGCGCTATGTTTACTCCAAAACAGGCATCGTTCCCCTTGTTGTAGCAGTCACTACCCTAAATCACAAGAAGGCAACCCTAAAACATGTCACAAACAGCCCAGATCTCCTACGCAACTCACCTCTGCATCCTCCTTGAATCTACTCAGTTGTCTAGAGAAAAACAGACCCACAATATCTCCTCCCACCTTCGCTCAAGCTCCAAGGTCTACGGCCATCACAGAAGTATCCTCTCTAAAAATGTGAGTTCTCCTTCTTGTGTTCTTAGATCATCTTCAAATGACTCCAATGTCACCTCTATTTATATACAAATAGAAAGGCTCCTCAAAACGTCCAATTAGGGCTTGTACAACTATCACATAGCTAATTAACTTCAAGTCGACCTAGACTCCTCATGTGCAAACCCAACCATATACTTCAAAAATTCATATCTCCATTTCTACAACTCAGAATCGGATGATTTTTGTTGCGTCAGATTCATCTCGACGAGAGCTATCATCCTCATCCATCACATGTCGAAATGTGCTCATGGTTTTGGCCCAAATCACGATGGGTGCAAAACCCCAAGCTTGGGTTCCAAGCCCACAAGGCCATTTGTGGAGCTCCTTCCTCCAAACCCTCGATCCTCAAGGCGCTTGGAGTACCTCCCAAGCTACAAAAATCAACATAGATTCTCTTTGAAAAGGGCTCTAGTAGATTGAGGGAGGAATCTATAAATTACTTTTACTTTGTTCATGAGTTGTGCATATGATTTAATCTATGTTGCACATGTTCGCGAACCCGGGTGTGGGGTTCTCGTCCCCAAGTATCAGATTCAGGTACGGGTGCTTCTGAGAAGAACCAAGTTCTTCTATGAAAAACCAAGTTCTCCATTAAAAAAAATTGGGTTCTTTTGTCTTGACAAGGACAAAGAACCCTGATGATGGGTATCTGGAACCCCAAAATAGGGTTCTTTGGGGTTCATTTTAGTTTTTACTTCTAAATTTGTAATTAATTTAATGGGTTCCCCCTAATATTCTAGGTAGTTAGTTCTTCATCTTGCAAGAGGAATTGGAGTACTTATGCCTTTATCCATTCAGTAAAGAGAAATAGGTTGGGCTCAAAGAAGGCAGAGAACTTAGTGTACATTCATAGCACACTTTGTCTCATATCTCGAAAAGACCCTGGGTACAAGGAGGGTCCTTTCAAGAGATGGGACCAATACACAGATGATATTGTGTGTGGACGAGGAGATACAACCAGATGGCCTTATTGAGTTACCTCCAATTGCTATGGATGAGCAGGAGCCTCGAGATGAAGGTGATTCCTACCTAGAGAGCATGCTAACTAAAGATCTGAGTGATGTTGATGACATGGCTTGAGGAAGCATTTGTTCACTATTAGCTATTTTTATTTTAGTATTTTAAAATTTCCTAGTTCTTGTTTGGAGATGCCTACAGCAAATTTTGAATGTAGTATGACAATGGACATATATCATGATTCTTATTAATATGTAAACTCCAATTTGCACTTGATATCAAACTAGAAAATTTGAAATTTCATTGTGAATGTTGAATGTTCAAAGATGTGCATGTTTAAATATTTAAAGTTTAAACTCAGGTAAAGGCTCCCAGGGGTGTAAGAACAGATTTCCATGCTACATTGGAAAAAACACATTATTTTGTATCATGTAATCGAAGTTCAATCAAAGTACGCTATTCCACATTTCTAACATGTCATATATATGAAGAATGTCGGTTTTAGCTCTTATAAATTACAGTACAGTTGTCATGTCTAACTTGAGTTCTTGTAGACATTACACAAAACAACAAAGCAATATAAAGTTTCTGAAGAAGTTCCATGGATAAGGAAGGTATGTGTGCTAAGGCTGCAGTGCAATACTTCACATTATAGCATACAAATAAAAATTTAGAAAACCAATAATTAGAATCCACAAACTCTCACATTTCACTGACGTTAAAAACCAAGTGAGACCTCTGATGGTTAACAACAAAATGACAGTATATGTCATATAATATGGTATTCACTGTTGCAGATCATGTTGTTTAGTATCATGCAACTCAAATTCAATAACCAGCCCCATGGTTAAAGTGTTCTGGAAAGTAGGACAGTCTCCATTCTGCATTTTTTAGTGCAGAAGGTAATCTTTTGCTCATATCCTAGACCACAATGTAGTCCTAAAAAATAAACGTTACTCCAGTATAAATGTAATAATTTCACAAGTTATGATGAAAGACTTTTTCCTAGGGGAGGCCGAGGTTTATCCCAGACATGCAACTATGTACTGTAGCCACCTGTTCAATGCAGCTGTGCCAAATACATTAGCTGTTAATGAAGCCATTTGACTGGTATTAGTAACCTCCACAGATTAAAAAGGGGCTTTCCCATCAAAAAAATAAAAACTAAATCTAAATATGACAATTCTACGCATCCAGTTAGAGTTGGATACAATATAATATTGATGTACAAACATATATTACTTATAAACAATAACATTTCAGATTTTTCCATTGCAAAATATAATACACCTGAGGAAACATTCAGGAAGAAAATGTCAAATAACACCCTGGGGTAAGACAAGTTCTATAGAACAAGATAACAGTGTTATGGTACATTATTTTTTTATAATCACAAACATCGGACTATCCAACTTGAAGAAATGCCTTAATTATCCCAGTAATTCCTTAGTTGTGACAAATGCAACAAAAGATCGTCCCTTCCAAGATTGGTAACACTGCTAGTCATAATCCAGGGAGGGGGCTCACGGTATTTTTTTGAGATCAGATCTTGAAACTCTTTGACATTTTCCTCTGGCCGTTTAACACCACTCTTTCCTGACTTCTTTTTGTCACATTTTGTAAACACAAAAGTCAATGGAATCTGCAGGCAATAAAATCCAATCACATTCCCAAAACTAGCATCAACAAACTATAGGCAGAAAAAAGAAAAATGGAAAAATATCCCAACAAATAATCTTACACATACACTATTGTACCCACACATCAAAAAACTACAGGCACAAAAAAGAAAAATAACTGGAAAAATATCCCAACAAATAAACTTTCACATACACTATTGTGCCCACACATCAAAAAACTGTTTCCAAGGAAAGAAGAAAAAGAAAAGAACCTTATCAAAAGAAGCTTATACATACATTATTTCGCCCAAGCCAATTAGCACAATCAAGGTCCATTTTCTGTGGCGGGACACTGGCATCAATGAGAAGTAAAACACTAACAATAGTATCTCTGTTCAAAAAATAACCTTTTGTGAATGTGGTCCAATCAGTTCGGGCAGAGTCAGGAGCATTTGCATACCTGTACGCAATTAATGATGTCCTTTCAGACTTTGGAAAAAATCATAAAATTTGCCTACTTGCTAATAAGTACATACATGGAAATTGCAATAACTTCGTAAGATATAAATATATGAAATACAGGAATCACAAAACAGACTATTGTTTTTCCTTGTTAATCAACAGCTTGTCCACCCTTTAAGCCATCCATGAGCTTGACTTGGAAGAAACACAACTAAACTGCACCAATTTGTTCAGGAGCTGATGTTTTTGATCCAACGGTTGTAACTGCTACTAGCTCTGATGAATACATTTTGCATTTTATGTCTCACCTTGCTGAACAAATCCAAATTCTTGTGATAATAATTATATGTCACGTCAGCACAATGACAGAAACAGCAATAGCATCCAACACAATAAGAGCAAAATAGAAAACAAAGTCAAGATACTCAGATACTAAACATGAAATCCAAGCCACTTCAACGGGGCTACCTTAAGTAAACAAGAGATGAATCCGCAATTGATGCCCTAAGAATGAAGATCCACTCTATTTATAGACATAATTAGGTTGGGAAATCCAATAAATCCTAATTAGGTAGAGCACCATAAAACAGAAAAAAGTTGGAAACTCATAGAGACTTCCTCAGGGTTATATACCACGCCTACTCCAAAACCCAATTACTCTAATCAAACGCTTGAGATTAGGATCATAGCATGCACCACCCCTTCAAAAAAGCATTGGCATCAACCTGTTGATGACCACGGATGCTTCTAGATCAATTGCTCATTTTCCCAAGTAGCATTTTCAGATGTCAAGTTCTTCCATTTGACAAGGTACTCTATGATTGCCCTATTTTGCAACTGCTTTACTCGCTGATCAATCACTGCTTCAACTTCTATTATAGTTTTTCCTTCCTCACCAATCTCTGGAAACTCCATCTATATTGGAATCTGATCAATGATGACCTTCTTCAAGCATAATACGTGGAAAACTGGGTGCACCCATTAGGAGGGTAGTAATTCCAACTTGTATGCCACATTGTTGATCTTGTGAAGTGCAGTGTGTGGCCCAAAGAAACTAGGTGCAAGCTTATTGTCCTTTCTTTAAGAGACATCTATTTGTAACTGTGTTCCAACAAGATTCCTGGACATGGGAGAGTAAAAGCGGGGAAATGCACATGGGGATGTGTTGAGACATCCCCCAAAATTTAGGGAAACTCATGGGGGATGGGATGATGTTAGCATCCCTAGTATAGGTAGCCCCGTCTCTAAAATTATAAAAAATAAATAAAATCCCTCATAGAACAATTTATCCTATGTAAATTAATCGTTGTGCAATGGATTCTTTGCTTGCGAAGATTTTTTTATTGGGGGGGGTCACCTAGGCATCCTGCTTTTCAAGGGGGACCACCCAAAAGCCCCCCATTTTGTGAAACATGTTTAACACATTGGTGAAACGTTTTGAACAGCATTTCATTGAGTTTAGCAGAATAGGGGGATATCATGAAATGTTTTTCCAAGCGCCACCCACAACCCCCACCCCGTCCCCCAACTAGAGCCTCAAGGGCATGGGAAGCACAAGGGGCACTCCCCCGACGTTATGAGACACATCCTTGTAGAACATTGATTTGTAAGGTTAAAGCATTAATAAGACCCAATCTAAAATCTTGAACTACCTCTCACTTCTATGTTGATCAACTTGTTGCTTCATCTCATTCTAAGCCATGGCCAACTTGTCCTTCAAAATTTGGAGAATGTTTTACTAGTGTTGACCATTATCCTCTATTGCATGCACCTTAGAATGCCCCTATAGGTTGAAGTGGTAGGAGGAGATTGTTACTCATAGAGTGCTTTAGATGGTATCATACAAGTGGGATGTATGGAAGGTAGTGTTATACCACCATTCTATAGAGGTATCCAAGGGAAAACGTCTAAAGTGATAAGTTCTAATAGCATGACAAAAGCACTCAAAAAGGGATGCCATGGTGTAATTGCACAATTGTGCTCATTAGATGTTCAAACATCTATATCCTCTCCTCTAGTGGAACTTCGAAAAATTATCAACAATCATTCCAAGGTATTTGGAGAGATGCCTAAAGGTCCTCCACTTGCTCAAGATCATGACCGTGCTATTCATTTGCAACCTAGATGTGTAACACCTAACATTAAGCCTTACTGGTATCCACATACCTAGAAAGAGTGAGAATGACCATCTAATTCAAGAAATGTTAGAGGTTGGCATCATTCAACCTAGCCAAAGTGCTTTCTCTTCACCAATGATGATGGTTACAAAAAAGGATGGTTCAAGATGTAAGTGACCAAATAAATTAACACTGAGGTATCATGGCCACTATAAGGTGTTGCAAAGGATTGGAAGTATGGCTTACAGATTGTAGATACCTCCATCTTCACATGTACATCCAGTCTTCTAAAGCAACAAAACTTATAGCTTGTTAACTTTACATGTTAAAATACACAAAGGTATTTGTAATAATAGTTTATTATATATATATAATGTACAAGTGATGATGAATGTTACAACGAGGACCTGTATTTATACCTAGGCAGGTATCCTTTCATGACTGAACATGCATTTTCATTTAACTTAATGACTATTTAATATAATCAATATTTGATTATTTAATTATTAATATTTACATTTTTATTCTATTTTATTTTATATAATTTATATTCGTAACATTGCCTTCCTCTTCGAAAAGCTTTGTCCTCAAAGCTTAATTTCCGACAATTTTCTTCACCTTGCGTTTTTCATCTTGGCATATGTAATTCATTACTGGTACCTTAGCATGTAGATTTCTCTAGTAATGTTGTCTTGAAACTAGGGTTTATCTATTTTATTTTTTTCTTTAATATTGTCTTAAAGCTAGGGTTTCTCTATCTCCCCTCTTTTTTTTAACAAATATATATAAAAAAAAATTATTAAATAATTTTTTAATTAATTTAATTATGTTAATTTGATTTTATAATTGTGTATCGAGCAAGGTGTATAACCACTTCTATCGAATGACGCTCATGTAATTATGACCATCTTTCATATAGTTTTTTTTAACACATTAAGCGGTGTCCACGTTGTTTGACCAAACTATCACACCTTTTACCACTTGTTAACTCCTGCTGACAGCGAGGCTGAATCGGGTCTCTGCGGCTGGATCAAACGAACTTGTTGACTGTCCACGGACTTGTCGACTGTCCACTTGTTAACTCCTACTGATGGCAAGGTTGAATCGGGTCTCTGTCCACGAACTTGTCAACTGTCGACTTTGTTGATTTGGGGTAGCATCGGATGTGCTCTAGCCATGAAAATTGGTGGAGACGCTAAAGCACATGAGATCTCCAAGACCCCAAAATGGTTTGGGCAGATTCTACCCAGTTAAGGAGATATTAAAATAATTAATATTTTTAATAGGTTCCTAAGTCTAAACTTAAGAAAATAAAAATATTAATGGGTATTAATAAAAAACTGGGTTAGAAGGTTCTAAATGACATGGATCAAGCCAGATCTAATCTTAGTCGTTGATTAGAGAGATAATCTCGGTCGTTGAAGGACCAACAGGAAAAGTATAAGAGGAGGCTTGAGGGTCAGTTGGAGAACACACCAGAGTGATCAGTCATTCGATTTTTTAGAGCAGGGTTTACTAAGAGAAATCGAACTAGTGATCAGAGTTGCAGCGAGGGGCATTGTGTACGAGGGAGAGAGGCAGAGATAGCGTCGAAAGACCAGCGTAGAGGCAGAAAGGCAGACGCAAAGCCAGAGTGAGCCACACAGAGGCTAGTAGGGACTGCACAAAGGCCAAAAGGGCCTGCGTCATCCAAGCAGAGGTTGCAGGAGTGATGCAGAGGGTCAGAGAGGCTGCGCAGAGCCTCAAAAGGTTGACGCAGAGGCTAGGAGGGCTAACGCTAAGCTTCATATTGTGCTGGAGAGGGTTTCGTGTAGCAGACTTTCCAAATATCTACCTCCGAAAAGAGAGGTATTACTGCCAGATTATTTTCTCTGTCGGATGAGCCAGTTTGGCACCTAGTTGTACTCAAGGAAATACTGCATAATAATAAAACCCTCATAACTGTTGCACCAGTTTTCCCAAGTTGAGTTTTTTTGGGGACAATTGTCCAAAAATAGCAGTGTCACTTGTGTGTTTGTCTATTTCTTTCAGTTGTTGATCTATAGATGGTTGAGACTGTATTGTGTTTATTTCAGTGTTTATATGATTAAACAACTTGTAATTGTTAGTAATTAAACAAGTAGGTGAAATAAACCAGAGGATACAAATAAAATTTCTATCAGGTAATACTTAGAAATTTCAACATGGTATCAGAGCGTTGCAGATCACAGGAGAGATAAAGGCACCAGCTGAATTAGAGAATCTGTAGCAGAAACAGTGGTCTCAAGTGACAGAATTTGTTCCTAGGCAGAAAGCAACAGAGAAGGGTTGATGCAGAGGGACTACATCATCAGTTCGAGCCAGAGAGAGGCCAGCGCAGAGGCTGAGGAGGGCAAATGAGGCTCACGAAGGGCCACGCAGAGACCAGGAGGGTTGACGTTGTTGGCTAGTGGAGCAATTCCAGCCAATGTCGGGATTGCGCAGAGCCGAGAGGCTCAGTCCTTCAATTGCTGGGGCATAGGAAGTTGTGGGCAAATTGCAAGGAGTGAAGCTGGTGGGGTGTTGTTGCTGCCGAGACAAAACAGTACCTAACGGGGCAAAACCAAGGTAGAGGGAGTCGCTACCTAGGCGGATTTCTAGCCAAGAAATCCATATCAGTGTTGCAAGTGCATAGGAGATCGGAGAGGTGCGACTCGACGGTTGGCAGGCGGATTTCCAGGAGGGAAATCAAGACTCAGAGGGAGTCTAACAAAGAACTTCCAGGAGGGAAGTAGCGACTCAGAAGGAGTCAAAGAGAGAACTTCCAGGAGGGAAGTAGAGACTCAGAGGAGTCGAAAGGAAGAGCAGAGAGATGGCCATGAATGGACTGAGGGATCAGGACAGGCTGGACGGGGCGTCCAACTTTGTCATCTGGAAGGCCAAGATCCTATCCGTTCTAGATAGACATCGCATCAAGGCCTTCGCCTTGAGAATCGTGGTTATCCCAGTTGACCCAGCTGAAAATGAAAGGTATGAGGATGTGATGGCCAAGGCGAAATGCATAATCCTTGATGGGGTCAAGGATCATGTGGTCCAGCATATTGTCGAGAAGGAGACGACAAAGGAAATGTGGGACACCTTGAAGACATTGTATCAACACACTTCCGTGCAGAGGAAGATGCTACTAGAGAATCAGTTGTGGTCATACCAGATGCAGAAGGGGGAGCAGATAGATCACTTCCTCGGCAAGTTGAAGGAGATCCAGGACCAACTGACTTCCATAGGGGCCACGCCAGATCAGGAGTTGAAAGTGAGGACCGCTATAAACGCAAACTCCGAGGAGGGGGAGACATTCGTCCAGAGTATTCTAGGCAAAGCGAATCTTCCAGATTGGGAAGAATTGTGGGTGGCTATTCGCCAAGAAGAGATCAGACAGCTGACCAAGATGGGAAGTAGCTGCAAAGAGGCCCGGGTCAAGACAGAGGAGGAAGAGGATGCAGCTCTGACATCTGCAGGGAAGAAGGAGAAAAGGAAGAAAAAGGACCTCTCCAAGATAAAGTGCTTCAACTACGGGGAACTGGGCCATTATGCAAACCAGTGCCCAAGGAAGAAGAATAAGGGAGAGGCGTTTAACTCCAAGGCAGTGCCAACAAAGGCGGAGAAGGAGGTAGAGGATGATGACGATTGTGCCATGAGTGCTCATGTACCTCTATAGAAGAGGTGGGGAGACATCGAGCTGTAGTCAGGAAGACTACAGACGATGAGGGGCAGGATCCTTGAGGTACCCAAACTCTCAGATTATACTTGGCTACGGGAGCCCCGAAGTGAGAGTAGTAGGGTGGCGGATGTTATGAAACCAGCTCAAGAAAAGATAGAAGAGATAGATCAACGCCTTAGAATTCAGCCTCTTCGAGGGGGCAACCTCCTTTACATTACATAAATGAACACTTCTTGGATGATACAAATGAAAATACCTCCTTTCTATATATAGGAGTCTAAGGGGTCATAACATAACCAGAGCCGACATAACAATAATAATGTAAGGACACAATAATAACAATAGTGGGCTTCTATGGGGCACAATAGTAACAATATGGGCACTACATGGGTACATCAATATAATAAGTGGGTTATACTAATAACAATAAGGGGTTACACTAGTAGTATAGGGGCCTAACATTCCCCTCTCCTTCAAAAAGCGTTGTCCTCAACGCTTGAGTAGTTCTTGATGCTTCTGTATAAAATTCTTGTCCTCCCATGTGGAATCTTCAGCGGGTAAGTTCTTCCACTTGATGAGATACTCTGAAATTGATCGATTTCGTAGCTGTCGGGTTCTTGTTTCTGTGACTGCTCCAGGTTCTAATATGATTTTTCCTTCCTCTTCAATTTCTGGCAATATTGTTTGAATTGGGATCTTTTGCAACTTTTGAATAAGTGGCCATACTTCTTCGTCCTTCTTCCATTCTTCCCTTGCTTCGTTTATCCAATCTGGTTGGATAATATAAATAGCACAAAACAATGCTTCCACATCCTCATCCTTGAAGAGTCTTCCCATTCGGTAAGGTCGCCATTTTTTAAGTGCATGTAGTATTGCCAACATTTCCTTCTCATAAATAGCTTGCTTGAGATGTAGCAGTAAAAATAGTAAATACCCAATCACCTACATCAAAACATTTTTCACTACGATGTTGATCTACCTGTTGTTTCGTTTGATTTTGCACTGAAGTGACGTTATCCTTTAAAAGTTGGAGAACTTGTTGTTGATGCTCGATGTGATCTTTCACTGCTTGAACCTTTTTCTTCTTCATATGTCCTTCTATCTCTAGAGTTTGAGGAGTGGTAATTTCTTCCAATCCTTTACAAGATATTCTAGGATTCATTTCTTGATGCTCGATGTGATCTTTCACTTCTTGAACATTTTTCTTCTTGATATGTCCTGCTATCTTGATAGTTTGAGGAGTGGTAATTTCGAACAATGAATTACAAGATATGGTTGGATCCATTTCTTCTTTCTCAATGTGATCTTTCACTTCTTGCACCTTTTTCTTCTTGATATGTCCTTCTATCTTGAGAGTTTGAGGAGTGGTAATTCTTGCCAATGCTTTACAAGATATGGTCTGATTCATTTCTTCTTTCTCTGGGGTGGGGTCCTGGCGTATATCTTCTTCTTTTGATGTTTCTTGATCATTTTCTTCCTCCTCTTCATCTTCTATGTAAAATAATTTCTTCTCACCACACTTATGACCTTTAGTGCATTTTCTATCACAATTGTAACAAAGCCCTTTTTCTCTTTTTTCTTCCAATTGTTGTGGTGTAACCCTTGTAGGTTGTGGAAGGCTAGGAGAAACAACACTTCCATCTTTATAGTTGTGAGGGGTACGCTTCCTGGTTTCCATAATTTTTCTTTCCACTATGTCACAAAGCCCTTTTACTCTTTCCAATTGTTGTGGTGTTGCTCTAAAGAAGGTTTTGCTCTTTGTATCCTCAATGTGCTATCATTTCCTCCGTGAAAATTGACCACGTAACAAGTTGTTTACGAGAACAAAGCCCTTCGTACCATAAAAATTGATCTGGTTCTAAATATGAAGATGCAATACATACCTTTTGTAACAGTTGTACACCATGTAGATCAAAATATTGCTCCATCTGAACTATCCAATTTACCGGATCCTTGCCATCAAACTTCCTCATCTTGCTTTTTCTTGATTTTAGGAGCTCAACCTTGAAATGACTGTAATTCTGTACTTTTGTATCTTTAAGTTCTGAAATTGTGAGCTATGGTAGTGCTCTGTGTCCTCTTTCCAATGCCACTAGTCTTATCTAAATTGGATTCTCTAAGAAAAAGTTATGCACAATCTCCCAAGATGACCAGATTATAGACCTTTCCAGAAGAGCGAACTTGTATGAAATGCCTCGTGTCACTATTTCGACCTTTGGATCTAAAAAAGATATACAAAAAAACTACAGTCCGTCCTCTTTCTGTACCTTCTTACGAAATTTCAATCCGATCCCCAGAGAGAAAGTTATAATGATTTTCCCCAGGTCACCTGTTTTAAATGTAATTCAGGAGTCTGCAAAAAGACCAACTTCCTCAGATCATATCTCCGCAAATATCGCGCGAAAAGCTCTGAAATTCGGACTCAAGGTTCAGCACGATTTCTTCTCAAATGGGTTTTTTTTGCGACTTCTGAAACGTCACAGAAAAAAGGTTATAGCGAAAATGCCACGATGACCTGTTTGGAGCAGCAAAACCCTAGAATCTAAGGCTTTGATACCAAATGTTATGAAACCAGCTCAAGAAAAGATAGAAGAGATAGATCAACGCCTTAGAATTCAGCCTCTTCGAGGGGGCAACCTCCTTTACATTACATAAATGAACAATTCTTGGATGATACAAATGAAAATACCTCCTTTCTATATATAGGAGTCTAAGGGGTCATAACATAACCAGAGCCGACATAACAATAATAATGTAAGGGCACAATAATAACAATAGTGGGCTTCTATGGGGCACAATAGTAACAATATGGGCACTACATGGGTACATCAATATAATAGGTGGGTTATACTAATAACAATAAGGGGTTACACTAGTAGTATAGGGGCCTAATGTCGTTAGAAACGGATGCGGATGAAGCGGCAGAGAGTGCTAGAAGTGCAGAAGTCCCATGCAGCGCAGAGGGGGTTGCAGCAGTGCAGGATGACACAGAGAGGTTTGCAGCAATGCGAGAGGTACGGAGTTGTTGCAGCAGCGCAGAGGCAGTAGAGGGAGCACGAGATAGCAGCAGATGGAGATTCAGCATCGAGAGTGTTTCTAGCCTGACAAGGATGTCAGTAGTTGGGTGGATCAGTTACTTACTTCTCAGTGACTGAGTTGCAGTGCAGTAGCAATTAGCAGTAGCACGATGCAGCATGATGAGAGGGGGTTGTAGTGCAGATGCAATGTTGGGAGAAAGGACCAATAGCAGCACGGATGCAGAGGGAGTTGTCGTACGAATGTAGCAGTGGCAGTGGCAGACCCATGGGCAGCAGTACCAGATGCAGCAGTGCAGAGGATGTTGGGCGGGGAGGCCTAGCATATGCACAAATACCGATGCCATATGATCAGAGTGATGCTCAGTGTGGAGTATTAGTAGAGCATAATCTTCGCTAAGAGGGAGTGTTGATTTGGGGATGATCGTATGTGCTCTAGCCATGAAAATTGGTGGAGAGGCTAAAGCACATGAGATCTCCAAGACCCATAAATGGTTTGGGCAGATTCTAACTGGTTAAGGAGATATCAAAATAATTAATATTTTTAATGGGTTCCTAAGTCTAAACTTAGGAAAATAAAAATATTAGTGGATATTAATATAAAACTGGGTTAGAAGATTCTAAATGACATGGATCAAGCCAAATCTAATCTTAGTCGTTGATTAGAGACGTACTCTCAGTCGTTGAAGGACCAATAGGAAAAGTATAAGAGGAGGCTTGAGGGTCAGTTGGAGAATACACCAGAGTGATTAGTCATTCGATTTTCTAAAGCGAGGTTTGCTAAGAGAAATCGAATCAGTGATCAAAGTTGCAGCGAGGGGCAGTGAGTACGAGGCAAAGAGGCAGAGATAGTGTCAGAAGACCAGCGCAGAGGCAGAGAGGCAGACGCAGAGCCAGAGGGAGCCACGCAGAGGCTAGCAAGGACTACGCAAAGGCCAAAAGGGCCTGCGTCATCCACGCAGAGGCTGCAGGAGTGACGCAGAGGGTCAGAGAGGCTGCGCAGAGCCTCAGAAGGCTGACACAGAGGGTTTCAGGCTGACGCATAGTGAAGTAAGTTTATTTCCTTTATCTTGTTATTATGTTCCATGGGATGAATGATTGTGTTCTAAATTAGTTTATTTGTATTTGTTTCACTGTCCCTTGTTCAACTAAACCCTTCTTCCAAGTACTTGAAGAATAGAAATAAATTTTTCTTTCCATCAGTCATCCATTAAATTTGAGACCCAAGATCTCAAACCCTAGGGTAAACTAGTTTTTTTGTCCTAACTTGTTTAGATCTAATTATCACTCCAAGGAAACATTAGAATTGTTAGATTCCTTGACTGCATATGGCATATGCCCCAAAATATGTGTGTGTGTGTGTTTGTGTGTGTGTTGACAAACTAAGGCACTAGTCTTCTATCCTTCGACACTCATTTTTCATTATAATCCTTAAAATTATTTTTCTAGGGTTTCCTCTCAAGACCATCTGGTAATCCCTTAGTTGTGTGTTTAGGAACCCATTTGAGACTCTATTGGTTGACCTAAACTTTCAAATTGAGCCATAGGAACCTTTGAACTCAAATCTTGGATCTACCGAGCCCCAGTAATCCTATACTAGGAGATCGACGTTGACCTGGAGGAGAGCTAGCCAAAAGCAAGAAAAGGTTTGTTGAGGTGACAATGACCCCCTCTGAGGGGTAGTGGGTTATGCAATTGAGCTTTTGGACTTTATCTCAAGAAGTGCAAGATTTTGCCTCATCATCCACACGTGCAAGTTTAATGGAACACACCACTTTCCTTGACTCACTCATTCACGCTTGTGGGTTGTTAGAGGTTGTCACGATTAGTTAGGGTGCATTTGTTCCTTGGACCATCCTTCAGGTGGTTTGACCATGTTTAAGAGGGTGCCCACTTGTTTGAGGAGTTTGTTGTACATGCGGCATCTAGTCCACTTTATTTATGTTATTTGATTCTATCCTCTATACTTGGTAAGAGAGCTTCTATTTTTTAGCACAAGAGGTTAGATTATTTTATTTGGGTGGTTGTTGAGCTCTTCTCCTATATAAAGAGCATCCTCTTCATTGCAACATTTATGGAAAATATCAAAGAAAATTTGGTTTCATCTTCACACAAGTCTTGGTTCATTATGTTGTATCTTGTTTTGAAGATAGATTGTCTAGGGTGTCGTCGGAGAAATCATGTTCACACATTTATGGAGGGCAAAGGAAACATAAGACCATATAGGAGCACCATGCTACTCTAGAGAAGTTTATAATGGTAAGGTAAATATTTCTCTATAGTCCTTGACCATTTACATTTTAAATCTAAGAAATTCGGCATAAAATATCTCTAATTTCTTGCCTTTGTTTTTACTTTAACGTAGAGGCCACCTTAGTGTTTTATTAGAAGCATATTCAATTTAGAATTCTTCTGCCTGTAGGACTGTAAGCTCTAAGTATTTCAAATGGGGATTGCAAAGCATATCCTATGATTGCTTGTGAACCTCAAACTTTACACAAGGACATAGCCTCAAGTAAGATCAATTGTTGACTCAATACCCAAGCAGAGAAGCCATTGATCTTTCCCATTCTCAAACACTTAAACACAAAATTTACCCTTCCCTTTTTGTTTTCTGCAATCTAAGCTTTTATAACAGCATATTCATAATTTCATTAGACTGCATCTTAAGTCTATTAGCTTTTGGGCTTCTTTGATGGGCCAGTGCAGGGCAACCCCAAATTATGTGGAGACAGTGCTATCCTACACATAAACGACAACCACTATTACCATATGAAAATGGGGCTTGCAGAAGGGTCAAATAACTATGCAAAGTTCATGGCTCTTAAGCTATTATGGTCTATGCTCCGAAAAAGAACATCACGTCTCTTAAATTTTTGGGGATTCACAGCTCATCATAAACTGGACAAATGGAGTGAACAGATGTTATAACTCCAGGGTTCAGCCTCTTTTATATGACATCCCTCACATCAAATCAGCTCTCATCTTTTACTATTTCTCACATCTACAGGGAACACAATACTGGGGCAGACTCCCTCTCTAAAGAGACTATTCCGTTGGTTCACGAGACATGGGAAATAACAGAGCACCTCTGTGGAGAGGCCTACGAGTTCTATCATAGGCCATTCATCGAGGACAAAAGAACAGACTAAAGATGTGGATTAACTATCCTTTTTTGCTACTTTATTGGCACTACAGATATTTAACATGCTCAACAACCGAACTGTCAAAGAAGCTGCTTACACAGCCCAGTATTATATATTTTTGTAAACACTACAGAAGACTACTTCTCAGATGCCACTTTTCAGCACTGTTACAAATGATTTTACTGTTTTTTGCAAATCAATATTGAAAATAGTAGTGAGTAAGGTCTTCTTTGACTTGTGTCTTAGTCAAAGAGACCACAAGCAGTCTTTCTTTAGCATGCACAAGTTCCTATAAGTTAGGACAAGTTCCTATAAGTTAGGACAAGTTCCTATAAGTTAGGACGAGTTCCTAAAAGTTAGGATGAGTTAATGAAGCAGTTTAACTCAGGCATATAATTGAAGGCTCAGTTGTTTGTCTCCTAATGCAAGTTAGAGGTGGAAAAGGACAAGTGACAAAGTCTCAAAGGTTATTTGTGGCTAGGAGTCAGGACGAATTGCAAGAGTCAGTTAGACTTAATTAACTAGTCAATTACAAGTCCGAGTTCTAAAGAAAAATTTGCCAAATATAGATGGTTTGAATTGCTTATAAGGAGGACGAAGGCACATCATTGATCATCATTGCAGCACGATATTGTGTGTGTGAGAGGCTTGTTAGGAGAGCATGTAAGGAGAAGCCTATACGTAGCAAGAGAAGGAGAGAAATTTTGCTTCCCGGTGTGCGCTAGGATTTAGGAGAATCCTAAATAATAGGATCCCAAATCTGTGCTATGAAATAGGAGACTTCCTGCACTAGAAGATAGGGGCAGAGAAATAGCACAAGCAAGAGGAGCTGGACCAGGATTGTGTGCAAGGTGTTCAAACTTAGTTTAAGAAGGGAAAACATGTGTGTTTTCTACTAAATTTTATAAGAGATCAATTGCTCAAATTCTCCCAATAAAATCTACAACTAGTAGAGAGTTTTCCCATTTGGGTTTCCCTAAAAAAAAAATTGTGCTTTTTTCCTATCGTGTGAGTGTGATTTATTTCCGTTCTATTCCGCTGCAAATTGGTATAGAAATTTTATGTCTCGGTACAATGATTAGTTTCAGATATGTTCACTACAGCAGTTGCAAAATTCAAGGAAATTCTACATGGTATCAGAGAAGATATCAGTACAAAAAACAGCACCAAATTGACTAGTTAGTGGACAGCGCAGATCAACAGAAGGCTTGCGCTAGAGTTGAAGAGCAGAGCAATTCAATTCTTTGGATAGCAGTATGGTGTTCCAAGGACTAAGGTCAGATCATAGTTTAGAGGGAGCCTCGAATTTCTGCGCATGAAAGGAGCAGATATCAGTGGTGTTGGAAGATAGTGGGTTGCTAGAGTTTGTCAAGCAAAAAATGGTGCCACCTACAGATGCCCAACAGTCGGTCCAGCATAACAAGAATGACACCAAGACGAGGAGGATCATTCTTGAGGGGATCAAAGACCATATTATCCCTCATGTCCATGCGAATAAGATAGCATACGAGATGTTTAAAGCCATCTTAGATTTGTATCAGGGTTCCAGTGATGCCAGGAAACTTGCTCTCAAGGAGAAGTTAAGAAATATTCGGATGAGCAAAGGAGAGCCCATCATCACATATCTTTCAAAGTTCACTCAGGTTTGGGATGAGCTAGGTGTTGTGGATGAGACAGTAGCAGAAAAAGTCCTTGTGAGTCTTGCGCTTCTGGGACTCCATAAGTCTTGGCATAGTTTCCAAGATGCAGTAAGTGGCAAAGAGAATATTCTCAGTTGGGAAAGGTTATGGAGTCACTGCATTCAAGAAGAAATCCAAAGACGAATGAGAGCTACTAAAGAAGCTCTAGCAGAGGACAAGGAGAATTTTGCCCTGGCAGGGAAAGGTAGCAAAGCCAAGGGCAAGAGGGGCCAAGGAGAGGGCGAGTCCAGTCAAAAGGGCAACAAGAAGAAGAAGGATTTGAGCAAGATCAAATGTTTCCATTGCCATGAGTTTGGGCACTATGCCACTACATGCCCCAATCGGAAGGAGGAGTCCAACAAGGATCATGAGGTTGCATCATCCGAGGTAGATGAGTTTTCTGCCTAGTTTGAGAAAGATTTCTCATTGATAGCTTGCATGGCAAGCTCAACAGACAACCGTGTGGTATATTGATTCAGGGGCACCCTTCCACATAACTGGGAACAAGAAGTATTTCAACCACCTGAAGGAGAAGGACATGCAGTTTCAGATTGAGCTAGGAGATGATGGCGTTTATGTGACTAGAAGATTTGGTATTGTCAATTTTCAGAGGGAGTCAGGTAATCCTCCATCTCAGAGATGTTCTCTATGTTCCATGCCTGAAGCAGAATCTTGTTTCAGTAGCTACCCTTGAGGACAAGAGTTATGATGTCATCTTCAGCAGAGGTGAGGCTTACCTCCAACACTTAGCTTTTGGATGTAAGAAGCATAGAGGTGTGAGGATGAAGAATCTTTACTTGTTGCAAGTAAAGACAGGCGCAACCTTGAGCAGCAAGGCAGGAATTTCGCAAAGTAGAAAGTGATGGTTGAGGAAAGCAGAGCTCTGAGAGAGTCCTTAGAGAAAGAGCAGATTAGAGTGCCTGAGAATAAGCTACTCAAGATGGAGCCTCAACCAATATCTCAATTTGAGTCTATGATAGTTGGCAATTGGGCCGACCAGCAGGATGATGAGGAGCATAGCCCAAGGGCAAGTGGATGCAGCCACTCAGTCGATGACTCCTAGAGGATTTGTTTAAGAGAGATTAGGAGAGAGTTGGATCTTCTAGTATCACCTTCAGCTAGAGGAAGCAGCCACAAAGGTACATAGGGTACATGGCACTTATGACAGAAGTGATGGACTCGCAAGCATGGTTGGAAAGAACAAGTCTTCAAATCAGGTTCCACAAGAGAAAGCAAGGAAGTTTCTAGTTCAGAGAGCGCAATTGCAACAGCGGAGAACATGGTAGTGTTGGAGACAAATCCAAGTGGACAAGGTTCTTCTAGAAGCACCGTCCTAGCTAAGAGGGAGTGTTGAAAATAGTAGCGAGTAAGGTCTTCTTTGACTTGTGCCTTAGTCAAAGAGACCACAAGCAGTCTTTCTTTAGCATGCACAAGTTCATGTAAGTTAGGACGAGTTCATGAAGCAATTTAACTCATGTGTATAGTTGGAGGCTCGGTTGTTTGTCTCCAAGTGCGAGTTAGAAGTGGAAAAGGACAAGTGACAAAGTCTCAAAGGTTATTTGTGGCTAGGACGAGTTGCAAGAGTCGGTTAGACTCAATTAACTAGTCAATCACAAGTCTGAGTTCTAAAGATAAATTTGTCAGATATAGATGGGTCGAATTACTTATAAGGAGGCTGAAGGCACATCATTGATCATTCTTGTGTGCACAAGATTGTGTGTGTGAGAGGCTTGCTAGGAAAGCGTGTAAGAAGAAGCCAATACGCAGCAAGAGAAGAAGATAACTTTTGTTTGCAGGTGTGCGCTAGGATTTAGGAGGATCCTAAATAATAGGAGCCCAAATCGGCGCTACGAAATAGGAGACTTCCTGCACTAGAAGATAGGGGTAGAGAAACAGCACAAGGAAGAGGAGCTGGATCAGGATTGTGTGCAGGGTGTTCAAGCTTAGTTTAAGCAGAGAAAACATGTGTGTTTTCTAGTAAAACTGTATTGCCTTGTAAGAGATCAATTGCTCAAATTCTCTCAATAAAATCTACAGCTAGTAGAGGGTTTTCCCAGTTGGGTTTCCCTAGAAAAGAATCTTGTGTTTTTTGTTATCGTGTGACTGTGTTTTATTTATGTTCTATTTCACTGCAAATTGGTAGAGAAATTCTGTGTCTTGGTGCAATGATTAGTTTCAGATTTGTTCACTATAGCAGTTGCAGAATTTCCAGAAAATTCTACAATCAGATTTGTAATCAACAGCACCATCAGCAGTTTTTTTCAAAAGTATTATAAATCAGCAAACAAATTCATGCATGACGTGTATCAGCAAAATGTAATTTTGTTTTCTAACGATAATAAAATTACTCTTTTCTGGGGAAAAAAGTCTATCAGCTTTCAAATTCACATCTTTTGATAGACTTAAGCTCTCAAAACAAAATTGATGGTTTACTGTGATATATTTTAAAATGATTTGCTTCTTTGTTTGCCTCTTCATATTTCTCTTTCATATCATTAAAAGAGGTTTGTTAGATCTGAAATCAATAGTTTAAGTTCTTAAGATCTAACAATCTCATATCCACATAAGGGCAAAATCCCGGTTTCAATCCTGGTTGCTCAAATGTTTCAATGTTTTGCTCATTATTTAACCTCTTAGATTGCTAGTTATTATTTCTGGAGTAGAAGTTTATATATTAGATCTGAAATTCATCTTCTAAAGGTTCATAAAACAGATCTAGTAAGCTCAAGCACTTCAAGAGCAAGTCGTGGTTATTTAATTCACATATCTTAGTATTTTGCATTTGTTCACCCTCATTTGTTGCTGGAATTAGATGCTTAATAAAAATCACACGTGGGTATGATTCATGTTTAGCTCATTTAAACTTTTTTCTAAGGGCAAATTAACCTTTATTTGCATGCTTAATTCCTTCACAAGTGTCCAGGTTTATTGATCAATCTACTTGTTAATTCTAGGGTTTAGAACACACATTTAAGTTTAATCATTGGCTTTAAACCTGAAGTTTCAAGCCTATGTTCATTTCATATTCCAGCAATTAATCCACTTCATGGTTCATGGATTGATAACATTCTAAAGGGCTAAAACAATCATGTGCTTTCATCTCATTATTTATCACTTGTAGCTGTAACATATTGGATCTTACGACTATGTTATATCGGAACAAAGAAAATTAAAAGCATTAATCTTAAGAAGGTTTTCAATAACTTCAAACATATTTCACATATAATTTTGGACACATTGAGGGCTCTCATCTCATGGTGAAACTCAGACCTTTGTGCAATCTTCCTTGAGTTGAATTTCAGCAATTTATCAAGGATAAACCCACGATTTTAACCACATTTTCATTTTGTGATATGCTGTTATACTTTCAAGTGGTTGATCTAACATATGAGAGGTGACATTGATTCCAAATCTGATTTCACACTTGATAAATTGTGCTGAAGGAAGTCTGTAGCTGAATGTTCGTGGCTTGTAATTTGATTTGATGGTTTAAGCAACACTGTGGCACAATTGATCTTCACTTCATAGCAAGTTCTCATTCTCATGGTTTAACTCAGATGTGCCTAAATACTACACATTAAGGACTCTAAATTTCATGTGTCCAGACTCCATGGTTATCTTCATTAACAAATTGGTTATTTAGTCATTTCACTCTCTCACGTGCATAACTAACTTGATGTAATTTCAATTTAATGGTGCATAGTTGATTTGCATCAAAATCCTTAAGCAAATCATACCTAAGCTTGTTTGCCACTTAAGTGATTCGCACTTTGTAACTTCAATTAACTAAAGCCTAAGTTTTCACCACTAATAACAATGATCAGGCTTCATTAAACCATTAGTGATATCCCCATGGGCCCTTGACTAGGAACCTTTTCTTACTTAACAGTGAGAGGCAAAGCAATTGAGGCGACAGTGGGTGGCTAGCCTAGTAGTTGCCTTTGGGTTCTCACCAATTGTGCATTGGACTTTTACACCTAGTGAGAACTTGAGCGGTAACACATCCCAAACATCTCATAAAAAAGAGAAATTATGATATCAAATGCAATGCTATTAGATAAAGAGAATTTGCAACAACATCCTCCACTTGTATGTTCTTCCAGAAGTTGTATACTATAAACGTCTGTTATAGCTAGAATAGAATCCTTTTTATCAGTAACAGTTATATTGTTTCCACCAGAAGCCCCCCTTGCTTTCCGATTTGAGACTCCACCTCAAAGCCTATTCCTCATTGAAACATTAAAAAGGAGAAAGATTACAAAGTGCTGAGATAGAGAAACTAGAGAACTGAACATTCTCAGCTCCCACGAAGATGTTCTCCAACCACCTCTAAGATAAGATAATTTTATTAATGTCCAACGAATGACCACAAAAGTAGGTCAATGGGACTGAAGGATACATCTAGTACAAGTACATTGTTGGAGTGCAAATGGAACTCCTGGAAAATGCCAAAGCTAAATCTAGCATACAATCAGTAAAAACATGGAAATGCATAACTAGTTCTTTCGGACCCAACTATAATTTTAAATCTAAAAGAGAAAACCTGTGGTCGTACAAGATGTGCGTAATTATGTGCCCACAAGATCATGTCTGCTGTTTTCACGGACTAGAAGGAAAGCAAGGTGTTGTCTAGTTGGTTGCCAGAAAGCCAAAATCCATGTAAAAGAAGGCACCATCGTGGTTCACCTTAGCATCTAAGTAGGGTCATAATAGCTCAGCTTATTTACCATAAACCAGTTTTCCAGAGCTAGATGATTCAATATGTTTATACCACTGCACTGAATGGTCTAACTTTAAAGATGTCTTAAAATAAATAGATAGATGTAGAGCAATTTGAATAAATTTTCACGGAACCAAAAGTTCATTCTATTTTGAAGCACACTGAAGCATGCTCTACACAAAAAACAAAATAAGCATGCTATTACTAGGAGAATGCTTACAAATCACCACTGATTAGGGTATAAAGCATACCCGTAGCCTGGCAAGTCTACTATGTACCAGCTCTTATTTATCAGAAAATGGTTGATAAGTTGTGTCTTCCCTGCAAAAAGCATAATACTAATTATGTTAGTGACAAAAAAGATTAACAAGAACAATATGCTACTTGCAACCTATAATGGACGCTAAACATGGCAGTTCAATGAGTTAATAAAAGCTGAACAAGAATATTTTCAGGATATCCCAAGGCATTTCCTATATTTGTCAAAACAACGATACTTGATTTGATAAGAAGAAAAAAATGCATATAAATTCTCTAGACCCGAAAAAATTATCGCTCACAAAATCAAGCATACTGTAATGTTCTCAAGGGATTAATTGGCCCAAGGGGCAAAGTAGCCTATCAATCCCCATAGGCTATAGTCCTCGATAAAGGTGAAAACCCCAAAATACCCAATGCTTGGGCAAATTTGGGGCAGTGTAAGATCCCCTTCTGGAGAATTCTTAAATTTTCATAAATTTCTGAGTTTATATTGGAGTTTTCAGTGATGTTTTTTTTCAAACAGTTTGGTTACACATTGTTGTAGGTACACTTTCACAACTTTAACTCAAATAAATATACACAATAACCAATATACGTCCAAAATGAAGTATTCAAAGAGTTCAGGCTGATATATATAATGCTCAGGAATTTATATGTGGCTGGCACATGATGATATTATAATGAAAACAAACTAGAGCAGCTCGCTTTACATTCATTATGCAAATACACAGAGAATTAATGAAATAGAGGAACCTGGGATTTTGTCACAAAAGTAGCTTCCAGAATATCAGTCAAAGTTGGAATGAGACCAGCAATGTAAATTCAGAATTATAACCCAAACTGATGTAAATCGTGCCACTTATTTCACTGTGGGACTGGCCCACGCAAATCTGGAAATGGGGATAACACTCAACTTAATGCGTGCTCTGCTCCAGACAGCCCCCCTCTGCGTATCAGTCCTCTTCTTCAATTATACACTTCCAGCAGCTCGACCAAATACAAGTACAACAGACCAGCACTAGTTCCTTTACTGAAAAATGGGTCTTTGTGGCTCTAAATGCACAGGAATGGTAGTGGCAGCTACCTCGTCCAGCAAAATAAGGGTCACAGCCTGCCCAGATTTGCTAGCAACCTCCAGCAATGAGATTCATTCCACACAGCACACAAGAAAAATTAAACTCAGTCCCTTTGAAGGTTATGCTCAGCCAGCAACGCAGAAGGATGAATGTGGTCCAAGTACCAAGGTAAACTTGACCCCTCAATAACCAGAAATCGGTGGAGAAATTTGAAGATGGTTTGGACTATAAGAAAGAAGAACTCGTCCCTCTTTGAGCTATCACTTCGACCCAGGTAAACTCAGATGTGCTTAGACCCTCTTAATGAAGAAACTCAGCCATGTGACTCATGAAGTTGACCCACTGGTTTATGGCAAGGTGCGGCCCTTTTCTCTTAGCAATATCAACCTCAGATTTGACTTGGTCTTCTACTTGAAAAAGATATGTAGAATAAACGAAAACGGGAGTTAAAATCAACTGATAACACCTCTTCAGCTCAAAATCTCCTGAAATTTGAGTGATTTCACTCCCTTGAACCAACTAAAGGTGTCTAATTTCAACACCAAAGCTAGCTATGGCGGCTACGGTTTCTCAAACCCTCAACTTCTTCTTCAAACTTTCCAAGAGCTCTTTTTCTCAAAATGCAAGTGAAAGAATGAGGAGAGTCTCCTCACTTTTTCTTTTTTATAAACTTGTGGCCACTTTTGCCACCATTTTACCCTTTTAATTTTTATAAAGTCAATTTATAATCTTTTCACTTTATAAAATTAAAGTGACTTTTCACTTGCCTAGGAAGTGTCCCCCTTTTCACCCCTTAGACTTTTATAATGTTTTCCTAGGCGAATCAAGTCCCCTTATTAAATTTTCCCCACCTTAGCCTACGGGAACCATGTTAGGCTAGCAGACTCTGTCATATGCTTCCTAAGTGGTCGGGGAATTACAGTCCTCCCCACCCAAAATTGTTTGTCCTCAAGCAATTTTAATTCAAGACGTTTGAGTACCTGCTCACCTTCCCAGATGGCATCCTCCACTAGTAAATCCTTCCATTTTACCAAGTACTCCTTCACTATCCTATTTCGCAGCTTCCTCTCCCTTGTTTCTAGGATCTCCTCCAGAACTGAGATCAATTCTCCTTCCTCATTCAACAGTGGGAGTTCCATGGAAGTGACAATGTGTTGTCCCAGGGCCTTTTTAAGGCATGAGACATGAAAGACATTGTGAATCTTACATCCTTCAGGAAGCTCAAGTTCATAGGCCACTTCTCCTACTCGTCTCACAATTTTGTATGGCCTGTAGAACCTGAGTTTCAACTTTTCTGTCCCCTTTGTTTTGAGTGACTACTTGTGGGGCTGAAGATGGAGGTATTCCATATCCCCCACTTCAAAGTTGGGCTCCATTTTGTTCCTGTCTACGTATATTTTTTGTTGATTCTGAGCAATCTATAGGTTGTCCTTAAGGACCTTCAAGATATCTTGGATTTCCTAAATCTAGTTCTTGGCCAGAGGTGCCCAACTATCCCCAAATATCCTATTTGCAAATGTTGGGGTGTCATACGATCATACCCATATAACGCTTTGAAGGGTGTCATGCCAATGGACATGTGGAAAGTGGTGTTGTAGCAATGCTCCCCCAGATGCAACCACTTTACCCATGCCTTTTGCTGGCCAGTTACATAATTCCGGAGATAGCCCTCCAGCCATTTGTTGACTATCTTTGTTTGTCCATCAATCTATGGGTGGTAGCTGGTGCTTGGTGTCAGCTCAGTCCCCACAAGTCTGGATAGCTCCTGCCAGAAACAGCCTATGAACCTACTATCCATGTCACTAACGATGCTCTTCAGCAACGCATGTGATTTGAAGACCACTGTGAAGAACATCTCAGCCACCTTCGTTATTGAGTATTTTGATGGTATGGCAAAGAAATGAGCGAATTTTGTGAGTTGATCTACTACTACACAGATAAAGTCTTTGCCTTGCGACAGAGGTGGCCCAATAATAAAGTCCGAGGAAATGCTCTCCCACTTCTACTCCGGAATAGGGAGTGGTTGTAGTAAACCTATTGGATGAGTGTGTTCGTCTTTGTTCTGTTGGAAAGTCTTGCATTCCTTCACGAACCTCAAAACATCCATCTCAAGGTCTTTCCAAGTGAACATCTCCCTAATTTGCCTGTAGATCTTTACGTTCCTCGAGTGCCCCGCTAAGGGTGAGTTGTGAGCTCCCTGCATAATTTTCTCCTTGAGTTGTGATTCTGGCACCAAATAGATTCGGTTCTTGTAGTAAATGATATCATCCACAACCTAGTACCTGTCATCATGAATCAACCCTTCTAGAATCTCACAGGCAAATTTATTCTTCGAATACTCCACAAGCAGCAACGACTTCCAATCATCTACCATCTCTATGAGTGAGAGAGTGGGTGGCATCCTCGAAAGAGCATCAACCACTATATTGTTTTTGCCTTTGATGTATTCTATCTCAAAGTCATAGGCCTACAATTTACTGATCCACTTTTGTTGCCTCTCACTTAGTTCCTTCTGTTCCATGAGGAACCTCAGGCTGTTATGATCTGTCTTTACTTTGAACCTATTCCCCACCAAATATTGCTTGAATTTGGCCAATGCATGCATGATGGCCAACATCTCTTTGTCGTAGATCGAATAGTGTCGCTCATAATCTCTGAGTTTGCGGCTCTCGAACGCTATGGGGTGATGATTCTGCATAAGAATTGCCCCTATCCCCGTCCATGAAGCATCGTATTCCAGCACAAATAGCTAGGTAAAATCTAGTAGTGCAAGCACAAGGGATGTACCCATTACCTCCTTCATCTTCTCAAATGTTTCCTGCGCTTTCTCTAACCAGTTGAAGGCTCCCTTCTTGGTGAGGTATGTTAGAGGTGTTGTTAATTGTGAGAACCCCTTAACAAACTTCCTATAGTAGGTGCAGAGGCCAAGGAAGCTCTTCAATTCTGTTACGTTCTTTAGGGTGGGCCACTCAATGATTACCCAAATTTTCTCCTAGTGTACCTAAACCCCATTATGCCCAATCACATGCCCTAAGTAGAGCATCTATGTCATGCCAAACTCACACTTGGACCCCTTTGCATATAGCTCATGTTCCTCCAGAATCCCCAAAACCTCGTCTAAGTGCATCAGATGGTCCTCCCAAGTCTTGTTGTAGACCAATATATCATCAAAGAAGACCAGCAAGTATTTCTACAACTGTTTATTGAACACATGGTTCATGCATGACTAGAAAGTTGTGAGGGCATTGGTCAGCCCAAATGGCATGACCAGGAACTCGTAGTGCCCATAATGGCACCTGAAAGTTGTTTTCGAGATGTCTTGCTCCCAAACTCGAATCTGGTGGTAGCTCGAACGAAGATCAATCTTCGAAAAGTATCTAGCTCCCCTCAACTCATCCATCAATTCATCTATCCTAGGATTAGGATATCAGTTTTTAATCGTCCTCTTGTTAAGAATCTAGTAGTCAATACACATCTGCAAGGTATTGTCCTTCTTCTTGGCCATGTCCACTGAAGAAGAGAAAGGGTTGGAACTAGGTCAAATATGCCCCAACCTCAACATCTCCTTAATGGCCTTCTCAATTTCATCTTTGTAAGCCTTGGGATGTCGGTATGGGCTAGTAATAACCCCTATATACCCTCCTCCAATTCAATAACATGTTCAAAACCCCTATCTAGTGGTCTACCTGGAGGAATGTCAGAAAAAACTTTTTGGTGTTTACGAAGCAATACCAAAATGTCGTCGAGATGTTGTTGTGGTTGGTCTAGATATCTTTTATCCGTAATAAGGCACTCAACTGCCCACTCAATATCGCCCTGCTTCAATATTGCTTCCATGTTGGATGTGGGCACTAATGCATGGCCCTCAAAACTACCCTTCTGCCATCTACTGGATCTTTGAATTCCATCTCCATGTTTTGTTGATCTGTAGTATACTTCCCAATGTAGTAGAGCCACTAACAAGTTGACAACCTAACACCACATTGGTGTCTGGCACATCCACCACAAAGAAGTCCTCAGTCATTGTGTAGTTCCCCATAGTTAGCTGTAGTTTGTGGACGTATCTATTGCAATCCATCTAATGGTTACCAGGTATGACGACCGTAAAACCATCAAACTCCTCAGTAGGAATCCCTCTTTGTTCTACCATGGCTGCATCTATGAAATTGTGGGAAGCTCCACTATCGATCAATATCGTCACCTTGTGTCCTGCCAGAACCCCTCTGACTCTGAAAGTATGATACCTGGGGAATCCTGACATGGATGCAATGATAAGGGCTTTGCCCTTTGCATGTGAAGTCTCACCCCCAACTGTCTAATGTATTTGTCCCTGTGCTTGTCCCTACATCGGCTCCTCATCTCCATCATCAATGTCACTCTTAGAGTACACCTCAATATGGTGAGTCTTGCCCACCTTGTCCTTACCATTGTTTTAAAAAACAGTCGAGTCGACTCTGACTTAGCTGAGTCAAACCGAGCCAATGTCGAGTCGGCTTGGTGGTTGAAACGGAAAGTTTGGTCGAGTTGTTACTGAGCCAGTGATTGACTCGGTCGACTCGATAACAACTCGGCCGACTCAGTAATAACTCGGTCGACTCGGTAACAACTCGGCCGACTCGGTAATGACTCGGCCGACTCGGTAATGACTCGGTTGGCTCGGTAACAACTCGGTCGGCTGGGCTCTTTGACAAAAATCCTGAAGCACATTTGTCAAAAGTTGTTCCGCCTCCTACATATCAATGGTTGGGTTGTTGTTTATTGCATATTTATAGCCCTAAAGTAATCTATCACTGTGAGAAAGTTTTGAAAATTACAAGGCCGAAATATGTTTATCCTAGTGGCATGAATTAGAAAACTAAAACAATGCATTGAGCCATACAATGTTTTTAAAAACGCAAACGTTCTGGAAATGGACTAATAAATACATATTTACGTCTGATTGTTCTGGAGCTTGACTAGAATTAAATCAAGGGTTTTGAGACTTCATTAGGGGCAGAGAATTGGTATTAGTGTTGTTGTACTCTAGTGATTGTCCTTAGGTTGAGGCAAAAAAGAATCCTAGCATTGGTGGCTAAGTATGAACTTTGTATTGGACATTGCACTGGGTGCCATTTTGATATAATGGATATATTCATGAGCCTACTTTGATCATATGTTGTATTCTCTCTATATTCTAAAGCTTTGTGTTTGGAAACATGAATGAAAATCTTTCAAATTATGTTTTTTATAAAAAAATAAATATTTAATGTATTTTTTACAACAACCGAGTCATTGAAATCAAACCGACTGAGTTGATACAGAGTCGGAGTCGGAGTCAGAGACGACCTTCGGCTATTTTCGAGTCGGAGTCGAAGTTTTAAAACATTGGTCCTTACCTGCACATCTATGCCCTTGTGCCCACGGCTCCTGACAATTGAAACAGAGCTTCTTCTTTCTTAACTCCTTTCGGGTCTCCTCATCCATCTTTTGTTTCCCGATCCACTCCTTCTAAAAGGGCTTAACCTCTTTACTCTTATGAGGGAAAGGAGGTTTGGGAGTGAATTTGATTTTTGACGCGGCATCGTGCATATCCCTAGTCGTGTTAATTGCAGCACAAACTTCAAAGAGTAGTGGGTTCAAAGCCTTTGACCCATCCATGTAGGGCCTCTAACGAACCCTCTACAAATAGCAACACCAATTTGGCCTCTGAGATATCTGTGACCATAGCAGCAGTTAGTCTTTGAAACTTTTTAATGTAAGCCTCTGGACTGCCTATTTGCCTGAGCTGTGCTAGCTCTCAAAAATGAAACTCTGGGTCCTTCTTGTCAAAACGCTCAATGAATCTCTAAGTGAACTGAGTGTATGAGGTGATGTTGTTGTGACCCATAGTCACCAATCCATGGTACCACCAATCATAGGCCTCGCCATCCAAGCGTAATGTGACTAGCTTGATAGCCTCCTCATCTATCATCCGATGCAACTGGAAGTATGTTTCCAGTTTCTATACCCACAACCGAGTTGAGCATTTGGATGACCCATCAACGCAAGGGATGGTCACCTTCCCCAATGTCTTTTGTAGCTCATTACTCTGCCTCGGGGCTTTCTAAGAAGTTTTCGGCTTGCTCTTCAACTGAAGGTGGCAGAAGTCAAAGAAACTCATGACAACCCGGAACTCTCGTCCCAATGCTCTGTATTCCTACAGATAATCTGCATAAGGAATCCCTTGACTAGACTGTTCTGTTTGGTCCCCTACTATCTCATGTAAGAACTAAGGCATGTTTGGTTTGGGTGTCATGTTAAATGAGCATGAATGGCTGTGTAGTAGTATGGGCTTCACTGCCCTCTGCACTATTGGACCATTTTCCATTCATTGGTCCCTTTCCAGTGGAAGCCCCTTTGTTTGTCATCCCTCTCATCAAGTCTACCATCTCCTTTTGGCCTTTAGCCAAATCATTTATTGCCCTAAGCAAATTGTTAAAGGCTTGGTTCTCCTTATCACCCATGTCTGGCTCTTCTATTTCAGGTGTTTCTTCTACCCCTTTTCCTTTCTCTGGTGTTTTTTCACCCTCACTATCTGGAATATCTTCTTCTCTAATAGGAGTGGGTTCTCTATGTGAGTACTTCCTCCTGTAAGTTATCCCTCTGAAAGGACTTTCCGTTGTCATATCATCACTAACAAGTTGCCCTTAGACTCCACAGCTGCCCAAGAACATGCTTTGATACCACTCTACGATCCTCTTCCAAAGAATTCTTAGATTTTCAATAAATTTCTGAGTTTATATTGGAGTATTCAGTGATGTTTTTTTTCAAACAGTTTGGTTACACACTGTTATAGGTACACTTTCACATCTTTAACTCAAATAAATATGCACGGTAACGAATATACGTCCAAAATGAAGTATTCAAAGAGTTCAGGCTGATACATATAATGCTCAGGAATTTATATGTGGCTGGTACATGACGATATTATAATGAAAACAAACTAGAGAAGCTCCCTTTACATCCACTATGCAAATACACACAGAATCAATGAAATAGAGGAACCTGGTATTTTGTTAAAAGAGTAGCTTCTAGAATATCAGTGAAAGTTGGAAAGAGACCAGCAATGTAAATTCAGAATTATAAGCCCAAACTGATGTAAATCGTGCCACTTATTTCACTGTGGGGTTGACCCACGCAAATCCGGAAATGGGGATAACGCTCAACTTAATTCGTGCTTTGCTCCAGACAACCCTCCTCTGCATATCAGTCCTCTTCTTCAAATATACACTTCCAGCATCTCGACACAATGCAAGTACAACAGACCAACACTCGTTCCTTTACTGCAAAACGGGCCTTTGTGGCTCTACACCCACAAGAATGGCGGTGGCAACTACCTCATCCAGCTAAATAAGGGTCACAACCTGCCCAGATTTGCTAGCAACCTCCAGCAATGAGATTCGTTCCACACAGCCCACAAGAAAAATTAAACTCAACCCCTTTGAAGGTTACGCTCAGCGAGCAACACACAAGGATGAATGTGGTCCAAGTACCAAGGTAAACTCGACCCTTCAATAACCAGATATTGGCCCACAACTTCGAAGATGGTTTGGACTCTAAAAAAGAAAAACTCGTCCCTCTTTGAGATAGCACTTTGACCTCGGTAAATGTTGATTTTTGTAGCATCAGTTGTATTCTAGCCACGAAATTTGGTGGAGAGGCTAGAATACATGTATTCTCCGAAACCCAGAAATTGTTTCTGAAAATTCCACATAGAGAGGACTTAATTAAAATAATAAACTTTTTTTAATGGTTCCTAAGTCTAAACTTAGGAAATCTGGTTAATTAAAGGGTATTAATTAAGTCATGGTAAAATCTTCTAGAAAAAACATGGATCGAGTTCTAGTTAATCTTAGCCATCGATTATGTTTTAATCTTGGCCGTTGAAGCCTCAGCAAGAGATTATAAGAGGAACTTCAATGGGGGTTGGAGAACACACTTGGAGCCACCATGAATTCACTATTGTTGGGAAATTGAACTCCAGAGTAGCAGTTGTGAGTTGTCAGAGGTGATTCAGTAGTTTCGAAGTAGTGAGAGTGGGGCAGGGATAGTAAGGCCGAAAGGAAGTTTTTCCAGTCCGGTGAGTGCATAGTAGAGAGACAACATAGTCCACAGAGAGGCTGACGCAGTGCAGAGAGGCAGCGCAGAGCTTCAAAGGGAGATCTATATTTGTTGAGAAGTTGAGTTTCAGAGGAAGGAGGAGGAGTGGGAGGCCGAAGAGCCAGAATATCGAGTTTCCAAAGTAGCAGTTGATCAGCAGAGTGAGAGAGACGTTGATCCGACCGAAGAGCCAGAATATCGAGTTTCCAAAGCAGCAGTTGATCAACAGAGAGAGAGAGAGAGACGTTGGTCCCAGCAGGCTGACGCAGAGGCAGCGAGGGGCAACTCATCTTGAGCTAAGGTCAGTGTCGGATCATCGATGGAAGTGAGATTTTTCTCACTAAACGTTTGTCAGTTATTTTATCTGTATGGAAAGCTAGATTTCAGCGTCCATAGATTTGTACTCGGATTTACTATTGCATAATAATCAAACCCTCAGTTGTTGCACCAGTTTTCCCAAGTTGGGTTTTTCTGGGGACATTGGTCCAAAAATAACAGTGTAATATTGTGTGTGCATTTGTTCTTCCACTGTTTTTAATTCTTCCGCAATATTGTATTTGTGAAGGCTGCAATATATATGTTTCGATATTTACCGTAGGAAACTGCAAGTAATTTGTTTGATTAATTTGACAAATAGAAGAAACATTAGCAGTTGTTGCAGTAGGATTTGGGGTCACTGAATTTTCACATGGTATCAGAGCACAGTTTGTAGGCCGGAGAGCTCAATAGCAGAAGGGAAGAAGGATTTTGAATCTCTGTAGAGGCAACAGTTCGAAACCCTCAGAGGTTGCGCAATCCCTTGGGCCAAAAGGATTAGTTTTTGAGGAAAATTTATTTCTTTGAGAGAGTTGACAGAAACTAAATTTTCTAGATTGAAGATTTCCAGAGGCAAAGGGAATAGTAGCAGTTTCCTTGCAAAGCAGAGCTTCTGCTGGGACGCAGATATTTTCAGCAGTTTGCTAGTGCCAAAATAAAGTCAGGAGGAAGGAAGAGTACACATTGAGGTAATTCTTTTCTCAGGGGACTTCTAGCCCAAAAGTTTGAATTTTCCTAGCAGAGCAACAGTAGTTGTGAGTAAATTTGCTCACTCCAGTAGGGAGTGCATAGAGCCAATCAACAACTCCGCAGAGGAGAAGAGAAGAAATTTGACTTTTTGCAGAAATGGCTACAGATGGGCAAGATCCATGAAAGAGCAGCAGATTAGATCTAGTTGTTGCATATTTCTCACATGGATCAATATCCTTGCTACAGGAGCCAAACAAAATTAGTAGCAGGAGGATCACAGTGTCAGCAGACACAGCTAGTCATTCAAATGACAGTTGTATAGCTAGTTGCAGTCAGTTCCCGGAACACACTTGCAAAACTAGTTGCAGTGATGCAGGCAGTGTGAATTGCCCAGTTGCAGTATGCAGGTGCAGTTCCAACCAGGAGATTCCCAGCATAGAGCTTCGCAGTCCAGTTTCCAGTGCAAAAGGACTATGTGAGTTGCCAGGAGGGAGTAGAGAGATTTCCCATAGGGCGATCGAGACTCAAAGGGAGTTTAGTTTCAAAGGGAGCAACCCTATAGAAGCTAGTACTTCAGGATCTAGGGAGATCAAATTCAGTATTGCAACAGTTGCAGTAGCACTACAAAAGCATCAATAGAGCAGTAACAATAGTAGTATGAGTAGATCAGATTTCGCGATGGTGACAACGATACCTCGAGGAATGAGGTTAGGTGATTTAGTTTGGTAGCCCCAGAGAGCTACAAGCTAGGCAGGATCGTTGAGGAGGTCCACCTCATGAGTCAATACCTTGCTACAGGAGCCCATAACATTTAGTAGCAAGATGGATAAGTGGGAGTTGGTGCAGTGAGGTGCCAGATTGACAGATCCAGTAGCTAGTAGCAATCAGAGACTGAGCAGCGCAAAGCAAAGTTGGTAACAGTGCAGTTGGCATAGAGCAGAGTCAGCAGCATCACAAAGGCTTCAGTGACAAGGTAGAGTCTAGCAGCAGTCGGGACTCGAGTGACAGATGTATCATACTGACCACATTTGGTTTAGTGTTTTGGATGTTTTTCTGTTGTAGTTGTTGCAGTTGCAGCAGCAGCAGTTGAAGAGGGTTACAATGCAAATGCAGTATTGGCAGCAATTCAACATGGCCAAAAACAGCATGGTTGCAGCAATCGAAGTTGTTCAGTAGTTAATGGGCAATAGAGCCAGACATCAGCAGCACAACAGGATATGGTGCAGAGACAGAGTGATGCTTCAGTGGGTTGCAGCACTATAACACATTCCTCACTAAGAGGGAGTGTTGATTTTTGTAGCATCAATTGTGTTCTAGCCACGCAATTTGGTGAAGAGGCTAGAATACATGTATTCTCCGAAACCCACAAATCGTTTCTGGAAATTCTACCTAGAGAGGACTTAATTAAAATAATTAACTTTTTTTTAATGGTTCCTAAATCTAAACTTAGGAAATCTGGTTAATTAAAGGGTATTAATTAAGTCATGGTGAAATCTTCTAGAAGAAGACATGGATCGAGTTTTAATTAATCTTAGCCATCGATTATGTTTTAATCTTGGTCGTTGAAGCCTCAACGAGAGATTATAAGAAGTACTTCGATGGGGGTTGGAGAACACATTTGGAGCCACCATGAATTCAATATTACTAAGAACTCCAGAATAGCAGTTGTGAGTTGTCGGAGGTCATTCAGTGGTTTCGAAGCAGTGAGAAGGGCAAGGATAGTAAGGCCGGAAGGAAGTTTTTCCAGTCTGGTGAGTGCATAGTAGAGAGACAACGTACTCCACAGAGAGGCTGAGGCAAGCGCAGAGCTTCAGAGGGAGATCTGTATTTGTAGAGGAGAAGTCGAGTTTCAGAGGAAGGAGCTAGAGTGGAGCCCAGAGAGCTAGAATATCGAGTTTCCAGAGCAACAGCTGATCAGCACAGTGAGAGAGACGCTGGTCCCAGCAAGCTGACGCAGAAGCAGCAAGGGGCAACTCATCTTGAGCTAAGATCAGTGTCGGATCACCGGTGGAAGTGAGATTTTTCTCACTAGATGTTTGTCAGTTATTTTATCTCTATGGAAAGCTCGATTTGAGCTTCCATAGATTTGTACTCATATTTACTACTGCATAATAATCAAACCCTCAGTTGTTGCACCGGTTTTCCCAAGTTGGGTTTTCCGGGGACATTGGTCCAAAAATAACAGTGTAATATTGTGTGTGTGCATTTATTCTTCCAATGTTTTTAATTCTTCTGCATTATTGTATTTGTGAAGGCTGCAATGTATATGTTTCGATATTTACCGTAGGAAACTGCAAGTAATTTGTTTGATTAATTTGACAAATAGAATAAACATTATCAGTTGTTGCAGTAGGATTTGGGGTCACTAAATTTTCACAGTAAACTCATATGTGCTCAAACCCTCTTAATGAAGAAACTCGGCCTCATCACGCATGAAGTCAACCCACTAGTTTATGGCAGAGTGCGCCCCTTCTCCCTTATCAATATCGACCTCAAATTTGACTTGGTCTTCTACCTGAAAAAGATATGTAGAATAAACTAAATCGGGAGTTAAAATCAATTGATAACACCTCTTCAATTCAAAATCTCCTACAAATCATTGTCTCCATGAAAGCACAATGGTGAAATCTGAGTGATTTCACTCCCTTGAACCAACTAGAGTGTCTAGTTTCAACACCGGAGCTAGCTATGGCGGCTAAGGTTTCTCAAACCCTCAGCGTCTTCTACAAACTCTCCAAGAGCTCTTTTTCTCAAAATGCAAGTGAAAGAATGAGGAGAGTCTCCTCATTTTTTCTCTTTTATAAACTTGTGGCCACTTTTGTTGCCATTTTACCCTTTTAACTTTTATAAAGTCACTTTATAATATTTTCACTTTATAAAATTAAAGTGACTTTTCAATTGCCTAGAAAGTGTTCCCATTTTCACCCCTTAGACTTTTATAATGTTCTCCTAGGCAAATCAAGTCCCCTTATTAAATTTTCCCCGCCTTAGCCTACAGGAACCATGTTAGGCTAGCAAATTCCATCATATGCTTCCTAAGTGGTCAGGGACATTACAGGCAACTGGGGCAAAAATGCCCAAAGTTGGAGTTTGATGTGAATCTCACTCAACAAATTAAGGAGGAAAATCCCCTCAAGGAAATCTATAAAGACAAGATGGTTGGATTCATTTGGATCATCATTGGATGGGATCATTTGTCTCTAATTTTCTTTGAGCCTAAAGCTCTAAGGTTTGAATACCCCATTTTATCGTGAACTACTTTTGGTGGAGGTGATCCCACCCTACTTAGTCACTCTCGTTTATCATTTCTTCTTTCCACTTTGTTCTGGCATAGGATTCCCTATCTACAAGGAGCAGCAAAGAATAATCGTGGAGGAGCCTAGAATAAGGAAGGTCGAAGCACATTAAAGCTAGACGAATTACCTCTATGCTAGTTCAGCACAAAAAGAAGCTTTTCAAGAGTAGTCGTCCTGAGGTCATTTACCTGTTTCAGATCGAAGCCTACTAAACCCTTGAGCAGCTCTCCTATAGCAGAAAGAAATTTACTTGAAGTAAGATGGAGCAATTCTGGGGGCTAACATTAATTTCTGAGCAGCTTTCTAAGGCCAAATTGCAAGCAAATAGCCTCTCCGGGCTTGAACAAAAGTCTGAGTCCTTAGAGCTACTGTCTGGGTGGATTACTATTACTTCTTGAAGCTGTCGGAGTCTCCTGTATATAGATCGAAGTCAAACAGTCATCCGAAGCAGGCAATGAGCTCTTGATGAAGTATCTTGAGTTAGCCGAAGAGCTATAGCTATTAGCCACAGACCGAAGCATGAGGGCGGTCATCGAGCTGCTTGGAACAGTATGAAATTACGACAAGTTATCTACCTGGAGAAATCCAAAGATTATGGACAGAGTAGAAGACGTTCAGCTAAAGTCATCTTTTTCCTTAAGCGTGTTTGACTGGTGTAGACTCTGAGGCAGTTTTTGAAGGAGATTGGAAGGTGACCATAGGTCTTGGAACTGGTTATTAGCATCATGTAGTAGATTCTAGATTTTGAAAGTGTTTTAAGAATACTAGTTCTGCACAGGGGGAATTAAATCATTGGTGTTTAAGCAATTGGTTATTTTTGGAGGTACTTGGAATTCTTTGTTGAATTATTGAATTTCATTAGATGAACAGTGACATTATTATTGAATAAGTTGTGATATGATTGTTGCCTAATGTGTAATGATACTTAGTCTGGAATCTGGATCATTTTGTATTGTGTTATTGAGTGAAAATATTTATTGAATGAGCAAAAGAAGTTTTTGTTGGACACCCTATATACCAAAAACCCTAGGTCAAAAATTACCCTAGGATACTACAGTGATATCAGAGTTGGCTCTCTTGCTACCCTGGAGGGTGTTTGAAGATGGGACAGCTGGAAGCATTTTTTGGCAAGGAGTATGCAAAATTTCAGAGGAAGCTGGAAGAGCAGCAAGCAGAAAGTTGAAACTATTAAAAAATTACAACTCTGGAACAGAATGGCCCTTATAGAATTAGAAAGGTTGGAAAGAAAAGCTGCAGCACCTAAGGAAAATGATGATGATAAGTGCACACAACAGGAAGCAGGTATAAAGAAGTGGAACGACTTTTGGGCTAGCTACAAGGAAAACAAATCAAGTGACACTAATGAGCCCAAGACAAAAAAAAATGAAGTACAGAAGAAATTGAAGCAAGGATAAAGGCATACCAAGAAAAATGGTCCCAGTTATATCCTCTAAAAAGGAACAATAAGTTTGGTCCCATGTCCAGCCCCATGAATTGTGATAAGGTCAACAAAGGGCATGTTGATCAAGAGAGTATTGATAAATACAAGCTAAAGTTATTGCCGGCATAGAAGGATGATACTTTGAAAGTCCTGGATCATGAGAAAACTCCTGAACAAAAGGGTGAATCTTTAGGAGACAGTCAGGTTGTCTCTCTACAAGGTGATATAATCAAGAGAGGACCAATCATAGATGAACATGTGCATGCTCAAGGTAGAGATCAGTGTAGATAATATCGGCGAATAGCATAAATATCTCGATATTTTCGGCTCCCGAAAATATCGCAATATTTACGAAATATCAGCGATATTTCGGCAAAATATCGCGCAACGATATAAAAAATTGCCGGGCGTGTTTTGCCGCGGCTAGAAAAAGGAAAAATTGGTTTTTTTTCTTCATTTCTGTTTCTGAGTGTTGGAGAAGGAAGGGGAAGAGTTTTGTGGTAGTTGTCAAGGAGGGTTTGAGGATCAAACAACGATTATCACCACCAACTAAGATTTTTTTGTGGATCAAAGATTTTGAATAATAGTGAGACAAACTTCATTTCTTCCATTAACAGGTAAGTTCTTAAAAACCCCTATGTTAATGATTTTTTCATAGATTTAGGGTTATGCTTGCTTGCCTCTTTGCCTACCAACATTTTGTTTCTTTGTTTTTTTCCATTTGCTATGATTTTCATGCCCATGAACCAATGCAAGGGTTTTCTCCATATTTGGACCGCAAGCTTCATTTTTTTTTCAACTTTCTTATGCACCCTCTTATTCCCATTTTTCATTCACATTACAAAATGCAAATAATGTAGTAATTTTTTTGAATGAGGTGGTTATTACTTATTATTTTTTCATTTTGTGTTGGGGGGTTTAACGCCAATTTTTTGTTTTCTGTTGTGCCCTAGGTTTGAATTAGTTCACTACAAATGTCAAATATGCCAAAAGCCTTGGACCCATTTTGGGAGTATAGGGAGGCTGTTGGTGGGGCAAATCAGGCATATATATCATGCAACTTGTGTGGGACCAAGATGTCACGAGGGATTACACGATTGAAATACCATCTAGCTAGACTCTTTGCATATGATGCAGATGTAATGCCTTGTATGGTTTCTAGTGCAGAGGTTATACAAAAAGCTTGTGAAGCAATTGCTGAACAAGACAGAAAGAAAGCTGCTAGGGAGAGGCCAATGGTCTCAGATAGATAGCTGCTAGTTTTATTTGTTTTGCAATTTTTGCTACATATAAGTTTATAACTCATGATGATGAAATACTTTTAAAGTTTTATATATGTGATGTTATTTTGTTTGAGTCCTTGATTGGACAATTATCACTATCAAGGATCAGCAGGATATGTGATGTTATTTTGTTTGAGTCCTTGATTGGACAATTATCAGGGATCATGAGGATTTGGTATCGCCTTTGAAGTTTGATGTATCATTTCTATTTGACATCGTATATATCAGTGCCTTCTTCATATTTATGTGCCAATGTGTTTAGTTCATGTTGTTATTGCTTTATATGTTTAGAAATCTGAAAAAAAAAAATGAATATATTATCCATTTTTTATGCTTGCCGATATTTTCGCCGCCGATATTGCCGATAAGATATTTTCTAGACCCTCGCCGATATTTTGCCAATACCGATATTTTCAACACTGGTAGAGATCATAATAGCAGTGACAAGCAACAGTGTCAACCCCATATAGAGCACAAGTTAAGTGGATCGTCATCATTTAACAGGATTAATATTACACAGTTTACTCATGGCATTCACAAGCAATCAAATTCAGCAGCCTTAGCTTTGAATTTCTTTAATTGAGCCAAACGACAAGAAGATCATCGTGCTGATAAAAAACCACAAAATATCTGCACAGTATATAGAGGACACACAGACTTTATAGCAGAAAGAATAGATTGGAGTAATGAAGCTGATAAGCTAGAATATTATAATGATGGGAATTAAAAAAGCCAGTTAGAATAGACACTGATCTAGATGAAAAAATGCAAAATGTAGAGGATGAAAAGCAACAGGCGTTTGGAGCTGATATGCTCGTGGATGGAGAAAAAATTTTAGGAATGGGAAACTCTTTAAAGCATTTATTTGAAGGACATCATATGAGCTACAATGAGTCTACAAGGAGGAAATCATTATATAATCTACAGCTTGATGTTAAAGACGGTCAAGATTTTTATGCTTCATTTTGTTGAATTTCTAGTGCAATCAAGACTAGTATAGTTTTTTTCAAAAATTGATAA
Organism: Pinus tabuliformis; assembly: GCA_031772625.1. Classification (NCBI taxonomy): domain Eukaryota; kingdom Viridiplantae; phylum Streptophyta; class Pinopsida; order Pinales; family Pinaceae; genus Pinus; species Pinus tabuliformis. The sequence continues at coordinate 1,532,201,177 of CM062820.1, read as the reverse complement.
CTACTTCCAATCATTAAGTAGTTACACATGAAAAATTTCAACAATTCGCTTTTATCAATGGAGAAATAGAGATCACAGTAAACAATAAACAAGAGAAAAGAGACACCAAAAATTAGGCTCACACCCAGGGCAAAACCCAGTTTATCAATAATACATTAAAATATTCCAACAAGATTCCAAACTTTCTAACCTCATAAATGTCAAGTCAAACCAGTGAACGAAGAGAGAGAAATAGTCAATTCTGGTCAAAATCTTATCTGCAACAAAAGGGCCAAATTTCGGCCTGTGGAAGATAGTCAAACCTCAGTCAACGAACCTCTGAAATCTTTGGTCAAAGTCATAAGTTTGACCTGCGATCAAAGTCCCAAAAACAAGTCAGATTCTCGGTCAAATAGAGTCAATAGATCCCTGGAATATTCAACCTCCAAGACAGTCAAAGAGCTCGGTCAAAACAAAAGCAATCTCTCCAAGTCAACGTTGGTTAAAGAGAAGAAGATAGGTTGGTCAATGCAAAACAAATTCTCCTTTTGTCTCCTTCGCACATGAGGATGTCTTCTCTCTATTTCAGATCGAATGTGTGTGATGAGATGATGCCAAATGAGCTTCAACGATGTCTTATTTATATGTATCATGAAAGGTGGTTTTTCCAAATGTGCAACAGACTCGATCACTCTTTGACCGACTCGGTCAAACTTCAAAAATTGAATTTTTCTTCATGATTTGCCAATGAAAATACCGACCATAGCTACCAAATTTTCAACACTCCCTCTTAGCTAGGGAGATAGTTTTCATTCTCTCTCAAGATCAATCTCCCCAACCAATCAATAGGTCTCTCAGCCCACAGCCTAAGGGAGAGGTCACAAGTACAAGTCTCTCTCTCTCTCAAGATCAATCTCCTCGACCAATCCATAGGTCTCTCAGCCACAGCCTAAGGGAGAGATCATCAATCTCATCATAAGGAAAGATACACAGCATCCAACACATCCCATAAGCCACAACCTTATGGCATACATGTCAGTGCCCAACTTATCAATCAATAAGGCCAAACCTATCATATGCACAAGGTACATCTCCCCAACCACAAACAAGGTCTCTCAGCCCACAGCCTAAGGGAGGAATCCCTATCTCAACCAATGTTATCGGAACTGAACCGGTATCGAACCGAAAAACCTTGTGGACCCGGAACCGATCGGAACCAGACCAGAACCAGAAAAAAAATCGAAAAAAATAAAAAACAAAAAACAAAAAACCGTTTACCCAAATTACATAAAATATTAATATTTTAAAGAAAAACAGAAATATTCATGTACATCCATATGAATCCAAACCATTTATGCACAAATATGCAAAAATTCTCATTTATATAGCAAATAATAGTGCATATAACCAAAATAGCACTTAGTGCAAAACATCGCTAAACCAAAAATGTTACAAACATCAAGAAGCAGGCTCTAAAAGGCCTTTGTAGTCCAAAATAACATGCTAGATCATAGTATTATACTACATCCTACAATGCTACAAGCTACAGCTATAGAAAATCAATGATCAAATCATCAATCATCATCAAAATCATCATCCTCCTCATTCTCATCTAAAGAATGAGTAGCATCCAAGTCTGCAATGGGATTACGGCTTGATTCCCCTAGCCCTAAAGCTGCTACTAGTGCTTTTGATATATCTGCCTCTGCATCCCGTGGAGGTGGGTCCAAGTCTAACCAAGAAAGGTCTTCATTGTCAAATGCTATTGGTTGACTCTTCACAACCCATTCTGATGTTGGATCAAAGTCACCCAAGACAATGTTGCTTGTTTCAGGGATTTTATTCAGCAATTGACTGCGCCTCAACCTAAGGTTGTACTGAACAAAAACCATGTCATTCAACCGCTTTTTCTCCAAACGATTCCTCTTCTTAGTGTGTATACGCTCACACCCTGAAGCACTACATGTCCGACTCAAAATCAGCTCTCCAAGACTCCAATCAGCACTTCAAAACTGCAAAAAAACTCCCTCAGAACAACCTTGCAAATAACTTTGGGGGGGCTAGATTAGGTTTAGAATTTAGGAAAATTAATTAAAAAATAAATAAATAAATAAAATCAATTTTTTTGGCCTGCCTAGTCGTGGGGCCCGCAGAAACAGTTTGGAACAGGTCATTTCCAGTTCGGAGGGCCGGTTCGGACTGGTTAGTTTTTCCGGAACCGGTTCGGTTCCGATAACACTAATCTCAACCCCCGACTATATAGTCTCACGGTCCACGACCTAAGGGTGAAAACTCGAGATCAATCTCCCCAACCAATCCGTAGGTCTCACAGCAATTGCCTAGGGAGAGATCACAGAATCAGTGTCCCAACCAAACTGATCTCATAGTCATCATGACGTAAGGGATCATTTTATGCCTCAAAACCAAGCTCCCCGACCAAACTCACTGGCCTCCCAGTCAATCGAACTAAGGGAGTGACAATCTTCCTGAACAATCCATAAGTCTCACACTCAGGGCCTAAGGAAGATTGTCAATCATATGATGTTGTACAATCAGTGCTCCCTCTCTCTCAGAGAGGGATTCTCAACAACTCCAAGTTGTTCTCTGAAATAAGAAAACTTTATTCGGGACAATGGCTTTGTCAACACATAAACAACCTGCTCATTAGTAGGGACATATTTGAGCCTCACAGTGCCCCTCTGGACAATATTCTGAATGTAATGATGCTTTATCTCAATGTGTTTCGACAGACTTTCTTGTAAACCAAACTAAACTTCAGGCTGTGCTTGAATCAGTGGAATTTTTATGGTCAACACTGATGCCATATGGTTGTGGGGATGCTACACATTCAAATTTTATCGTAAACCAAGCTTCAAACTAAGGTTCAAACAGATGATTGTTTTATGGTCCACACTTATGTCATATGACTTCAAGGATGCTGAGCATTTGAATTTTGTTGTGATTTCTTGCGGGATGCTTTAGAACTATTGATCAAATTAGTTTAACACTCATAAAATTCTGTAATTTACCGTTTTTCTTTCTGTGCCTATTGTATCTGTTCACTACACTGTTTTTCTCCGTATTTGAGATTCAACATATCGTACCAAAATGCTTCAGTAAGATAGAACAAGACGGTACGGAGTTTTTGAAAAAAGAAAAATGGAACCCGTGATCATAAATGCACCAATGTAGTAGACACTACCAGAAAAAAATCCAGGCACATACATTTGCATCAGAAACTAAAACAAGAAAAGAACTCTAACCCTAAAATCTCTGACCCTAACCTGGTGTCTTGGAAGTCATGGCGATGTCTTTCTTCCTGACCAGTGAATTGATGAGAGAAGACTTGCCAACATTGGAGCGGCCCATCATGGCTATCTCAGGCAAGCCATCCTTAGGGCAGTCTTTGGCCCTGCCGCTGCTTTTCACGAACTCCACCTGCTTAATCTTGGCATCCCCTGCGTAAGGACCAACCACTATATTCGACCCTGGCAATATCATCTCAGCTTTGATTTTATCTCTTTCAATCCCAGGGGGGATGAATAGCTTGCCAACAGGGAGTTTGGTGGCTCCTGGAGAGGGATGTGCTGCGGCATCTGATTCTTTGGAGGGCATTGCCTCTGCAGCCCTCGTACTGGCTGTGGTGGCATTGAGGATGATGTTTGGTCTCCCGTTGGTCACGGGAACGGTGTTGATGGGCCGGTTGCGGGTTAAATTGGTGGCGGTGAATGATATGGGTACCAGAACTTGGGATGGCAATTGCAGATGCAGGCGAGCTCTCAGAAGCATTTTTTCAGAAAGTTAGAAGTTTGGATGAGAGGAGCACGGAAAATAGACGGTGGTCTGTAAGGAGATATTATTTTTGGTTTTCATGTGAAGAAGGTTTGTTAGAGCCATCATATTTGAATGTGTTACGGTGCGAAAAAGATAAATGTTTTAGGAATAAGAAATAAGTATATATCTATAATCTGTATTAAATTTGTGAAGATACACATTTTTTTTTTTTTCTTGAGGGTAAAATTTGAAAACAAATATATCTTTTATAAAAAAGAAGTATTTACTTATTTAGTAAAAAATGTATTTATGTATTTAATAAATTTAAAATTAAATTTTTTTGTTAAAATTAAATATTTATTTAAATTGGAAGTGGTTGGTGGCAAATTTTGAAAAGCTACTTAAACATTGGAGCTTTAAATGGTTATCTAAATTGGGTTGGTTGGTTTTAATTAAATATGTTTTGGAGGCAATTCCAATTTATTGGATGGCTTTATCTTGGGTACTAAAGGGAATCTTGTCATCTATTAGAAAATTGTGCTCGCAATTTTTGTGGGCACGTTCTAAAGAAGAAGACGTTCTCCTGTGGGTAGCTTGGGAAAAAGTTGCTCTCCCAAAAGCTTGGAGCACTTGGTGTTTGAAAGATTTGCCATTATTTGCAAAACTCATTTCCGCAAAAATGAAAAAGTTGCTCTCCAAAAGCTTGGAGCAGTTGGTGTTTGAAAGATTTGCCATTATTTGCAAAACTCATTTCCGCAAAAATCAGTTGGAGACTTCTCACCATTGATAGCCTTTGGACAATTATTACCTCTTGGAAATATATATACCCTCTCTCCCTTGACGAATGGGTCAAGAAAGAAACAAATAAATCCCAAATTCCTCAATCATTTGGAAAGTTGTTAACAATTCCTTCCACGTCATAGGGAACGGGCTGGCATGGAGGATCGACAATGGGGAAAGAATGTGTTTAGGCATTGATCTGTGGGCAGGTTGTTTAGAGGTTTTCAGGCTTCTCGAAGCGCTAGTAAATTTTCTAAATAATCAGGGCATTCAGCGTTTGGACCAAGTTGAGGATCAAACTCAGACAACATTTTGGTTACAAAGGTGGAAATCAACCCTACAATTAAATATTCCTCCAGAATTCATGGAAACCTTGACAGACTTTATTACAGATCTAAAAAGGACACATGTAAGGTTATGTGACAGGATAGACACTCTGGTGGGTTCACAGCTCATCAAGAATTTATTTCCCAATGGTAGCATACTACCATTAAATTGAGCATAGATTGAGGATAAATGTTGAATGGTGGTGGAAACCTATTTGCAAGTTGCAATGTCCAACCAAATCCAGGATGTTCATGTGGTGTATCCTAAAGAATAAAGTCCCAACTTGGGACAACCTTCAAAAAAGGAAAAGAGAGGGTCTAGGGTGGTGTAGCTAATGCAAGAACATCTAAGAAACCGTTCTACACCGATTTCTCTCATGCCCTTTCTCTCAAAATGTATGGCTAAAAATCAAGCACTTGTTAGTTTTTAGAATGGAGTGGCGGGGGACAAGTCTGAAAAAGGCATGGAGCAATTAGTGGAATCAAGAAAATGATGAAATCCCTATTATGAGTTGGGGGGGTCTGGCTTGCCCGTAACAAATCCATCTTCGAGGATGTATCTTTTGTGCCAGACATTATAGCATTAGAAGTAGCTGGCATATAATCCCTCATGCCTAAGAAAGATCAGTCCCATATTCCGCGACAAATCTTGGAGGAAGAAATAAATTTTCAGATGTCGTGGTCATACTTCGACAATGCGTCAAATGAAAGGAATATATGTAGAGGAGGTCTGGTTATACACCTAAGCCAACAGCACATTCTCAAGTCTAAAATTGGTCATAGCAAAGGATCAAACAATTATGCAAAACTTTTGTCCCTAAAACTTCTACTATGTTGGGCCCTAGAACTAAATTGCAGGAATCTACAATTTTTTGGTGACTCTATGAATGTCGTCAATTGGTTCAACAACTCACGAAGATGTCAAAACCTGTCACTTACACCAATTCTTAATGAAATTCATTTTCTAAATCAAGCTTTTAATCATAGCTCTTATTGTCACACATTCAAGGAAATAAATTTTGAAGTAGATCTTCTTTCCAAGGAAGGCGTTCAGCAAGATATGGGAGATTGGCAGGTCTTTGAATCAATAAATGGGATTGTGCGCCAATTTTAGCATCTTTCCTTCCTATCCACCTAGCAGTTTTTTTGATTGGGACAACCACAGTTCCCTCTCACAAAGAGGGACAATTTTTTATCTATGCATACAAAATATTTGTTTAACATATTTCACAGGTTATTATCATTTGAGACAGTTATTTTGTAAATAATTCCATATATATATGACTGCTTCATGAGTGGACTATGTATATTTTATTTTTGACTGTTTTGATGGGTTGGCTTTCAAAGCAATCAGACACTCTACAATGACCTCAATAGAGGTAGAAAGGTAATATGCCAAAGCATATGTGACTTTTTTATTCCTCTTTTAATAAAAAGTTACAAATTCTTTTCTTCGGAAAAAAATAAAATAAATTTATATTAAAGTTTCATATTTAGCAGGCCTAAAGTATGTCCTAAAACTATTTCTCCTTAGTTAAGATTTCATCTTCCTCAAACATAAGGAAATGGGCTAATGACCCAAGACCGAGATGCATCTAGTCGGAGTGAAATCCTACCCCCTTACGGACCACCAATGGGTAATTCCAAGTGGCATAGTTTTCCTTGCATAACAGTAATGTACCACCTACATTCGCGAATGGTAGTGAGTGATGATTATTGCTATTGGTGGTTTGACAACTTTATTATGATAGGTTTTTCCACTGTTTAAAAAGTTTCATGTTTAAAAATATTTTTAATTTTAATTTTGTTAAAATAAATCATAGTTACATACTTTTCTTTTTGACATTTTTTATAAAAAAATATTGATTTGATTTTTTAATGTTGTGTGAATAGTATTGATTTTAACATTGATAAGCATGTCTATTTTGAAATAGGAATTATAGAATCCTATTAACATGTTAAGAATGACCATGGTAAAATGGAGGTGAATCTTTATGGTTAAGAATCTTGTTACGTATTTTTTAAATCTATATGTGTTTAATTCATATATTAATTCTTTCTATAATTAAGAATAATAATTTAATTCCATGTTTATAGCTCTAATTGCAAAAGTTGGTTCCCCTCGCTCTTTTGACCTTTTTTGACCCATTTTTTTATGTAACTTTATTTAGAAGATTATCTTAAACATCATCCCTCTAATTAAAAGACATTATATTAATAACATCTCCTCACAATAATTTGGGTTTCTGAAAGGTCTTCAAATACACGAAGCTAATGGATTAGCTCAAGAAGGTTTCCATTCTATTCATACCAAAAGACAAAGAGCCATCATGTACAAAGTTGATATGTCAAAGGCTTTTAACCAAGTTAATTCGCTCTACATCAAAATGCTTCTAATTCATTTGGGATTATGTCATTATTTCGCCATACAGGCAATGAGAAGCATAAGCATCACCTCCTTTGCCCTCCTAATAAATGGTGTAGCCTCTCCCTTCTTCCACTAAGAAAGAGGACTAAGATAGGGATGTCCTCTCTCTCCCCTCATTTTTCTCTTGTTGTTGAAGGCCTCAATAAACTAGTTATGTATGCAAAATCTAAAGGAGGCTACAAGGGGGTAACCATCTCTCAAAATTGCACATCGTCTCATCTATTATTTGTTGATGACATTCTGATTTTTTTATGGTAACTTAAATCATCTCCACTATGTAAAAGCTCTTCTTGATCTCTTTACTAAGGCTACAAGCATGATCGTAAATGTTGCAAAATATATCATATATGGATGGGGGATGTCAACCAAGGAAGTGGAGGATCTCCTTTCAACTTTGGTTTCAATCTTGAGCCGAGGCTTAAAATACTTGGGTTTTACTTTAAAATCAAATAAATTCTAAAATATGACTAGAGTTGGCTTCTTGAAAAGGTGGAAAAAAGAGTTTTAATATGGTGTAACAAATGGTTATCTAGGGCCGGAAGACTTGTTCTTTGCAAATATGTCATTGAAGCCACCCCTATTTCTAGGACTCACTGGCATGGATTCCCCTTGGTATCTTACACATTAAAACATATGACCATTAGATTTCAATGGATAGGAAAAGAAGGAAGGAATGAAAACTTTTGCCCTTACAGCCTAAAAATCTATAGTCACCCCTAAGGTACAAGGTGGATGGGGCCTGAAAAACCTCTCCTAGTTCTTAAAATCGTTAGTTGAAAAAGGATTATGGATGCTCATTCAAGGGGCTGGTTTATGGGCTTAAAACATTCATCAAAAGTACATCATCCCTCTCTCAACTTTGGATTAGATCACAATTGATCTCGATTTATGCAGGAATGAAATGAAATACAAATTTAAATGAGACAAAGAACTACAAAAAAAACTGAACTTCAATTTATCAATACAAATACTGAAAATTGTTTACATGAAGAATGGAAATAAACTAGCTCGGGCAATGGTAACTTATCTTTGAGAAGAGATGTGACGGCTACATGCCTCTAAAATGTGTTGCAATGAGGCTCAAAGGCCTTTTTATCATAAATAAGAAGTGTGAAACCCTAACCATAAGAGATGAAGCGCAAAAGGTTTTGGGCCCCATTAGGGTAAGTTGGATCACCAACTTCCCAGGGTCGTAACTTTGGCATACGATCTCCATTTGGCTACCATAACACCTCGCTTCGAAGATATACACGAGGAGGCAAAACACAAGAAAACATGTTTTTGGTCCTCAAAACGACTCTAGGAGTTTAGGACCTAAAAAAATGCCAAAAATAGAAATTTGTGTTACAATTAAGGAAACTAAAAGAAACATTGTTAGGGGTCCAAGTGGAATAGGCGGGTGGACACCAATATTCACCTGGATCAATCCTCCCCCCTTAGGAAGCAATGGTACCCATTGTATTGAGTGCCTCCACGAGATAGTTAAACATCTGCTGAACTTGGTCCCTAGTGAGCCACTTGCTTTGGTGCAGGAGTTGGCCAGCTTTGATAATTCGATACAGATAAAACCTTTGTTTGCAAGTGTTCTTGATTTGTGTATATGTGATCCGATCAATTGTGGCATGCTCAATGTAGTCTGGGTTGAGCTCTGTTGGTCTCAGCTGCTCAATAATGTTTGATGTGTCCAACAATGGTGGAAAGTATGGTCGAAGCCAGTCCACATTGAATATGGGGTGAAAGCCAAGGAATGGGGGGATACTAAACTCAAAAGAGTTGTCTCCCATAGCCTTGGTGATGGTGTAAGTCCCATATCATAGTAGTTGAAGCTTCCAATGGGTTTCAGCAAGGCATTCTTTCTGCATATGTAACCAAACTTTGTCGCCCACCTAAAGCTTATGTGGCACGCAATGTTGATCATGTCGTTATTTGTACTTGGCATTAGCTTTATCCAAGATGTCGTGAACCTACTAGCAGATGTGTTGAATGTGCTCAATAAACCTTATGACTTTATCACCTTCAGACTGAACATGGGCAAATTCTTACTGTGTAGTTGCAAAAGGCAATGCAACATCAAGGAGACATAATGATTGAAATCATAGGCCCACTTGAAAGGGATTGTGGCTAGTCAAGCTATGGAAAGCTCAGTTATAGTTGTGTTGCACATAAGGAAGACTCTCATCCCATGTTTCACGGATTCTTAGAGTTGAACATGCATAGTATGTGCACAATCATCATGTTGATGACCTTTGTCTAGCCATCAGTCTTGGGGTGGAATGAGTCGACTTAGTGAGGTTGGTGTCCAACAATGACTAGAGACTCGACCAAAATGTGCTTAGGAACCTGCTATCCTAATTTGATATTGTTGAAAATAGCAACAAGAAATGCTAAAAATAGAAGTGCTAAAAATAGCACTGTTATAAATAGCAGTTTGGGTACCAGTGTTGGACATAGCAACAAGGAATAAAAAATGGAAGTGCTAAAAATAGCTTTGCTATAAATAGCATTTCAGGTTAGATTCCTATTTTAGTTAGTCCATGAACTAAAATAGAGAAGTAAAATTCGAATTTGATCTTAGCAGCTGTTTGTAAAATAATTAATTAATTCACCATGAGTTAATTAGTTGTAGAAAATCAAACATGAAGTCTATGTGGGGACATGCAACAGTTTCTCCATTGATTGAGGAATTTATTCATCAGTTAAAGAGGTAAGGATGAGTTGTAATATTGAGTTGTAATTAGTTGACTTAGTTAACTGAGTCAAGTCCAATTAAATTAATTCAAACAGTTTGTTGAATTAATTGTGAGTTCAGTTAGTTAATGCTTGCATGCATGTAACTGCTGCACTTCAAATAACTGAATATTCTCTCATAAATAACTCATGCATGTCAGTTCAGAGAGAGACCCAGTTGAGATCAGAGGAGGGACAATGTACTATCAGTTAGATGAATTTTTCCTATAAAGGAAATGCATCCATGTAGAAGGAATCATCTCCTTCAGGTTTGTGCAATTATTTCTGAGCCAAGTGAGCAGTGTGAGGTGGGAATTCACACATGTGGAAGCACTGGACCCCAGGAAAAATTGCGCAAGGAAATAGAAGGCTTGGAGGGCAGAGAAGAAGGTTGTGAGAGCCTTTGACTGTCTATGAGCAGCATTGTTTGATTGCAGAGAGAGAAGGATAGCTTGAGAGCTTATTCTTTTTGTAACTTGAACAAGATTTCCACTTGTATGATAATACAGAGATTGGGGTTTTAGGCTGAGGCTTTCATCGGGTTATTTCTTCTGTGTTATGTGTGATTGATTTCTCATACTCAGTTATATGTGTTCTCTTGATCTTGCTCAATTCGATTAAGCTTCCACAAAGTGTTGTAGGAGTAGATCTTGTATTGTGTTTTAGTATATTGCATAATCTGTTGATCTATAGTGGGAATTTCTACAGATATAATGGTTTACGGGACCCTGAAATGTATCCATACTTGTTCAAAAAAGAGTTTGGTAGTGGATTTTGTTGTGATACTCTTCTTGTAGGAAACCAATATGGCCATCTTAAAAAATATGTCAACGACCACAAACACATAGTCATTACCATGCTTGGTAGGATGAAGGCCAAACATATATTCCATGGAGATGGATTCCCATGGTCGACTAGGAGTAGGCAGAGGAGTATACAGGTCTTGTTTCTTAATAGTTCGTTTGGCGATGGCACAAGCAGTGCAGGATCTGATATGTTTTCCAAAATCATGTCAGAGATTTGGCCAATAAAAATACTTATGCTGAATTGCCACTGTCTTTTCTATTCCAAAGTGTCCTGCGACCTGACTGTAGTGTGCCTCCCAAATCATCTTGGCACACTCACTTGAAGGAACACAAAAGTGTCCTGAGTAGCATAACAATGCATCTTGGAGGTGGACGTTTGGAATTTGCTTTCCCTCCATCAACATTTGGTATGTGGTAGCAAATTTTGGATCAATTTTGTAAAGTTGCGACCATCCAAAAGTCTCGTGCCGACAAGAATCGAAGACAGTGGTCAGTGCCACAATCAATGGTCAATTGAGGCAGTCTACAACATTATTGGTGTTACCTTTCTTGTACTTAATGTTCAGATGAAATTGTTGCAAATATGTGGACCATTTTTTATGGAGGTCATTTTGTAACTTCCCTTGTCTTTGTATAAACTGAAGAGGCCTGTGATATGTGTGGATGATCGTCTCCTCCCCTAGAATGTTATGTTTGCACTGTCAGCAAGACTGCACGAAGGAATACATCTCTTTATCATAAGTGGGGTATTTCCAAATTATATTGGAGAGTGTCTCACTATGATAGGTCACCAATTGTCGTTGTTGGGTGAGGATTGTGCCAATGGCATAATTGGACACATTTGTCACAATTTCAAATGGTTGTTGCAGGTATGGTAATGTGAGTATTGGTGCAGAGCAAAGGTAGTGCTTCAGCTCAATGAACACATTATGTTGTGACTCGAACCCGAAAAACTTTGCTTTTTCTCTGTGCTTAGTAACTTCATTCAAAGGCCAAGTGATATTAGAGGATCCCAGCATAAACCTTTAATAGAAAATGGGAAGACCCAAAAAGTTGTGAAGCTTTGTTAGAGTGGCCGGGGCTAGCCAATCCCGAATAACTTAGATCTTAGCCGGATCCACATGCACGCCTTGCTCAGTAACGATGGAACCCAGATATTGGACTTGGTCCATGCCAAAGGTGCATTTCTCCAAGTTGGAACATAAATTGTGTTGACGCAAGGTTTGTAAGACATGTCAAATGTGTTGCAAGTGCTCTTCCTAACTCTTGTTAAGATTAGGATGTCATCCAGATATACAACCACAAACTAGTTGGTGAAGGGCTGCAAGATGTCATCCATCAACCTCACGACAGTTGCAGGGGCATTTACCAACCCAAAAGGCATGACCAACCTCTCAAAAAGGCCCTCCTTGGATTTTAAGGCATTCTTCCATACATTTGTGGGTTCTATTGGAACCTAGTGATAGCCAAACTTCAAATCAATCTTGTTAAAGTACTTGTCCCCCTTGATTTGGCCAAGAAGGTCATCAATCCATGGGATGGATACCTATTCCTGATAATGATTTTATTTAGTGCCCGATAATTAATGCAAAGTCTCCAGGTCTCGTCCGTTTTTTGCACGAGTACAATTGGACTCCCACAAGGTGAGGAACTTGGTCGGATGTGCCCTTTCTGTAGCAACTCCTAGATCTACTGCTTGATTTCTTCATATTTCAGAAGAGAGAGATGATATATCGACCCATTGGGTAGAGGTGCTCTGGGAGTTAGATCGATCGAATGCTTGATCTAACTATGCAAAGGTACCCTTGTAGGTGAGGAGTAGATGTCCTTGCATTCTTCCATGACCTTATCCATCTGCTTCCGTTGCATGGAGGTACCCTTCCCGGGGGTCAAGGATATGGCCATGATCTTCCCCTTACTATGAGAGAGAATCATAAAGAAAACAAATTTCTCGGTCTGGGAGATGATCTTATTGCATTGTTTAGAAACGGTCAAAGAAATTGCAGTAGGTAGGGTCACCTCCGGTATCCTGTATTGTTTACTGCCAAAAGTAATAATAAAAATGTGAGTCCTGGACTCATACACAACATGACGCTTCCACAAGTATGGTTGGCATAATAATACATCACAAACTTCAATGAGGGAAACATCACATAATACCTCGTTTGTGAAGGGCTTAATGTTGTAGGGTAGGAGGCAATGTTGGTTGACGTGGAGATATTGCCCTTGGTAGAGCCATCTGATGGTGTACGACTGCAGGTGTGGTCTCATTAATAGGTCAAACCGCTTCATGACCTCAGCTGAGGTGAGGTTCTTTTGGCTCTCGTTGTCGACAATGAACTGCAACAGAGAACCCTTCACCCACATTTGTGAGTGGAAGAGACACCCCCCATCCTCTAGATCTTCAGGCTCAATCTTCTGGACCTTGGTGGTGGCAACGGTGGCGTTGGCATCTACATCAATAATATGCTTCCCCTTGTTGTGTTTTGACTTGGAGTCACAATATGCATATGACTCTAAAGCTTTTAGCTCGGCCACCAATGACTGATTGGTGCGACATTCATTTGTGTTGTGAATGGGGCTCTTGTGGAACTCACACCATTTTCCCATGTCCTTCTTCCTCTTCATGGTGTTATTCTTTTCTTATGGCTTCAAGGGGTTGTCCTGGGTCACCCCATCTTGGCTTTGTCTTTTATTCAGCGGTTCATAGGTTCCTTTTCCCTACTTCAGATTCGCAAATTCAAAGTCTTGCTTCTTTCGTTTGAATTTTTGCTTGATCTTGACAGCATATCGGTATCTCTAACTCTTCACCTTTTAATTATTTTCCAGTTTGATGAGAGTATAATAAGACTGCTTCTTTGGACTATTAGTGATCTATTCTTTTGATTCTTCTTCATGCCTTTGTCTGTAACATGGAACCTCTTCTCTATATCCTCTTCTTCCCGCAATAGGTGTGGTAATTCTAGATGTAGATGGTATGGTTCTTACTACACCATAAGTCAAAATGGATGAAGTAATGAGTAGTTGAGTGGTTGGAGTGATTATATCTCTAACAAATCTACCTCTATAATCTCATTTCTTATATGTGTGTGTGTGTGTACAAAGAGAGAGAGAGAGATTATATTAACACAAAAGTGCTTGGAGAAATTCATAAGAGTTAATGTGTCAAGATATTACACTCACACGAAATCTAATGTGAGATCATTGATGAGCCTAGGTACTGCAATAATAATGTTGCAACTCCCAGGGCTACCAACTTAACTTATCAACCCGAGGTTCGTACAAACTTGGAGGTGATAGTGCTATATGCACAAGTAAAAGTGAAGGTCTTGCCTGTTGTCACTGTTTCTTTGGCAAGAGACCCCAGGGGTTCCAAGCCAAACTTCCATAGAGTCAGAAGAAGCTTAATTATTTGATGGAAGGGGAGAAAACTTATTCTAAGAGAGAGCTACTCTACTGCAATAATGAAGAAAATAGCATGAAATGCTAAACTTACACCATAACCTAACTAACCAATTAAACAACTATGCTAAGCAGAATTGCTAAATCAATCAATAATCCAATGCTAATTATCTAAATTGCAGAAGTAAAGAGCATCAAAACTAGACTAAGGTGTAACAAAGAAACTTAGGCTAAATCAGGTTTCAAGCGAAAAAAGCAATCAGAGGTCGAAATTAGTGAAAGGAGGACATGAGGGAGCAATAGTGCATAAGAACTATTGGATCAGTCGGGTGAAAGGCAAATGAACAGCGGAGATTGGATCGCAGGAGGTTACGTAGATAGATGGGCGAATAGGGTTAACTAACAGGATGAACGGTGGAGATTATATTGCAGCGGTTGAGTGAATAGATGAACAAACAGGGTTAATCGGAGATGGACGACTGAGATTATATCACGGAGGCTAAGTCAAGAGATGAACGACAAAGATTAGATCATGGATTTCAGAGATCTGTGGCTTGAATCTTTTGAGTTCATGACCGGAGAGTCCACAGTTTTTAGATCATGGGCAAAAGAAACATGCGAAAATGACGGAGCAGGTTTAGAGGGCGGTAAGATGTTTATCGCGCGCCCTCAAAGCTGTAAGTGGTTTTCTAAAATTTTGCGCTGTTAGCCTACTTGGGCGACACGTAGCATGGAGAAACCACTCTCATCGCATGCCCTCGGGCGGATAACGATCGGACAGAAATCCACGCGATATCGCGTGATAGCCGTTGGATCAGGTGGGGCTGATCAATGGTGGAGATCAGCCAAGCTAGTTGGCTATCGGGTAAAGCGACAGTCGTCAGGTCAGGCAAAGCATATCAATGTTGGGGGTTTTAGGGCACCTAAAGGTGTGGAGGTGACGCGATGGCCATCAGATCAAGCGAGGCAGATCGACGGTGGGGACTTAAAGTTCATAAAGTGAGTGGTGGACTCCACGCGAGGCAGCGGTTGGAGAAAATAGTGAATCAGACAGTGATTGTGAAGGTTTGTTGGTGATCGGACAATGATGAAGCGATGGATGAGGAATGCATTGGAGGTGGTTTCAAATGAAAATGACAGAGAGAACCAGTAACTGCATTAAACAGCGAAATCCATAGCCCATGTGAGAACCAGAGACTGTGTTTTTGGGGTTGTTGGAGGCTCCCTTTTTCAAGTCATGGTCACAGAGGGAGGAGATGAGGCTGAGACACCTACGCACAACCTGATAGTGATCTTTTTCATTTAACTAACCTGTGAACTGAAGGAAGGCAGAAATGAAAGTAAACTGAAGCATAACGCAGATGAATAGAACCATAAATCTACTTCAACAAATAACCAATGAAAAACCATGAATCTATTTAAGCAAATGAACAAGTAAACCAGAAAGCTATTTAAGCAGGTAAACAGAACCAGGAAGCTACTTAAACAAATGAACAGAACAGAACTCTATGCTAGCATAAATGTACAGTAAAGAGGAGTTGTGGCTGCTTGGGTCAGGCCCTAACCCAAGAGCTTCAGCCCTCAAAGTTAACTCAGAGCTGGCTTAAACAGAACTCATTCTTATTGTAGAAACCATGGATTACAGAGCAAATTGTCGCAAGTCTTTGCAACTCATAAATAAAACAGAGTTTTACAATAGAAGTTCGAATCCTACTGAGGTCCTAAGCCCCTCTATTTATACATTTGAAGTCTCTAACGAATTCCTTCCCATTAGGGAGGCTTGGCTCCCAACTTAAATAAGTTGTTTTCTGTCCCTTTCCCTTGCTTAGCTATCTTTTAGTTTTCAAAGTGATGGCTGCGTGCATTCCGAGCTAATGGTGGAATATTTGAATGGAGGGGTAGTAAATGAGGAGGATTTAACTCCTATAGTTACTTTCCCTTGTCCCATTCGAGTATTTACCAAGGTCTTTGCCATAGTTCTTTACTTTTATCCTTTATACCTGCATTTTTCCTTACTTTTGTCCTTTATTCCTGTATTACATGCACATTAGACCACAAAGCCAAATATCCAACTCTAACTCATTTCATAAACAAATTATAATCAAAAGTATGCAATAAGTTGTGAGAATCGTTGGTTTGACTAAGCTAGGAGGTGAATTAAGGCCAATTAAGGCCCATATAGTTACTTAATAATGAGGCTCATCAGTCATCTTTGTGTCTTAGAGCTTATCCTCCTATAAATAAGTATTAGAACAAACTAAATAAACAAAATTCATAAAAAAAAATATAATTCATTTTTGTGCTTCCTCGACAATAGTGCCAAAAATGTCAGATAATTTAATTATGTTTAAATTCCTCAATTTTAATTATCAATTGGAGTTTGTAACCTTGTGAAGCATAAACACTACTTGTGCAAGAACTAGTATAAGAAAATTGTTGAGTGTGTTGGCAGTTGTTGTCACTAATGTCAAGTTCCATCATTGATGTCAAGTTTAGGTGGAGTCTATTGGTTTTATAAGCCTCTCGGAGAGCTTTCCAATGGTAAATAGTGTTGGAAAATGTAACTAGGTTCAGTCTTCATAATTTGTATCATTGTGTATTTTATATATAAAAACCAAAAAGAATAAAAATAAATTTATTTTTAAAGCATGGATTTCATGCTCAAGTAAAAATTATTATTTTATTGAAGCATGTTCTTCGTGCTCAATATTATTTGTATTGGTCAAAGCCAAAGGCTTATTTATAGTTTGGAAAAAGAATTTTAAAATATGTAATTTGGGTCAAAATTTCCTCTATAAGCCAAGTCGGCCCTGCCCCATAAGACATGTCTATTTGGACCCCTCTGTACAGTATAAATATAGGGTGATTTGAGCTCATTTGGACACACACAATTCGCATGATCTATTCAGAAGTTTCACAGAAGGAAGGAGGGTCGAAGTATGAAGTTGACAAGAAGAAGAAGGGCTTGGAATTGTGGAAGTTATGCTTGAAGTATTATTTTTGATGTTGTACATGTTGTCGGTCTCTTGTTGTTGATGGATTTGTTGTGTAGAAAGAGAGTTTGACTTGGCATCTAGAGTGTTGGAGTCTTTTTGTGGTCATGTGTCTTAGATATCTCACTTTGATTTAATTCTATAATAAGAGAATTTTTTGGGTTTTCAACTTGGAGGGGTTTTCCCCTAGCTTGGAGGCTATATCTTGCGATTCCTATTTCTTGTGATCTTCATGTTCTGTAAGTTTTGTAATTGTTTAATGAAAAGAACGTAATAAATATTAATAAGTAGCCAACAACATTCACAAGAAATTATCAAAGAAGAGAAATCTAAACTAACTTATAAGCCTCCTGATTTCTCAACATGGTATCAAAGCTACAAGTTTGAAGAAGGAGGCCTAAAGATCACTTTGTTGGAATTTGGATCAAAGTATCATGCATTTTATGGCTTGAATTTGTTTTGTGGCAAGGTCTGTTTATGTTCCTGGGCTCACATTACAGTATTGTATGGCTCGATTTATATAACTTGTGGCTTGTAGCATCACATCTTTCTCTTTAACATGATTGATATTCAGAGGCACGCATTGTTGTGTCTCGGATCTATACACTATGAATCATTGACATATTTCAGTAATCCATGTTTCGATCACAACTATATTATAAATAGCTCGCAGTGGCTTGTTATCTTTATGGTTCACTCTTATCTATGGTTAGCCATTGTTGTGATGACTCGCATCACCTACAGTGATTTGCATTTATCTATGTATGGCATTGCTTGATTCTTGTGCATTGCACTCACATTTTATGTGAATCATATGGCACACAAACTAACAATATTTATACTCTTTCCAATGCATCATATTACGGTGACTTGCATATATCCTAGCCCACATTTGTTATTCGATGGTTCGTTATTGAGGCCCACATCTATTTGATGTGAATCATATTACAATGGATCGATGGACAGCTACTGTGGCCTACGTTTTATTAATGGCTCAGTGGTCCATTTTACGTTGCTACATTATGTGGCTCATTCTTAGTATGGCTCGATGATCTCAGGAATATAATTTTAGTTCATGTATGGTTTCACTATAATCTTTGGGACAAGCTCGAACTATACTCTGTAATAAATATTCGACTTTTGAGGGAGCTCATCCATACGTATCTATGGCTCATTATTCTTAACTATGGCTCACTTTATTACTCATGGAAGTTCACCATGGCTCGATGACAATTACATTGGATCACATTTTTATTTATGGCCCATATTAGATTTTAGAAGCCCACATTTTTACTTTCAATGGTTCGCATAAGTTCTTCATGGTTTAATGTATTCATTGTGGCCCATTATTCTTATCACCTGTAGCTCTCATACTTTGTGGATCTGGCAACCATATGTTCTACAGGATCTCACACTTGTATAAATCTCGCATATGAATCACACACATTCTAAAATGGATCAAGCACACTCTAAAATAGATCACACATACTCTTTGCATATATACTCATATGGTTCAATGCGGTGGCATGATTGATCTCTCTACAATGGCATCATTACATGATGCGGTGCATATTATTACACTGTAGCTAGCTCGAATTATGTTTCAATGTCATTGCTCTGTGGGCTGAGATTTCATCATGTGACAAAGTACCCTTAAATTTCTTGGTATGAAGTATTTATATGACAATGAACTCAATATGGTAGTTGTGAATTTGATGTTTTTACTATGATTTATAACAGTGATGGATTGTGAAGTTTCTATACGATGGATTTCACTATGAGGCTGATGTTAGGTCCCTATAATACTAGTCTAGCCCCCATATTGTTATTGTTGTGTCCCATGTAGCCCCCGTATTGTTATTCTTGTGCTCCATAAAAGCCAACTATTTTTATTATTGTGCCATTACATTATTATTGTTATGTAGGACCTAATTATATGTGACCCTTTAGACTCTTATACATACAAAGGAGATCATGTCAATTGTATCATCTAAGAATTTCTCATTTATGTGATGTAAAAGGAGGTTCCCCCTCGAATATTCATATTTTCAATTCGTTGTTCCATATGTTCTTGTGTTTCCTAATCTGGTTACATAACATTTGGTATAAGAGCTTTGGATCCCAAGGTTTCACTACTTCAAACATGTTATCTTGTCATGTTCGCTATATTTTTCTTTTGCAAGTCTTCATTAGCTAAAATTTTTGCCATGTGGCGCCAAAATATTAGTGTACATCGTGTAAAAATTTTAGAGTTTGGTTCGCTATATTCTTGGAGATATGATTCAAGGAATTTAGGGTTTTTTTATGCTCCAAAATTTTGTCTCAAACAAGTGTCTCGGGGAAAATCACCATAAATTTCGTTTCAAACATCCAAATTGAATATAGTAAAAAGTGGCCAAAAATGCACAAACTATAGTTTCTTGGGTACCATTTTCAAGGGAAAAGGCCAAAAAAGTGACATTGGCATACCTTACAAGTTCACTCTACTGAACTAGTCCATAAGTAGGCTATCTTGGGAGATTTGGCCTAACTTTACCTTGAAGAGTCCAATCTCAATCTAATTGGTGGTGTTGGGAAGAGGACATAAAGGGGCTACCACAAGATGAAATTTCAGACATAGTGAGGTTGAAATTATAGATATACAATAGTTTCAAGATCAAGCTCCAAAAAGCAGGATAAAAAGGTGTGTACTTTTTATAATTGCATTTTTGTTTGAAAATTTAGTCGAAAGTTATTCAAAGTGCATAGTAAAGCATATATATAATTAGTGGTTCCAATATGCCTTGCAACAACAAAATGGATACTACCAAAAAGCTCTATTATGACATGTGAATAAGAGGAAGGAATGCAACATGATATATCAAAATTACGAGAGTAAGTGCAATAGATTTCGCTTTCGCAAAGAGTAGCCAAAAATGAATTGGAAGTGATGATGAATGTGAAGATGGATGGTTTAGAAGTAAAGATAAAAATGGGCATGGAAGGTTTGAAGGATGGTCTTAAAGTATACATGGATGTGATGAATGACAAGTTGGAAGGATTGACAAAGTTGTTGCAAGAAAGGATTCCTAGTGGTGACAAGGTAATCCATGAAAATCATGATGAGGAAAAAAGAAATATGAATTATGATTTTAGAGAATCCAACATTGGGTTTAAGAACAACCACATTCCAAATATCGACATGAGGAAGTTTGACGGCAAGGATCCAATAACATGGATACTACAGATGGAGCAATTATTTGATCTACAAGATGTGCAACACACACAAAAGGTACACATTGCAACTTATATTTAGAACCCAATCAATTTGTGTGGTATTGATGGCTTGGTTCTCGTAAATCACTTGTAACTTGGTCCTTTTTTATGAAGGAATTGATAGCACATTATGAGGGTACAAAGAACAACATTGTCTTTAGCCAATCGATAAATCTCAAACAAAAGGGTTTAATGGTAGAGGACATTGAGGACTTCCAAAGATTACATATAAAGGTAACTGATATTCCTAAGGATCATATGTTTGATGTCTTCATAGGGACTTTAAATGACAATATCCAACATGAGGTTCACCTTTGGGAACCTAAGTCATTGGAGAATGCATTTGGGATGGCAAGAAAAGTTGAAAGAAAAACTATAAAGATGGAAGTGTTGTTGCTCCTAGCCTTCCACAACCTACAAGGTTGACACCACAACAATTGGAGGAAAAAAAAGCAAAAGGGCTTTGTTACAGTTGTGATAACAAATACACTAAAGGTCATAAATGTGATGATAATAAATTATTTTACATAGATTGTGAAGAGGAGGAAGAAAATGAAAAAGAAACATCAAAAGAAGAAAATATACGCCAGGAACCAACACTAGGGGTTGAAAAAAGAATAAATGAATCTGACCATATCTAATGCATTGGTGGGGATTATCACTCCTCAAACTATCAAGATACAAGGATATATCAAGCATAAAAAGGTAATAGTATTGATTGGCTCGAGTAGTACCCATAATTTTATTCACTGTAAGATAGCCATGAATTTGAATTACTTACTATACCCAACACCAAAGTGTCAAGTGATGGTTGCAGATGGAGGAACTATAAATTGCTCAGGGAAATGCCATAATATCATTTTAACCATGGAGGAATATGTATTGAATAGTCCAATGATTGTCATTCCAATGGGTGATGTTGATGTTGTATTAGGAGTCTAATGATTACAACCTTTGGGGACGATAACTTTTAATTTTCAAGAACTTTTTTGATTTTTTTTTGTGAAGGAAGGGAAATTGAATTAAGGGGTATCACTAGGGAACCTGGTAATATAATCCGCTCTAATGGAATGAAAAATATCTTGAAGAAGCAACAACGAGGTGTAATCGCACAATTATGCTCACTAGATGTTCAAACATTCAAGTCTCCCGTTTCTCCAAATCTCCAAGGAGTTCTTAACAATCATTCCAAAGTATTTGAGACTCTCAAGGGTCTCCCGCCTATTCATGATCATGATCATGCTATTCACTTGATTCTGGGATGTGTTCCTCCAAACATCAAACCTTACAGATATCCCTATGCCCAGAAGAGTGAAATTGAACGCATGGTTGCAAAAATGCTAGAGGCTGGTATAATTCAACCTAGCCAAAGTTTTTTCTTTGCTTCAGTAGTATTGGTACACGAGAAGGATGGAATGGTGTATGTGTCCAGATTATAGGGAGCTCAACAAGCTCATTATTAAAGAAAAAATTCCCATTCCTGTCATTGATGAATTACATGGAACAAATTACCTCACCAAGTTGAATCTTCATTTTGGATATCTTAAAATTAGAATGAAGACTGAAGAAATTCTGAAAACAATATTAAAAACTCATGAAGGTCATTATGAATTTTTGGTGATGTCTTTTTGCCTGCTAATGTACCTTCCACATTTAAAGGTTTGATGAATTCCATTTTCAAACCCTTCCTTAGAAAATTTGTGTTAGTATTTTTTTATGATATACTAATCTACAACAAGTATTGGAAGGATCATGTTCAACATGTGGTCAGGGTGCTCAAACTATTGGAAGATAAACAATTGTATGGGTACAAGAGGTGGAATATTTGGGTCATATTGTATCTCACGAGGGTGTTAAGGTAGACCCTAACAAAATTAAAGCCTTCAAGGAATGGAAAATCCCCAAAAATTTAAG
The DNA here is from genome assembly GCA_031772625.1 of Pinus tabuliformis. Classification (NCBI taxonomy): domain Eukaryota; kingdom Viridiplantae; phylum Streptophyta; class Pinopsida; order Pinales; family Pinaceae; genus Pinus; species Pinus tabuliformis. Next base: position 1,532,178,793 of record CM062820.1, on the reverse strand, counting down.
GCATCTTCGAGGATTTCTCGGGTTGACAGGGTATTATTGCAAGTTTGTTAAGAATTATGGGAAAATAATAGCACCTCTAACAACATTACTAAATAAAGTTGCATTTTCTTGGACTCCATAATCAACTAAGGCCTTTGAACATCTTAAAGAGGTAATGTGTTGAGCTCCAATATTAGCTACAACAAACTTCACAAAAACCTTTATTGTGGAGTGTGATGCCTTAAGAAATGGAATTGATGTTGTTTGCAAGAAGGGGGACCCATTGCCTTTGAAAGTCACCCAATCAAAGGAAAGATACACATCCATTTATGAGAAGGAAATGTTGGAAATTCCACATGTCTTGAAGCAATGGCACCCTTACCTAATTGGAAGACACTTCAAGGTAAAAACGGATCATGATAGTCTTAAATATTTCTTGGAACAAAGATTATCTTCAGAAGAGCAGCAAAAATGGGTCACAAAGATGTTGGGTTGTGACTTTGAAATCATCTACAAGGAAGGGAAGCAAAATGTTGTTATAGATGCGCTCTCATGAAAGGATGAGGATATGGAGGTATTGCTTTAAGCCATTTCTATTATAACCTGATTGGATAAATGAAGCAAGGGATGAAAGGAAGAATGATGAACAAGTGTGGACACTCATTCAACAATTGCAGCAAGATCCCAGTGCATTTGATACTTTTTTTTTCTGGAAAAATGATTCACTATGGTACAAGGATCGCTTATCTATGTAAGAATTCCAAACTCAAAGAAAAAGTTATTTTTGAATTGCACACATCTCCTATAGGAGGGCACTCGGGATTTTTAAAAGCTTACCATGGGGTCAAGAAGGATTTTTTTGGGATGGCCTTAAATTTGATGTTCAGAAGTTTGTGGCCGAATGTCTGGTCTACCAACAAAATAAAGTCGATACAATTAAAACTCCGGGTCTTTTACAACCATTAGTCATTACAAATTAGCGTTGGGAGGAGGTCTCAATGGATTTTATCACAAGTCTACCCAAGTTCGAAGGAAAGGGTGTCATCATGGTGATAGTTGTTAGACTTACCAAGTATGCACACTTTTGTGCTCTATCTCATCCTTTCAAAACCAGTATAGTTGCTTGTGAATTTGTGGAAACAATTAAAAAATTACATGGAAATCCAAATATTATTATGAGTGACAAAGATTCCATTTTCACTCGATTTTTTTGGACAAAATTGTTTTATTGTATTAGTACTCAATTGGCCCATAACTCATCTTATCATCCTCAATCTGATGGGAAAATTGAGATAGTGAACCAATGTTTGGAAGGATACCTTTGTTGCTTTGTATATGATAAACAAACACAATGAGTCAAGCGGTTACCTCTGGCAAAATGGTGGTATAACACTTCCTTCCATACCGCAACAAAAATGACCCCATTTATGGTACTTTACGAATATCATCCACCATCCATCACATCATCTATAAGAGACAATGCTAAGGTTCAAGCAGTGGAAGATCACATCGAGCATAAACAACAAGTTCTCCAAATCTTAAAGGATAATCTGGCTCTAGCGGAAAATCGAATGATGCAACAAGCAGATTAACATCGCAACGAAAAAAGTTTTGACGTGGGTGATTGGGTATTTTTACGGCTACAACCATACAAGAAAATGTCACTCAAGCAAGCTAAGAGGGATACTAAATTATCACCCAACCATTATGGCCCTTATAAGGTATTGCAAAAGATTGGTACTATGGCATACAAATTGGAGCCACTTGCATCTTCACGAATACACTCATTTTTCCATGTTTCATGTTTGAAGAAGGTTATAGGTGACAAGCTTTTAGTTCAAACTATATTGCCAAAACTTGATGAGAAAAGAAAAATCATATTAGATCATGAAGGAATCACAGAAACCAGAATCCAACAACTATAAAATCAATCGATCTCATAATATCTTATTTAAGTGGAAGAACTTACTTGCAGAATATTCCTCATGGGAGGATGAATATTTTATATAGAAGCATCGAGAACTACTCAAATGTCAAGGGCACCACTTTTTTGAACGAGAGGGGCATGTTAGGTCCCTATAATACTAGTGTAGCCCCCATATTGTTATTTGTGTGTCCCATGTAGCCTCCATATTGTTATTGTTGTGCCCCATTGAAGCCCACTATTGTTATTATTGTGCCCTTACATTATTATTGTTATGTAGGCCCTAATTATATTGTGACCCTTTAGACTCCTATATATACAAAGGAGTTCTTATCATTTGTATCATCCAGGAATTGTTCATTTATGTGATGGAAAAGGTGGTTTCCCCCTCGAAGAGGCTTATTTTCAAGTTGTTGATCTATCTTTTCTTTTGTTTTTTGATCTAGTTACATAACAATCGACTTGAAATAAATAATTGCAAACACAAAAATTTAAGTCACCTTGTTTAAGGAAAGAACCATAAATTTATTGAAGGTTGATATCTTGAAGAACTATGATATCAGAAGAAATAAAGGACTTTGCAAAAATATCTCTATGGATTGTACCCTAGCTTAAAGGACAAATAACTAAAGCACTTGTGTTAAACATTTGCTGAAGAATGTTGGCACTTGAAGAAGAACCAGATCTTTGCAAGGAAGAGATAAGGTAAGTTGTTGAGTTATGTGTAGTTCTCTAACTTATGATGGTCATCTGAAAGATAAAGGGTGTGCATAAATATATATTATAGATAGTGACATGTAAGAGATTGATGTTATAGACTAGGTCTTGGATGAAAGACATTAGGGTTTTGCAATATGTTAATTTTTCAATACTTGGATGACAAGTCTTGAAGTTCATGGGGTTTACATGGAAAAATCTTGAAGACTTTAAAAATATAGGGTTTTGCAACTAACGTCTTATGTGGTTATAGAGCTCTATAGTTTGTAAGTGATAGGTCTTGGCATCTAGGGTTTGTAAACCCTAGCAAATTATGGAATAAAAGGAGAAACCCTAGAAACAAAAACCCTAACTGCTTGTTTTCGTTGTGAAAGGAAGAGGAACCTAGTTCTTAAGAATGACAAGTATTACATCATTTTGATGTGAAGACAAGGTTTGATGAAAGGGGTCCAATATTAAGAGGGAGTCAACCTTCCTCAAGAGATAAGTATTTAATATCTTCTTGATTATTACTAATGCCATTGTCTTTATATTTTGTCTCCTTGTTCTTTCATAAGTATTCTTACCAAGAGTATAGGTCAAGGCAAGTTCAATTTAAAGCTTGACTAAGCAAATGAAAGATTTGAAGGGATGTGGCATAGCAAGAACACTGTGAAGGAGGGAGCAGTTTGATGTATGCATCAAAGAAGACTATCATATGGCAAGAAGATTGCTAACATTAGATGGAAAGAGGGAGTTGCAATACCTCGATGATTACTATATTGAAGCCTAATGATTGGTTCATATTGATGATTGAAAATTGAAGAGAATGAATTTGAACCCTATTGCAATATGAGATAGACCATGCAAAGGATTGTTGACCTCAGAGGGAGCAAGCAGCAGAATTTGACATGAAGAATCTCACACTTGATACCATTGTGATTTGGTATATTACATAAGTATATGCAGAGGCTGAAAAGTTAGCAATTGGATGATAATTGATGTACCTACAACTCTGTGGATTTATCATGAAACACACAGATTCTATGGATAGCACTATTGATGGCTTGGATAAGCATGAGAGCAGAATTGATATTGGAAAGTTGATATGACTCTTTGAAGAATACGAGGCAGAACTTTGTTATGGAGAATAGAAGGCATGTGCTAGCAGCTATGAGGAAATTTGGCTCCTTGAAAATGACAGATGGACCAGTTGATGATAAACTTGTTTGATGATTGACAAGATCTAGAAAGATCGAAGATTGATATGTTATGGTGCTAATGGAGCCAATAAACCTTGTCATGAAGAGAGTGTGAAAGAATTTGACTTCATGAAATGTTTGACATACAAGAAGGTCGAAGCCTAAGTAAGATGTAATGCGAGAAAGAAACCCTACAGCTACAACTATATCCCCATGGAAGAACAACTAGTTGATGTATTGATGAAGTATGAGACTAGCTAAGGATTGTGTTGATGTCTCCCTGATTGAGAGGGAGTGAGAAATCTCCTTCATGTTTGAGAAGGAGTAAGTATCCCCTCCCTAGCTGAGAGGGAGTGATGATGGACACTATATTCTCCACGTGTCATGCACTAGGCCAAGACTAACAATCGTATGTCTAGTGAAGGCACTAGGAGGGAGAATGGAGGATTGGATAAGCATATGGGACCGATACTCCTTGAGGATTGGGAATCCAAGATAGGAAGTAGTCCCATGAACCAACACGCTTTGAGGATTGGATCGGGTATCCAAGATAACAGTGGTTGATGAGGACCAATATTCTTTGAGGATTGGGAATCCAGGATAAGAATAGTCCTATAAGGACATACCTGGTGAACATCCAAATGGGGTATGTGCTTTGAGAGGATGTGGTGTTGGTGTCCATATGTATGCCTCCCAACATTGTGCTCTAATCTTGTGGAGAGTTAGAGCTTGTCAAGTCAATGCCTTGCAATTTTGCAATTTTACAATGTTGGTTATGATGTTGATGCTTGAAGATAACTAGGTTCGGTCTTCATAATTTGTATCATTATGTATTTTATATATAAAAGGCAAAAGGAAGAAAAAGAAGAAAAACAAATTTATTTTTCAAGCATGGGTTTCATGCTCGGGCCATTTTTTTTTATTGAAGCATGTTTTTCATGCTCATTATTATTTGTATTGGTTAAAGTCAAAGGATTATTTATAGCATGGAAAAATAATTTAAAAATATGTAATATGGATCAAAATTTCCTATAGAAGCAGAGTTGGCCTTGCTTATCAATTCTTCCCCGCCCCAAAAGACATGTTTATTCGGACCCCTCTGGGAAGTATAAATAAAGGGTGATTGAGCTCATTTGGACACACACAATTTGCATGATCTATTCTGAAATTTTGCAGAAGGAAGAAGGGTCAAAGTCTGAAGTTGACAAGAAGAATAAGGGCTTGGATTTGTGGAAGTTTTGGTTGAAGGATTATTTATGATGTTGTACATGTTGCCGGTTTCTTGTTGTTGATGGATTGGCTATGTATAAGGAGGGTTTTATGTGACATCTAAAGGGCTGGAGTCTTTTTGTGGTCATGGGTCTTGGATATCTCACTTTTATATGATTCTATAAGAAGAGAATTTTTATGGGTTTTTCCTTGGCTTGGAGCCTCTATCTTGTGTTTCCTGTTTCTTGTGATCTTCATGTTCTGTAAGTTTGGTAATTATTTAATGAAAAGGACATAATAAATATTAATAAGTAGCCAACAACATTCACAAGCAATTATCAAATCAGAGAAATCTAACTAAATCTATAAGCCTCTCGATTTCTCAATATACAACACTTAGTCTAACTCCCCGAGAATGAAGAGAAAACTTAGTTTGAAGTGATGGAGTCTAGCCTTGGTAGGAAATATGAACTTCATAGACTCGTCTGGGTTATCCAAGATCCTTCAAGGGATCTGGGCATTTGAACCCATTCGAGATGCACAAAAGCATCTAGGCTTTGAGGACTCTAGGACTGCAACACAGGAACACTTAAGAAATGGGCCAAATCTAAATTTCCTAGTTTCAAATAGCAGGTGGACCCCAACACGATGTGGCGGCACACGTGGTGCAAGATAGTCGAGACAGGTGGCAGTGGTGTGGGTTAGGTAATGATGTGTTAGCCTCAAGATGATGACCGTAGCATGTGTTTTCAACCTTTTTGGGTGGCCAAGTGGACATTTGGTGTGTGACACGCGGCAGGCGACTAACATGACACATGGTGAGGTGTGAAATGTGACATGTGAGAAGGTAGGGCACATGACACAAAGATGGGTGGAAGGTTTGATTAGTCCATGGCGAATCAACATGGTAGACTCTGATGCCTTGAGATTCGTGCCAAAAAGTTGTTTCGTAAGCTTCATAATGTTATGGAATCATGTTTTGTAAGCTTCATATTAGTGTCACTATGATATTTTAATTAAAGAGCCTCAAATATGATTTTAAAAATGTATGAAAAAGGGATTTGATAGGCAGAGCAAGTAGGTGCTTGCACATCAGGGGATTAGAGTCTCCTTTGAGTTGGTGCCTGCAAAGATCAGGGCATTGGTGTCCGCAAACAATGGGAGTTGGTGCTTTCAGCAAGTGGGTGCTTACAAAGAAAAGGGGGTTGGTGCCTCTTGTAGGTTGGTGTCTACATAATATGTTGTAAATTGAAGTTGATGCTTGCATCTACATTATAATCAAAAGAAGATTTGTGATTTTCTCCCTTATGGATTTCCACGTAAACATCATGTGTTCAAGATTTATGTGATTGATGTACTACTAGATTGTTGAATGTGTTTAATTGGAATCATAGTAGGTTCCTTTAGTATCAGTCTAACAATTGGAAGGTAAATCTAGATCTAAAACATGGCCAACTAGGATGTAAATTTCACCAACAAGGCTCTTAAATTCACTAGAATGAATTATGCATTTTGGAAGGTGAGAATGAGAACTTACATAATGTCCCTTTGTGTAGATGTCTGGGATGTACTATTGAATGGTTATAAAAAGCTAGTTGTATTGGTTGACAAAGATGATAAGCTCGATTTTTCTTATAAAGCTAAAGCAATGAATGTAATCTTAAATGGATTGAATCAATCTGAATTTGTTAAATTTGTGCATTGTGACATAACCAAAAATATATGGGATAAGCTAATGAATTGGTATGAAGGAAATAACAAGGTAAAGAAGGTTAAACTCCAAGTTCATAGAATACAATTTGAATCACTGAAGATGGACGAGGACGAGGACATAGGCAAATTATTTCTTCGTGTGAATGAAATAGTTAACACCATAAGAGGTATTGATGAAACTATGGATGATTCCTTTGTAGTTCAAAAGGTGTTGAGATCTCTTCCTTCTAGATTCAATGCCAAAGTATCAGCTATTGAGGAGATGCAAAATCTTAACACATTAATAATGAATCAACTACATGGAACATTAATTGCCTATGAAATGAGAACCACAAAAGGTAGATCTACATGAAAGGAATCATCCTTCAAAGTTTATAAGAAGACCAAAGAATATCAAGAAGACTCAAGCTATGGATCTGATGAAGAAGAAGCCAAGATTGTCAAAATATTGAAGAGAGGATCCAACAAATACAAAGGTAAGTTGCCTTTTAAATGTTTCATTTGTGGAAAAGTAGGTCACTATGCATCTAAATTCCCACATAAGAAAGAAAACAATGAATATGAAAATAAATAAAATGATGAATATAAGTGAGTCAAGAAGGAAAGAACCTTAAATAAGAAGAGATTTTATACCCAAGAGGATAATGGCTCCTCAGAGGATGAGGGTTAACAACCTTTTGATGTAGGAAGAATGAATGATTTCATGCTCACTATTATAGAAACCCAATATGAAGGGAAATATGACTATGACTTAGATGAAGAAGAAGGCGTAGTAGATATGGGAGGAGAACTAGTCAGTGCCTTAGAAGAAATAAAAAATCTCAAGAAAAAGAACAAGAAGCAGAAAGAGTTTTTGATGAAATATGGAAAAGAAGAGGATGACACTGAAGACTCACCAATTCTTCTTTTGAAGGTGGAGTTGGAGGAAGCCAAGAAGATTGAAAAAACTCTTTTAGAATAACTAAAAGAGAAGGAGAAGGAATGTGATAAAATAGAGGAAGTAGTTGTATCTATTAGAAAAGAATTAGAAAAGACCCAAGCTTAGCCCAACCAAAATCTAAGATTTGTTACAGGTTCCAAGAAATTGGATGAAATCCCGAGTGTTCATATATCTTCCCCTGTTAAAACTAGTCTAGGTTATGGAGGAGAGGCAAGCACTAAGAAAGTTGAAGGTAAAGAACCCATTAGCTATGTTGAAGTGCTCAAAGGAAGTAGCATCCTTGGAAATGAATAATCATCCTCAACAATAACAAAGAAGAGCTAATAACAATAAGGAAACAGAGGACAACATTGGAAAAAATTAGTAGCAACAAAGAAATGCACACTACAACAATTCGAACAACCATAAAGATGATCTCAAAAAAAAAACCTTGTTGGGACAATTAACCAAGAATCAAAATATCTTTCCCAAGGTCATCTAATTCTAGTTTTCAAAATTTATTTTATGGTAACTTATATTCATGCACAAATTTTTGTCATAAATTTTTCCATTGTAGAGCATATATTAACAATCATTATATCATAAATGAAGCCTATTAATCGTTAAAGAATAGAGACAACAAATTTGTAAATCCTCATAGTAATCATCCAAGAAGCAACAATCCTTTTGCTCCTTTACTAATTTATATTGAATGTTATATTGTCACAATTTCGGGCATAAGGTAGTTGAATATTGAACAAACACAATCATATCAAGCCCTCAAACAAAGCAATTGCAAGAACCCAAAGCATGGAAAAAGAAAATAGTTGGAAAGAAAGAAAAATGTGGCATTGTCTTATATGCTCATAACTAAGGCAACCATTGGTATGTGGACAACGGATGCTCCAAACATATGACCAATGATAAGAGTAAATTCTTGTCACTAGGAGAAGATAAGACATACAATGTTACCTTTGGTAATCATGCTCCAAAAAAAATCATGGGTAACGGCACAATTACCTTGGACAATGGAAGAGGAAAGGCTCAAATTTTCTTTTTGTGGATGGCCTCAAACACAATTTTGTAAGTGAGAGTTAGATGTGTGAACAACGGTATGACGCCACCTTTTACTCCAAAGGATGTGAAGTAAAAACCACAAACACATGGAAAGTAGTAGCAAAGGCTATGAAAACTCTAAGTAATGAGTACATACTCAATGAAGGAAATGAGAAATGTTGTTGTGGGAATCTTGATGAGAGTTGGTTGTGGCACAAAAGATTGAGACTCTTAAACTTTGATCATATGGTGAAGCTCAGCACAAAGCAAGTTATAAGGGACTTACCAAATATTTCAAATCCAAGCAACACAATTTGCAAATCATGCCAAATTGGCAAGCAAGTTTGATTACCCTTTGAGACCAAAGAAAAATCATCAACCATGGCTCTGAAATTGGTTCATATAGACTTATGTGGACCATGAAACCTCGAGTGGAGAATGATATTTTATGTTGATTATTAGTGATTATAACACGATGACTCATGTTGCATTTTTAAAGGAGATATCAGAAGCGTTTGATAAGTTCGAAGTCTTCAAAGCCCTTACTGAAAACCAGACTAATTGTAAATTGAAATGCCTAAGGTCAGATAGGGGTGGGGAGTTTACCTCAAATGTGTTTGATGATTTTTGTGAAGAACATGAATAAGAAAATTATCAATTGCAAGTACCCCACAACAAAATGGTGTGGTGGAGAGGAAAAACATATCGGTGCAGTAAAGGGATAGAACAATGTTAAATGAGAGAAATCTTCCAAATACCTTTTGGGCTGAAGTTATTCACACAACAAATCATATTTTAAATAAAGTACACATAAGGCCAAATAGTGAAAAAACTCCTTATGATTTGTGGTATGAAAAACTAGCCTCAATCAAGCACTTCAAAGTTTTTAGAAATAAGTGTTACATCAATATTAATGGTGACAATTCATGTAAGTTTGATGCCAAAGCTAACGAAGGCATATTTTAAGGATATTCAACTAAGAGTAGAGGATATATAATTTATAAGAAAATATTGTGAAAGATTGTTGACAACATTAATGTGAAGGTAGATTAAGTTTTACCTCTCAAAAAAAAGCAACCAATATATATTAGCCCACCTGATCTATTCAACAGTTAATATGAAGATGAACAACATGAAGAACCAGAAGAAGAAGAAGAAGAGATGGTGTGCTCTCATCCAAAAACCCCTTTAAGGTATGTACAAAATAATCACCCTACAAATTAAATTATTGGTATCAAGGAAGCAGGAGTTCAAACTAGAAGAAAGTTAATAAGTACCTCTAGTGGAGCACATATTACTATGTTATCCATGATTGAGCCCAAATATTTTTCTCATGCAAGTCAAGATAAACATTGGATAAATGCCATGAATGAGGAAGTAGATTAGATTGAGAAAAATCATACTTGGGAATTTTTTTTTATAGATAAAAGAATATCAGGAAAATATAGTCATCATGACACAGGATCATTGCCAAAGAATTAGTTCTTATACAATTGATAAGATGATCACTACAGATCTATATATTATCATAATATGAAATGGATCAGTTAATCTGTCTTAAATTCTTGATTAGGCGATCCGAATATGTCGGATTAACCGGGATGATTGAGGATTTCCTAAAATAAGAGGAAGTTGTAAAAAATGTCCTTTCGTCTTTCCGGGGGGGATTGAATCATTACCTTATTTATTATCTATTTATTTTCGAAAGATTGAACTGTTCGTACCCGAACAAAAAGAATTCGTTTCGTAAGGAAGTTTCTATTGACTCATTTTATTAATTAGAACCAAGAGATCTCATAGGAAAGATGGCCGAGCGGTTCAAGGCGTAGCATTGGAACTGCTATGTAGGCTTCTGCTTACCGAGGGTTCGAATCCCTCTCTTTCCGTATCTTCGCCCTACTATCTATTTTCTTCTCATCCATTGTTTTTCCAATCTATTGAATCCCAATAGGACTATTTCCTAATTCCAGGATCAATCTACCTCTATTTGTAATAGAGAAAATAGAACGAACATCGGTTCGTGGTATGGGAAAAGTAAAGACTATTTTAAGAAGCAATAAAAAAAAAGTATCGCGGATAACAAGTAACGTATGTAAGGATTATAAAATGTCTATGAGAAGGAAGAACAAATCTTCAGTTATTCAGAAACTGAAACTGATCGGACCATATCCAACAAGCATCGAGACTCTATTTATGTCTTTTACCCTAATAATTACAATATTAAGGGGAAAAAGCAAATGAATCGATTCATCGTCTCATTGCAGTGTGATAAAGAATGGGAAAAAAGAATAATACCTTGTCCTGATGCGATTCTTAGAATACCCAAAAGTGGTATTCTACAGAGAAATTCCATTTTTGGATATTCTAACGTAGAACATGGAATACCTGATGGGTCGAATATGACAACACCATTTTCCCTAGATTTATCGAGGGAAGGGGACAACTTGCAGATTCAAATTAGCTATTCTATTTCGTATGAAGACAGTGAACGAATCCAAGTAATGAGTGATATAAGTATTCCATTGGTTCAAACTTGTAATAGATTTGATGGGTTGCTAACTCAATGGTAGAGTACTCGGCTTTTAAGTGCGACTAAGATCTTTTACACATTTGAATGAAGTAGAAAACTCGTCGATACCATCGGTAAAGTTCGGAAGACTACGACTGATCCTCGAAGTATAATGAACGGAAAAAAAAGCATGTCGTTCCAACATATGATCTTTATGATACCTGATATTATTTCTCGGATACCTGATTGTATTCGATCAGGACCGGATCTGATTTAAGGAATCAAATGGGTGGGAAATGTCTATTATATACCTAGATGGATGTATAATATGCTCATCCTTTCGGATCAAATGTGATAATTGTGAATAGGATTGAATCAATTGGTCGGATCGATTTTTATGATCTCTTCTCCCTTCCCTGGACAGAAAGAGATATAGATCCTGAAGTAAGTCCATTCCGAGCCGAATTACGGACAACGTATTTTCTCTGTTTAGACGAAATTGATACACAAATAAAATATGTGATTCTGTTACGATGTACTAAATATTTTCATATGAATGTACCGTATGGTGATTACACCGGTGAGAAACGGATCGAAATTAAGATGTGAAAAGAGAAAACAAAAGGGAAAAAAAAGGGTTTCACTTTTGGATCACAATGGTTCAATATATAACTTCTTGCTATAGAAGGAGAAGAACTTTGGAGTCATTTCATTTAGCTCTATGAGTTATGAAAAAATCGACTCGTTCCTGCCCGTAGACTCATTCGTATCGGACCACGATGTAGTATACATAGAGATGGATGAGAGAGAATAGAAATACTCCTTTTCATTTTGTTGCATTGCAGAAGGTTCAAGACGAGAATGAATAAAAAATATTGAATGGAATATATATTGTGAATAGAATCTGGTCAATGGAAGGCAGAAAGCGCACTTCCCTCCCCTTAAATTGTTCCATCGATGTTATTCAATAGGTGATTCGAGGATCAGATAGGAACTCTGAAAACTCGGGATGGAGCGATCATGCATTTACCTATATTGAATCGGTTCGGTCCAGTTTCAAATATTTGTTCCAACAACAAATCTTCGGAACCCTATTTTTTTTTGAAAGGATGATGGATGAAAAATTGTCCCCAATTCATCGTATGCCTTTTGATCATATAGGGTGCTCGGAAATGGTCGAAATAGTGAAATAGGAGGATCGCTATGACTATAGCCCTTGGAACACCTGCTGTCATTTATCCTCAGTTTCCCTTTGGGGTTCGTCCCGTAAAAGTGTCCTAGTTGGATCAGTGATAGATTTATAGGTTTCGCTGTAAACCCAATTGGTTCCTTCCGATCACGTAAATTAATAATTCAAACCACACTCAGAGGTAGGGCATTTCCTATTGATATAGGAGCTTTTGGACCAGAAAGAATAGTATCTCCAATCATGACCCCTCTGGGATGCAGAATATACATCTTATCGCCATTCTTGTAATGCACCTTGCAAATGTATGCACTTCTATTAGGGTCGTATTCTATGGTTACAATTTCTCTTGATATGTGTTCCTTATTCTGTCGAAAATCAATTTGACGATACAAACGCTTGTGACCCCCTCCCCTGTGTCTTGCGGTAATAATTCCTCTTCCATTACGACCTTTCCCACAATGATGTTGTCCAGAGGTCATTTTCTTCTGCGGGTCCAACTGCACTTCCACTTGACACCTATCATAATTATAAACGACTCGTCTCGCCGTGACCTTATCTTGGATTCTCAATACTTTTGTCGCTCCATCCCCTGCAAGGACAGAGAACCCGTCGTTTTCCCAGCCGTGTTCGCGACTAGGGTCTCTCAGGGAAGTAAGAATAGGAGAGAACTCATCTTGGGGTGGGCTTTATACTTATATGCTTTCAGTAGTTATCTGCTCCGCACTTGGCTACCCAGCGTCTACCGTGGGCACGATAACTGGTACACCAGAGGTGCGTCCTTCCCGGTCCTCTCGTACTAGGGAAAGGTCCTCTCAATGCTCTAATGCCCGCACCGGATATGGACCGAACTGTCTCACGACGTTCTGAACCCAGCTCACATTCCCTTCCCCCTTTCGCACGTATTGACTGATACGGGGGAAACGAAAGAAAAAATAGCATTTCAACTTATTTTCATTGACCAATTAGAGTTACCCCCCAAAACCTATAACTCCCTCAGAAGAGCCAATATACATACATTATTGGACCTCTTAAATTACAGTCGAGAAGATCTAATGAGAATTGAACACTTCGGGAAGGAATCTGTCGAACAGGTATTGGAAGTTCTACAAAAACTTTTTGCAATTGATCCACCCAGGAATTAGTTTCGGGTTCATAAAATGGCTGGTTTCATTTCATCTCTTCATTTCCTTTACCCAAGTTCTTTTGGAGAGTCATGAGAATCTTTGACATATCTCTCTTTCATGGAATATTCGAAAGAAATATCTGACAAGATGGGTATATCTAGGGAGATATAATTTGTCTTAAAGCAACTACTCCGTAGATATATGAATAAAAAATTGAAATATTTTTATATTCGACAGTTGGATTCGATGCATTTCCATCGTAGTGTCTGAATAGAGACTAAGATTTCATCTCGAATCATACCAAGAATATTTGATCAGATCATTAAATCATTTCTTTCTCTTGAAATTCATTCAATTCTTACACACGTCTCTTTTTGGGAGGTCTACATCCATTATGTGGCATAGGGGTTACGCCACGTACAAAACTTAATAGTATGCCACTTCTACGAATGGTTCGTAATGCTGTATCTCTCCCTCGACCAGGGCCACTTATCATAACTTCTACTCGTTCCATACCCCGATCCATTAATGCACGAATAACATTTTCTGCTGCAGTCTAGGCAACAAATGGTGTACCTCTCCTTGTACCTTTGAATCCACAGGCACCAGCAGAAGACCAAGAAAGAACTTGTCCCCGTACAACTGTAGCAGTCACTATGGTATTGTTAAAACTTGCTTGAACGTAAATAACTCCTTTGAGTACTCGATGTTCATTCGCTCTACCACTGAGCTACTGAGGAACAACGGAGGGTTCCCATATACGGGCAAGATTCTTGTTCTTTGGACCGACCCATGATCATCAGTGTATAAACGAGAAACTCAATAAGGTTTTTTATCAACTCTTGGACACCCCACCCTAGAGGTATTGACCTATAAATACAATAGGATCTATAATTATTGCTACCATTCAATATTAGGTATTACTTAAAAAAAGAATAATTTGATTATATAGAACCTTGAAATAAAGAGATAACTTTTAGATTTAGATAAAGGAGGATTGGCGGTGAAAATAGCAGTTTACGGGAAAGGCGGAATCGGTAAATCAACAATTAGTTGTAATATCTCAGTCGCTCTAGCGAGACGTGGTCAAAAAGTGTTACAGATTGGGTGTGATCCCAAACACGATAGTACTTTTACTCTTACAGGATTTCTAATACCTACAATTATAGATACTTTACAATCCAAGGATTATCATTATGAGGATATTTGGCCCGAAGATGTAATTCACAAGGGTTATGGAGGGGTGGATTGTGTGGAAGCAGGGGGTCCCAAGACCAATAAATAAAAATTGTTGAGAATGCAGCAATAAATTCTCAATTTGATTTTGCATTGATTAAACTGAGAAAATTTGGATTTCCACATCAGCAGACAACTTGGATGTAGTTAACTTGTGTGACATGGCTTGTGTCACCTAGTTTACTCAGTAAATTCGAATTGGAGGAGTTAGAGTTTAGTTAAGCATGTTTGGTTTCTAATTTGTAGCAATCAAAGTCAGTTATCTCAAGTTGTTTTCAGTTAAAATAGTTCCAACTGTTGGAGGAACTAGTGAAAGGTCAGTTGTGCAGTGGGAATTCAGTCAAACTTAGTGATCATCCAGTTAACTAATCAATTAACCCAAAATAGCTAGTGCATGCAGAGAATTCGAGTTAACCAATTGATGTGGAGATTCCAAGGCAGAGTAAGATCAGTTGTAGACTATTATGGAGTGTACAAGTGTTTCATGCAACTTGATGATCAACCTTAGGAATTGCGTAATCCATTTTGGAGAAATTCCTAAATAATAGGGGCCTAATTTCTCAAGGAATTGCGCAAGGAAATAGGGGCTCAAGTAGAGGCTGAAATTGACTAAGTCTCATTCAGAGCTTCTCAGTGAGTAGAAAGATAGGTTATGCACTTGTATGTTGTGCTCATTTGAGCACATAAATTTTAATACATCTCCATTCATCAGATTAATGCAAGCAGACATTGGGGTTTTTAGCAGTTTGCTTTTATAACACTCCTTCCTCCCAAGCTCACCCAAGCAACCAACCAGTGGGTCAAACATGTGATGGGAGAGGTTACTAAGGGATTCAATCTTCTAGGTGACCTTAAGGAAATGAAATCAATGGAACTCATCAAACAAACCCCTCCACATCAACAAAAACACCCTCGGGAGACATGTCAACCACTCAAATAGCCTGTCCCTGAGTCCCATTGATGATTTAAGCCTTTTAACCCAAAGTCTCTCTCGTGCTATAGGCAAGACAACGACCAACAACTCAAAGTCACTCTCATAGGCCTCTGTGCCAATGATTGTGGACTTTGCTCAGCAGACCTGTGGAAGCGACCCCAAGATTTGAGGAACTTTTCTAGCTCAGAATCTCGGCCTCTGCCCAGAACTTGCTACAACCCTTAGAATCCATCAAAGACATAATAACAATGCTGACAAATCAAAATCAACCTCAGGACTAGGCCTGAGCATCCCCAACCGTGACTGACATTTTGTCAAACACTTGGCATCAATGCAACTTACAAGTCTAGGATACAAGACAAAGCATAAATGACTAAAAGAACCTATGAAACATAACCAAAAGGATCACCTCATTCTCCATTGGACTATTATATCATTAATTAGGTCTTGCATCCATCCATTTAACAAGTACAAGTAAATAAATGAAATAGCCATGACATGAACAAGTCACATAACCATGCTTATATCCAACATTAAACATTATAAATATCAGAGATATGATGACCATTAAATCCACACATAAAAAAGTACAAAAGTAAGAGAACTTAGCTTTTATTAATCATAGGCAAATTCGACCAGGTTCAGGACTTCCACGTACCACCTGACCATAGACATGATTGAACCAAATCTCTCTTTCAGCTAGTCATCCCCGTGCCATATTCCAAGCATGAATGTGGGATATCATAAAACAACCCATCTAAGAACAACCAAGGGAATCCAGAGGTTAAATCACCTCCACCCTCACCAAACTGTGATCACACCAAAATCGGTGCTCTAATCACAACCGAACCAAACTTGGAATTCCATCCGGAATCCATCACTATCCTTGAGGAATTTTTTGTCTCCTTGTCTCTCAGGCTTTGCCGCAATCAAATCCCGGATCACTAGGCCCTAAACCGAGACCAGTCTCTCAGGCTTTACCGCAATCTAAACCAGGATCACTAGGCACTAAACTGAGACTTCTCCCTTAGGCTTTACGATGTTTGTCACCAAAATCGGTCAAGTGATTCCTAGGCCTTTGGGAATGAACCTTGAGACCACCTTCGCCCTGGATTCCGAAATCCATCTAGCAAACAAAAGCTCAAAACCGAAATAAACATCCCAACACCATGACATCTGGAAGAAGGCAAGGCTAGGTTGAAAACCACTGTCATAACCCGACAAAACCCTGCCACCGACATCAAGAGAGCCATACACCAACATGAAAAGCAATGCATGTCCAAACCAGCTAGGAAATTACACATGCAAAAGGTTACTTGCAAGTATTCCTGCTGAAGTTGCTTGATCCTGCTCTTCTTCCTTTATCCTTTCTTTCCCTTTGCTTACTTTTCCTTCCTTGATCCCAATCTAGAGTGCTCCAAGAAAACTCTGTGTGACCAAGAGTGAGAGAGGGAGAGAGAATAATGCAAGAGCTCCAAACTTGAATTGAAAAAAGGTTACCAACTGATCCCCAGAAGCTTTTTTTTAGTGAGGCCTCTATTTTCTTCATTTTCCATTATTTTCCTTCAATTTCCTCCTCACATGCAACCTATGACCTTTCACCTTACTTTTCTCCTATTTTCCTTTATTTTCATAAATAAATGTGCCAAAAATGCCATTTTGCCTTTTAATGCCTTTGCCTTAGCCTTTGCCAATTTTCCTTATCCAAAACACACATCGAGTGATGCCCACTAGGATATCTTTGCCCAAAATTCATCTTGGAATAAGTATCCCTTAACCATGGTCTTATTTTGCCTTTATTAACTTTTATTACATGAAATTTTCTCTAGGGTTGTTACAACTTTCCTCGGGAAAAATAGTATTTACATGTGTGTGATTTCTTATTGCATGTCTGAGATTTTTGTTCTAACTTGTGAATTAATGTTCACATAGTAGTAGAGTAGGTTTGTGTCTTGTGTTTTTTTATTAAAAATTCATGAGAAATTACAAATCTACACCATAATTTCTACACGGTATCAAAGTAGGAATTTCAAAGTTGTTTCTCAGGAGGTTCAAATTTGGAGTTTGGTGTAGCAAGACCTCTTCAGAGCTGAGAAGATGACCTTCGATGGATTAAGCTTAGAGTACACCTTATAAGGTACCTACAATTTTATTGCATGGAAGGATCGCATGAAGGCGGTGTTGGATGACAATGGATTGCTAGAATACATCGAGACAGATGTTGCAAAACCACAAGCATCTGATGCCAGAACGTTGCTCAGTGGAAGAAAGATGTAGCCAAGGCGAGGAGAATAATCTTAGAGGGAGTACGAGATCACATTGTCTCAAATATCCATGGAAAAGAAACTTCGTTCTCAATGTGGAAAGCATTGACATAATTGTTCGAGAGTAATAGTGACCACAGGAAGTTGGCGCTCAAGGATAAACTTTGAAGTATCAAAATGCAAAAGAATGACACTATTTCATAGTATTTGAGAAAGTTCACACAATGTTGTGATGAGCTTGGAGGGGACCGTGTTAATGTTCTCGAAGAAGACTTGGTAAACCTATCCCTTCTGGGCCTTCCCAACAACTGGCATAACTATCAAGATTCAGTGAATGAGAAGGAGAAACTACCGAATTGAGAACACTTATGGCCTGCTTTGGTATAGGAGGAAATAAGGTGGAATACCAGAGATGGGACTTCGTCCAAGGGCAAGGATGAAGAAAAATTTTCATTGGATGGAAAGGTAAAGAAGGGTAAAGGGAAGAAATCTCAATCCAAACCAGATTCCAGTCAAAAGGGGCAAGAAGAAAGATTTGTCCAAAATTAAATGCTTCCATTTTCAGGAATTCAAGCACTCTGCCATGAAGTGTCCACACAAAAAGCCAAGCAAAAATACCTCAGGAGGAGAATCAAGTGAAGCCTTGACTTCACAATTAGAGCCTACCAACACAATGATGGGGATCGTGTGGTAC
Organism: Pinus tabuliformis; assembly: GCA_031772625.1. Taxonomy (NCBI): domain Eukaryota; kingdom Viridiplantae; phylum Streptophyta; class Pinopsida; order Pinales; family Pinaceae; genus Pinus; species Pinus tabuliformis. Next base: position 1,532,160,145 of record CM062820.1, on the reverse strand, counting down.
TTGGACTCAAGTGCATCGTTCCACATGCCAGGCTGTATAGACTTTTTCAGTGACTTGGAAGAAAAATATTTATAGACGCACATTGAGATGGGGGATGACAGAAGGTATAATGCGACCAGGATTGGTACAATCACCTTTTAGAAGGAGTCGAGCTCCCCCTTAGGTTCAAGGATGTCATGTTTGATTCGAGCCTAAAGAAAATTCTCATCTTTGTTGTAGTTTTGGAAGACCATGGTTATGATGTGATCTTTAGCAAAGGAAATGCATTCTTGAGACACATAGCCACGGGACAAGTTAAATAGATCGAGGTTTGTGTGAAGAACCTATATAAGCTAGATGAGGAAGATTGTGATGCATTAAGCACAAAGGCAAAGAAGGTGTAGAGCCACGTTGTCAGTGAACTTTGGCACAAAAGACTTGGCCATTTGCATCATGGCACCTTAAAGATTATGTAGCAGATAACCACAGGCCTCCCCAAAGGAGCACTTGAGCAACATGATGTATGCAAAGGATGTAATTTGGGGAAGTACGCAAAATCCACATTCCATGATCGGGACAACAAAGCACATGCAATCCTTGAAAGTATCCACTCTGATGCCTATGGACCTTTGTTGATAGCCTCCACCACCAGAGACAATTTTGTCTTTTTTATTGATCACTTCTCACGGAAGTGCTGGATCTTCTTCACGTGGAAGAAATATGAGACATTCTCCAAGCTCGTAGAATTCAAGGCACTGGTTGAGAAAGAAACCAACAAGAAGGTGAAATATATCAGGAGTAATAATGGAGGTGAGTACATGTCGAATGAATTTAAAAAAAATGTGCAAAAGAAGGCATTTAACGAGAGTTGACAACACCCCACAACCCACAACAGAATGGGGTGGCTGAGAGAAAGAACTGTAGCATTGTGGCAACAAGGGCAATGTTGCATGACCAAGGCCTACCTCTGCATTTGTGGGCTAAGGCATGCAATAGAACAATCTATTTGCAAAATCGTAGTCCTCATTTGATCCTTGGCATGATTACATCGGAGGAGGCTTTCTTGGGGAGGAAGATAGATGTGTCTCACTTTAGGATTTTTGGAGCCTCTATTTACTACCATGTCTCCAAAGAATCAAGGAAGAAGATTGGGCCGACAACAGAATTGGGCATATTTGTGGCTTACACAGAAACTCCCCACAACTACTGTGTGTACTTTCCATCCCTCTGGATGATAGTTGTGTGAAGGGATGAAAAATTTGATGAGGAGAAAGCGATGTGGTGCTCTCTTGAGAGGGATCTTTAGATCCCACAATAAGAGGATCTTTTAGCTCCAAATGAGGAACCTCGAGAAGTTGTGGAGCAACCAGAAATTGAGGAGAAGAGATTGGAGACAACCACTCAGGCAAAACCATCTAGAGAAGCCAGAAAAAGAACTAGGGAAGCTGAGAAACTTGTGCAGGATGCGAGGGAGAATGTGAGTGCTCCTTAAACGTAGACAGAGAAGGTCACCTGATCGGTACAATGGCTACATGACTCTAATGATTTAACTTGTAGAGACTGAGCCATCCTCTTTTGAGGAAGCAGTAGAACAACCTATATGGGTTGATGCAATGGTGGAGGAATACAAATCCATTGTAAAGAACAATGTTTGGGAAGTGGTCCTAAGACCAACAGATAAATCAGTTGTGGATTTGAGATGGATCTTCAAGGTGAAGAAGGCAACATATGGGAGCATAAAGAAGTATAAGGCCCTATTTGTGGCCAAGGGGTACTCTTAAGTTGAAGGAATTGACTATGAGGAGAAATTTGCTCCTGTAGCAAGGTACTAATCCATTAGATCAATTCTTGCTCTAGCTACGCAGATGGGGTGGAAGATCCCCCGGATGTATGTAAAAACAACATTCCTCAATGTAGTTATTTAGGAGGAGGTGTTGAGCAACCAAAAGGATTTGAGACTTTTGATTGAGAGTCTCATGTGTGTAGACTCAAACGAGCATTGTATGGTCTCAAACAAGCACCATATGCTTGGTACACCAGGATCAATAGCTATCTCACTGGTTTGGGCTTCACCAAAAGTGGGGCGGATGCAAACCTCTATCATATTTTGGTAGAAGTAAATTTCTCATTATTGTCTTATATGTTGATGATTTAATTTTAACTGGTAATGACTCAGTTGATTAGATCTTGCAAGGAGGACCTTGCGAGGGAGTTTGAAATGAAAGACATGGGTCTCATGCACTACTTCCTCGGGTTGGAAGTATGGTAAGGTGATGGGGAATTGTTTGTCACTCAAGGCAAGTATGCAAATGAAATACTATAAAGGTTCCGCATGGATAGTTTCAAACCCATGGAGACACCACTAGCGACTAACTGGAGGAAGGAGGATGCCACTTTAGGTGACGAAGTGGATGCTACCATTTATCGACAGCTAGTGGGTTCACTGATGTATCTTATAAACACACGACTAGATATGTGCTATGAAGTCAACCAAATGAGCCAAACTATGGTTAGGCCAACCAAATTTTGGAAGGCATCCAAGCATGTTTTACGGTACCTCAGAGGAACTACCTAGTTTGGAATATGGTACAAACAGATAGAGGGAGTGAAGTTGTGTGGCTTCACAGATGCAGATTGGGCGAGAAGTACTTTAGACAGAAAGAGTACATCAAGTGGAATTTTCAATGTTGAGTCCGCAAGGTTTCCTGGAACAACATGAAGCAAATATTTGTGGCGCTCAACTCAACAGAAGCAGAATACATGGTTGTAAGTAAAGCAACATGTGAGGCAATCTGGATGAGAAATATACTTGTTGGATTGTTTGGTCAGATGATGGATCCAACTGTGATCTACTGTGATAATCAGAGTTGCATCGAGGTCTCTAAGAATATGTTTTTCAAGATCGATCCAAACATATATAGATATATGATATCACCATTTATGGTACTATGTGCAAAGGCGGATAATGTTGTTGTAGTACATTCCGACAGAGGAACAAGATGCTGACATTTTGACAAAGGCCTTGTCAAGAGGGAAGTTTGAGTTCCATAGGTGTAGGATAGGGGTGGTTGATAATCACTTTCTTGCTGAGAGGGAGTGTTGAAAAATGCAGTAAGAAATTCTCAATTTGATTTTGCCTTGATTAAATTGAAAAAAAAAATCAAATTTTCACATCAATAGAAATCTTGGATGCAGTTAACTTGTGTGACATGGCTTTTGTCACTAGTTAATAAATTCAAGTTGGAGGAGTTAGAGTTCAGTTAAGCATGTTTGATTGCTAATTTGTAGCAATCAAAGTTAGTTATCTCAAGTTGTTTTCAGCTAAACTAGTTCCAACTGTTGGAGGAACTAGTGAAAGGTCAGTTGTGTAGTGTGACTTTAGTCAAACTCAATGATCATCCAGTTAACTGATGAATCAACCCAAAATAACTAGTGCATGCAGATAATTAGAGTTACCCAATTGAGGTGGGGATTCCAAGGCAGTGTAACATCAATTGTAGACTATTCCGGAGCGTACAAGTGGTGCATGCAACCTAAGGAATTGTGGAATCCATTTTGGATAAATTCCTAAATAATATGGGCCTAATTTCTCTAGAAATTGCACAAGGAAATAAGGGCTCAAGCATAGGTTGAAATTAACTAAGTCTGGTTTATAGCTTCTCATTGAGCAGAGAGATAGGTTATGCACTTGCAGGTTATGCTTAGTTGAGCAAAGCAATTATATTACATCTCTATTAATCAGATTAATGCAAGCAAGCATTGGGGTTTTTAGCACTTTGCTTTCCCTGAGAAAAGTATTATTTGCATGCGTCTGATTTCTTATTGCATGTCTAAGATTTTTGTTGTAAATTGTGAATTAATTTCCGCAGAGCAGTGGAGTAGGTTTGTGTCTTGTGATTTTGATTAAAACTTCTTGAGCAATTGCAAATCTATAAGATAATTTATACAAAAATGTCATTGGCACAAAATGGGTCTTAGGAACAAGTTAAATGAGGATGGAATTTTTTTTAGAAATAAGGCCAGATTTGTATGCAAAGGGTATGACCAGGTTTAAGGAGTGGCGTTGAAGAAAATTTTCCTCCTATTGCAAGATTGGAGTCAATAAGAATGTTTTTAGCACTTCCCTGTCACAAGAAGTTGAAAGTTTATCAAATGGATGTGAAATCAACCTTTCTAAATGGAGAACTTGAAGAGGAATTTTATGTAGAAAAACCTAAAGGGTTCCAATTTTAAGATAACTTAAATGATGTGTGCGGACTTAAGAAAGCTTTGTATGGCTCAAGCAAGCACCAAGAGCATGGTATTCAAGATTAGGCAAACATCTACTTCATTAAGGTTTCAAAAGAGGGACAAATAATAGTAATTTGTATATCAAGTCTGAAAATGAAAATCTCTTAGTCATTATTGTTTGTGTTGATGACATAATTTTTGGAAGTGATGCAGATTTGCTAAGCCACAAATTTGTAGCTAAAATGCAAGCCAAGTTTGAAATGTCTATGCTAGGAGAATTATCCTTCTTCTTTGGTTTACCTATAACACAATTATCCAAAGCAATGCTTATTTCTTAAAGAAAATACATCGAGGAGATGCTGAAAAAGTTTGGAATGGAAGAGTGTTCACCTATTAACACTCCCGTGGTCAGTAGTTGTAAGTTGAACAAATATGATGAATCACTCGAGGTCAATCAAACAATGTTTAGATCAATGATTGGCAGCCTCTTGTACTTAAGAGCCTTAGCATGAGACATAATGCAAGTTGTTGGTGTACTTACAAGGTATCAATCAACCCCTAAGGAGAGTCATATATTAGTTGCAAAAAGAATTTTCAGATATTTCAAAGCCATAATGGACTTTGGTCTATGGTATCCCAAAGTTCAAAACTTTTTCTTAACTACATTCAGATATGTTGATTGGACTGGCAATGTAGATCATAGAGCATAAGTGGCAGTGCCTTCTTCCTAGGATACTATTTGGTGCCTTGGTTAAGCAAAAAGAAAACATAAATTTCATTACCCATAGCTAAAGCATAGTACATAACAGTCGTTGCATGTTGCACTTTTGTGGATGAAGTAGACTTCGAGTATTTGAGACAAAATTTGGGAGTGATGTCTCCCTCATTTATTCAATAATTTCCTTCACAAGGAATGAAGGCAGTTGTCCAATTCAATTCGAAATAGTTGTATGCCAAGAGGTCAAATAGTAGAGAAGCGAATAAGCTCAAGGAGAGTTGCTAGATTAATAGGTGTAGCATGTGTTCAGGGGGAGTAATATTCTTTTTTATCTCACTTCAAATAGCTTGTCATATTGGTAAAGGGGGAGAATTTGGCTCTTGGAACAACCCTTAGTGTGCATTGTTCAATTGTATAGAAACAACAAAGTAAATTGGTATCAAAGGCGAGAATGAGTAGACATTGCCATTTAAGTAGCAAAAACCCTTTTCCATTGATGTCAAAGGGGGAGAGAGCAAACATTGGAGATGAAATGTGAGTAGATAAATTGGTAATTGAAGATCGATAGTGAGAAGACATGGAAATGGAGAATGAGCAAACTGATAAAGGGAGTCACGCCCAAGGCCATCAATGACAAGCAATGTCTGGTGGTGTCATTATCAGAGGAAAAGGGGGATATTTTTTAGTGTGTTGGAATTTGTTGTCATTGATTTCAAGTTTGGGGGGATTCTATTGGTTTGATATCCCTCTTAGAGAGCTTTCCAATGGTATATGGTACTTTATCTAACTACCCAGGAATGAAGAGACACCTGAGTTTGAAGTGACAGAGTCTAGCCTTTGGTAGGAAATCTAAGCCATCTGAGATGCTTCTAAGCATCCAAGCATCCAAATCCATTTGGGATGCACCAAAGCATCCAGGGATATGAACCCATTCGGGTTGCATCAAGACATCTGGGCATCCAAGCGTCCAAGAGTGCACTTATGAAATGGATCAGATCTATATTTCCTGGCTTCAAACAATAGGTGGACCCCAATACAACGTGGCAACACACATGGCGTAAGATAGCTATAGTAGGTGGTAGTGACATGGCTTAGGTGATGATGTGGTAGTCTCATGGTAGTGACATGTGGCATTTTTTTATACCCTTTTTAGGTGGCCAAGTGGGCATTTGGCGTGTGACACATGGTAGGTGACTGGTAGGACACATAGCGAGGTGTGACACATGGCACATGGAAAAAAAAGACATGTGGCAAGTTTTGATTGGTTTATGGGGAATAAACATGGCAAACTCTGATGCCTTGAAATTTGCACTAGGAAGTTGTTTTGTAAGGCTTCACAATGTTAAGGAATTTTAACATTCTAATTGTTTTTGAGTTTGAAGGCAAAACACCATCTGGGACTCCGAACACCCAAAGGTACATGTTGTATGTGCCACTAACATCTAGCCTGGATTTGGATTTGTGTAAGTTCAACAAAGAAGATTGGTCCATGTTTGAGAGTGGTAAAGGTTCCTGGAAAAAGGAGACATCCAGGTATCTAGGCCTTCGTGTATGCAACAAGCTAAGCTACTAATGAGTGACCTAGATATAGATTTAGCCAAAGGCTACTTGATTAGTCATGGTTACATACAAGACAAGTTTCCACCATGCTTGAAGAGTATCCATCCATCAAGGGGTCGAACAGTTCACATGTTTTCAAGTTTTGGAAAAGGTAGAATGTTCGATCCCAAATCCTAGACTTCACATACTTTTAAAGTAGTGGACCTCACATCAAAACATCAAGGTTTTAAGGCTTATATAGGTTCAAATCAATTTGGGTGTGCAAAAAAGTGAAGTTTGGAAGAGTGGACCATATACTGAATCCCTGGACTTATTTGAAAGCTCCACCTTTGACCTAGTAGTGTGATAGCTAATTTAGCCGAATCATCCTTGCCATGTGCCATGTTTGTGTGTTTGTTTCATTTAATGAATGAAAATATTTCTTCATGAGGTTTCCCTCGTTTCTCATCACAACCATTAAGATCGGTGGCCCGGTCATGATTTTGCCACATATGGTCACTATACAATCATAGATTCTTGTAGCCCCCTGTTAGAGAACTGATTTTAACCCAATTATTGGTTCATAAAGATGAAAGTATATAAAATTAAGAAAATCACCTCAAGATTCATCTTTGTGCTATAATCCCGAGATAGTGAGTTTGTGACAAAGTATGGAGTGGTAAAGAGGTAAAGATCATGGCAAAATAGAGATTTGTGAAGCATGTTTTAGGGAGATAGGTTGACAAAAATGGTGAATTTAAAAAACCAACACTATCTTGTATGGGCACATATTCCTTTACATATTCGATTAATTGCATTTTCCTTTATTAACTTACCATAGATTTATTTTTAGAATAGAATAAGCCTTTTCTTTCTACAACCAATATAGGTTTCTAATTTGTCATTCCATAGATCTAGGCTAATCATGTTTGTTGTATTACAACTTTCTTTTATTCAAATTCTTTATAGATTAGTGATTGAATTGCAGTTTAGTGAATTTGGACTAATCTTGTTTGTTGAATCACAATTCCTTTGTTTCATAGTTCATAGGATAGTCTTTTGGGGGTTTTCCAGTTAATGCACATTCCTTCATTATCATTAAATCCCATTAAAATTAGTTATTAGGCTAAATAATCTGGAGGACTCGACTATCCCCAATAGTGGAGACTCTAATTGGGGCACTCTTTTGGGTTGAGTCACTTGAACTGCTTGGTTGTGCACTTCCACCTGTCAACAAGATGAAGACAAAAAACATAGAACAATGGCACTAAACATTTGATTTTAGATACAAAATTGATAGAATTCAAAGAATGGATGAGCATAGATCTAAGGCACCTCAAATATCCAACCTGACTATATTTGTAATGGAAGAAATTAACAAGGATGAGAATCCACTTAGGGAAGTAGAGCACTTCACAAAATCCCAAACTAATAGCAAGGGTGTAGTTCTTGAGACTTTAGAGTCTATGGAAATGGACAACAATATGTTTCCATTCGTTAAAGAAGGTTTTGTGGAAGAAGAAGAGTGTTCAAATACATAGCAATGTAATAAAGAGGATGTGATCCAAACTAGAGCACAATTAAATAAGTTTAAGCCAAGAAATCCCAATTATCATCAACTCAATAAAGTGAAGCATGTTAGAATAGTCCTAAAACTTCTACCACATTAGGATCAAAATCCCAACAAGTTTCACCTAACACAATGAATACCGATATTCAAACAATAAGTGGAAGATTCCTCTCACATGACCTATAACATTTTTTATGAGTTTACCCTTTGTAGATTACTCTCCCACTTTTGGAAGTAATAAAAATACCATGGTGAATGGTACAATTACTCAGGATTTTGGAAATGGAGATCCCACACAACCAAAGGATGGAGGTAGCTATCATGAATATGCAACAACATCATAATCCTCTATTTGCAAAACCTCGAGGTAAAGTCCCCTTTTCCTTTATGTTTTTAGAAACCCACGATTTCATTTTGCACGATTGTATGTGCTTCTATTATCACAATTTTAGTTGTTAATTTTTAAAAGTGCTGACAGTTTCAGTGTTAGCATCAATTTGTAAATAAAACTGTTAAAGCGCTGACTACAGGAGTGTCAGCGTTGATTTGTAATAAACATGAGAATGCCAATAATGGGGTTATTAGTGTTTATCAGCTGCAGAAAAATGATTAACAAGAATACGTTGACAACGGGAGTGTCAGTGTTATCAAGTATTGGTTGATAGCGGGAATATCAATGCCAAAAACAAAATTTCAATTTCAATTTTTGAAACGTACTGACAAATTCCAAGTCAACGAAAAAAAATCATTGTTAAAATTAAAAAAGTAAAATGCGCTGACAACGGAAGTAGCAACACATTTATGTAAAAATGGCCAGTTAAAACTTTGTTTTTCCTATACAACATAGTAATTTCGGACACACTTTCCAGACAAATGAGAATGGAATTTTCAAAACCGAAAGAGGTTTCTGTCCACAATGGACCCATTTAGAAAAACCTCTCTCAGTTTTCTAACATCTATCATGTTTTTGGATTTTCGAAGGGATATATGGACCATATTTTCTAGGATTTCGTGAGGAAAAAGCTCATGAACATTTGTTGACTTGGATGCCACCTCACCAAATTCGACTTGCTGATTCTTATCTCCAGCCATGACTCCAGCAAAAACATGATATTTAGATGCAGATAGGATTGGAAAGTTTTATACGCATGTATGTGAGATGTACGTTGTGATTTTTAGACTTTGTAATTAAAGTTTTGCTATAAACTGGTTTTTAGTTAGTTTGTCTTTTCTATAAAGACACAGATTGTGTAATGAAAAAGAGGTTGGGAATACTTTGAAGATTAGACCTGGTGTATATTATTTTGATATTAATATAACTTGGTGCAAGCAGTATTACAACATTTCAGAGATTCATATGTTGAAGGTTTCCAGTCAGTTTCCCTATGGTGTTTTTCCTCTTTCTTAATCAAAGCTTGAATCCATTGATCTTTAGTAATTTGAATAAAGGTTATGAAATATAATTCTTTATAAATTCTCTATTTTTTATGTTTACTTCTACTGTCTCCTACCATCTCTCATTAATGATTTGTCTAAGAAACATGCAACTATCTTGCCTCAATTAGACTGATTTGTATGTCTTGTAACTAGTGTCTTTGTATAAGAGACTCCATGCCCAATGGTATTATTTTTCACATATCCCAACCAAACTTCATTTTTTGATAAATTTGACCACATAACTCAATTCCAAAACCTACTACTACTACAGTGACCTAGAGTAGTTGAGTTTTAGGGAGAGATCCCTCTCTAGGTTGAAGGGCCAACTTTCAACCTCAAAGAGGTTAGAGGTTACATAGAGGTTTTCCCGCAGTCATGTTTCCTCTAAGATATAACATTTTGGCATCGTTTTCGGGGAGCAAAAGGAGTATTTTCCCTAGACAATTTTATTGTTGAAGATGAGATCTCTGAGGGCAAACCAAGATTTGTATATCAGTTTGGCTGCAAAGTGTTTTCTCTGGTGACTCCATTTTCAAGAATCCAGAGTTAGAATATTCCATGGTGACCCCAATATCAGAAGGATTCATAGCTCAAATGATTCAATGGTTATTTCACTAGTCCATTGAAGAACTCAAACGTTGCTACTATTGTGTTAAGGTATGCAAGTTTAGATTTTACAATTATTCCCCGTTTTCCTAATCATCTACCCAAAGATGAATATTTTCTAAGAAATGGACCAAGTATTAGTGGTGATGATTCTAGCCCGACTTTGAAACATATCACAAATTTTCGTGACTTTATTGGTATTTTTTTTTTTAACAAGAGCGGTTAATTTCTATTTAGTGATGAAAGGTTGGGCCGAAGCCTTAACAACCACTATTACATAGTGCTTCAGCAGTTTGCTTCCAGGCGATAGAGCATCAACAGAATCCGAATGGATCCATTGGCCATGCGATGAAAAACCATCTTAAGCATTAGTTTTTGGTGTAGTTACATAGGGAACCTTGGACGATACACAAAAACCTCAAAAAAGGAGGGGAAACAACTTGTGATCCAATTCTGTTTCTCTCTGATAGGAAGAGTTGAAACCTGAAGGTGCCCAGAATCAAATCCTTCAACTCATCAGATCTGATTTCCTCTGCCTTCAAGGAAAAAATTTGTTGAGCCGTTGTTTTATCACTTTGCTTATTTGTTGAATGCGTAGGTGTGTAATGGTCGCGTTGAATGGGACAGGCACGAAATGTGGTCCTGATTGTGATGGTGAAACAGAGTCGTGACAAGGGTCATGCATTCATCAGCGATCAGAAGTGATTAGATCGATTGTGTGTTGCCTGCGTCGGTTATTTGGAAAATCATGGAGACAATTGCTTTGCCAGATGGAGGGCGTAGCAAGGATATCATTGCCACCATTGCCTTGTTCTTGCACAGCTCAGAATTCTATCTTATGGAATAGGGTGCCATACTGATGCTTCATCATTCTTTGAAAGATCTCCTTGGGCTAAGAGACATCCCATGTTTGCCCTTATGTTCACTTCCTTGTTAAGATTTCGAAGGATGTGGTAGAATGAACTGGTAGTGAAGTTCTGCAGCACTTTCCTGAGTCTCTAAAGGGTCTTATTGAGCACTGGATTATTGATATGATCACTTGTGTTTAAGATTTTTATCAGGATTTCTGAATCCCCAAAGATTTGGAGGTTCTTCGTTCCCCTGAGCAAGCTAGCATGCTTTGAGCAGTCCTAGGATTTCTGCTTGGTTGTTAGTGCTCTGTCCTAGGCCCCAACTGAAGTTGTCTTTATTGTGCCCATCCGGGGAGTAGATTACACCCCCTGCTCCTGATATCCCTAGGTTTCCTTTGGAGGCTCCGTCGAAGAATATCGTAACTTTGCCCTGTTTCTTCCACCACTTTTGAAAATACAATTCAGAGGTCTAAAGCCGCCACTCTAGATTGGGGCAAGGCCAAGAGGGGTTATTTTTATTTCTGGCACGCCTCAAAGACTCACCAAGCTAGCTGATCTCTTCAGGGAGGAGCGCATTGTCTAGCTTATGAGGCCGATTCTCGATAGTTTCCAACAACAATGCTTTGGCTTTGGCAGCCACTGCATTGGGAGATCGTAATCTGTTTTTGAAGATGGCTTCATTCCTAGCTAACCACACTTCCCAGCAAATGAATTTTGGAATTGCATACCAGATTTTGGCCCACGTAGATTTTCTCTTCAATGCGTGAGGGGAGCGCCCTTTCCAGGAGGCGAATAGATTAACTACTGAGAGCTGCGCTGGGATTTGAGCATTGAGCCCGAGCATTGTCTGCGTCCATACTTCTTGTGTGAAGGGGCAGTTAATGAACAAATTTTCAAGCATTTTGTTATGAAACCAGCTCAAGAAAAGATAGAAAAGAAAGATCAACGCCTTAGAATTCAGCCTCTTCGAGGGGGCAACCTCCTTTACATTACATAAATGAACAATTCTTGGATGATACAAATGACAAAACCTCCTTTCTATATATAGGAGTCTAAGGAGTCACAATATAATCCAGCCGACCTAAAAATAATAATATAAAGCCACAAAAATAATAATAGAGGGATTCTATGGGGCACATAAATAACAATATGTGGGTAATAGGGGCACAACAATATAAATAAGGGGTATAACTACAATAGTAATGGGGTAATCACTAGTATTATAGGGACCCAACATGCCCCTCTCCTTCAAAAAAGTGTTGTCCTCAACGCTTGAGCAGTTCTGGATACTTCTGCATAAAATTCTCATCCTCCCATGTGGAATCTTCAGCGGATAAGTTCTTCCACTTGATAAGATACT